>CADEHL010001169.1:405000-501584 GCA_902827135.1 Harpagifer antarcticus | reverse complement strand
TAGTGATAGTGTTACCATCAATACTAATGTTATGTGTTAGTGTTATGCTGCACATATATAATAATCAAAGTCTTTCCAAAATGTAATATCATACAACCTTAAAATGGATTATTAATGATCCTATTGTGCTCTTGCATGCAGAACGTACTGTTAGTTGGATATATATTGATATATGTTCGGATGTATTTGTTCTAGTGTTGGCTGTGATGCTGAATGTTAAAGGAACAGGCCATACCCTGCACCAGACAGTCTACCAAAGCACACAATATTTACAAACTGGTGCTATTTTCCCAACATTAAAGAAACATTTCTGAATATAAGACAGACACATTGTTACCCCAGTATCAGCCCATCGCATTACACTCATCGATATGATATGAACAACAACAAGCAGGGCCTGCAGCCCCCCCGACAGCACCTGCTCTGATAATCATGTTTTGATGAAATACTACACATAGATCCACCTGATTTACTCTGCTGCTACTGTCTGGGCTGTCAATCAACATGATGTTGTACAATGACATTACATTCATTCAGACACAACACCTTTTATCTGCACAGCTGATGATCAGCTGATGGTGTGTAGGGTTGGAATGGAAGCAAAGCAGCACTATTAGACACACATTACAGCTGCTTTATGCTTATTACATATACAAAAATAATAAAATATACACAATTGTGACTGATAATGCATTTTCCAGGTAGTCGAGGCTGCAATCTGTGCTGACCAATGAATGACCTGAAGCGAGCACCATTCAGAACCTGGTATTAGCCGTGTTAGCTTGCTAAACTGCGCACACACTCGGGAAATAAAAGCTGGAACATACAACAGAGACTCACCTTTAATAGTGCATTGGCTCGCTTTGTGTTTGCTGTTAAATCGCCGACATGCTGGCTTGGTTTTAGCTCGGCTAGCGGTGAAACACAGGACTCCTCCCTGCACACACTGTTGGTCGGTAAACCAATAATGAAAAATCTGATTGGCAACCATCCGGAAGTCTGATTTCGAGGGAAATGTTATGTCCCAAAGCCGGCTGCTTCACATTGAGGCTGTCATGGTTTCAGAGAGCATACGGGTCCTTTTGGCTGCCTGTCTCTCTGTCTCTAAGGGGACCTGCTCTCCTTGTCCTCTGCAGCTGCTCAACCTCACCAGCAGAGGGCGCCTGCAGGCACAATGTTGTATACCTGTTTATATTATTTAGCTAGATCATCGGTACCATGTTTACTTTTTATAATTAATTCTGTTATTTGTGGCTGCTTCTTCACTGCCTAAGACTGTAACATTATTATTACTGGATGCTAGTTGAATACGTTCATATGTTGAGTTGTGCTTGTCTCTTTCCTTGAATCTGTCTGCTTCTCTTATTATCTGCACGGCCCCTTTGCTGTAGAACATGTATACAATAAATAATAATATGCCTGATTAAGTAAACCTGTGTATATGTATGTATGTGTATATGTTTATGTTGTGTTATGTTAATATTAATGTTGTATACATTTTGTATATGCATATGCAATTCATTCATATTTATTTAACCTAAATAACCTTTTTTTATATTTGTTTTAATTATTTGTCTATATTGTACTTAAGACTTAGGTAGAGAAGTAGATAACATATTGTTAAAAAAAACTGTGTTGTAGCACTGGTAGAGCTGTGTTTGATACGGAAATACTTGCTTCAAGAAGTACAGAAAGAAATCATTTAGTATATTTATGGTCAATATTTAGGGGGGTTGCTCTGAATAGACATAAGACTTAATTTCAGCTGTTAATAATGTTTTTCATGCTAAATATTTCCCTTAATGGCTTTAATCCATAGATAATAACACAACTCCTAGACAGTAATGAAATCTTTAAAGTAATTATGCCATGTTACAATCATAATGTCCAATGTAGATAAATGAGCATGCACGGATATTATTACTGCTCGTTCATGTGTGGATTGATTCCGATTTTGAATTTATTATTTTTCAAATCATGCTGATGCTAGCCCACTTCGCTTTTTCCAAGCATCCAGCACACATTTAGAACGATTACATTTGTAGTATAATATGTTTCATAGGGGATAGTACAGCCTGTTACTGATAAGTGTTTCTACAATGGCAGCCACATTTATCCAAGACTAAAGTACTGGAAGTACTCAGATGTTGTACTTGAGTAAAAGTAGAAGTACTCAGATGTTTGTACTTGAGTAAAAGTAGAAGTACTCAGATCTTGTACTTGAGTAAAAGTACTCAGATCTTGTACTTGAGTAAAAGTAGAAGTACCTAGAGTGTAGGAATACTCTGTTAGAAAGTAAAAGTCCTGCATTCAAAATATTACTCAAGTAAACGTAGAAAAGTAAAGTAGCGACAGTAAAAGTAGTCATTTTGCAGATTGGCCATTTCAGAATAATATATATGATATGTTTTTATAATGATTGATCATGAAAGTGTTCTCAAAGCTGGTGAAGGTGCAGCTAGTTTGAATGACTTTGTAGACTGCAGGGTAGCTGGTGGATTTACTCCAGGTGGAACTAAAGTCTGATTCAACACTTGATTATAATTTCACATCATCCAAATCTGTAAAGTAACTAAAGGTACATGTAGTGGAGTACAAGTAGACAATTTACCCTCTCAATTGTAGCAAAGTAGAAGTAAAAAGTAGCATAACATTGAAATACTGAAGTAAAGCACAATTATCACAGTGGTGTCACTTCCTGTGATAGTGTCAGACTGTCGCCACCAGAGGGGGCCAGACTCCAAGGCTCGCTGTATAAAGTGTGTTCAGCTCAGATACCTCTGGGGAGGGGGGGGGGCTACAGTCAGCTATAGTCAGCTCAGATACCCCACAGTAGGGGGGGGGCTACAGTCAGCTCAGATACCTCTGGGGATGGGGGGGGGGCTATAGTCAGCTCAGATACCTCCGGGGAGGGGGGGGGGGGGGGGGGGGCTACAGTCAGCTCAGATACCTCTGAGGAGGGGGGGGCTACAGTCAGATAGTCAGCTCAGATACCCCACAGTAGGGGGGGGCTACAGTCAGCTCAGATACCTCTGGGGATGGGGGGGGGCTATAGTCAGCTCAGATACCTCGGGGAGGGGGGGGGGGGCTACAGTCAGCTCAGATACCTCTGGGGAGGGGGGGGGCTACAGTCAGCTATAGTCAGCTCAGATACCCACAGTGGGGGGGCTACAGTCAGCTCAGATACCTTGAGGAGGGGGGGGGGGCTACAGTCAGCTCAGATACCTCTGAGGAGGGGGGTGGGGGCTACAGTCAGCTCAGATACCTCTGGGGGGGGGTGCTACAGTCAGCTCAGATACCTCGGGGAGGGGGGGGGCTACAGTCAGCCCATAGTGCAGCAAAGAGAGACTAACAGGAATGGAGGCCATATTTAAAAGCTTAACAGCAACTTTTATTGAATCAAGACCATTTTTACAAACATTTTTAAATCAGGAATACTTCTTTGCAAACTACAACTTTGCATGAACATTGATTCTGAATTACATATTTTCTTAAAAACATCTTTCGTATCTCTGAATTAGTTTAATAAAACGTGACATCTAAGACACCTTAAACCACACAAAGTGCAGGTGGTGTGTTCAAACACACAAACAAAGGTCCCCATTTCTTTCACAAACTATGTTCTTCACTTCGAAGACGTTTTTCTTTCAAGAAATCTCCACAATATGTTGCTTTTCTTAGGAAAAAACTGTGGCAAATGTAACATGTTCTACGACAGGTCTGCCGTTGAACACTTTACAGGTTAAACATGGTAACATTATCACTGGTTTGAATACAATATGAAATAAAGAAACGCGCCTTGCATCATACATTATTACAAATCAATTACTCGGCACCCGCCAACACGATAACTCAGGTTGATTAAGATGCATTTTTAACTATTTTCGAAAAAGCATCTCTCAACTCATAAGGGATATTGTTCTGTTGCTTAGGTCTCTGTTACCTTGGTTACTCTGTGAGAGCGAGCAAATCATGAAAGGCCACACTTTTAAATATATATTTTATCATCCAACGCGGACTCAGTGATAAGACTTAGTGAAATGTAGTTCAGTACATAACCTGTGTCATTTCAAAACACAAAGTAGGTTCAAATATAATTAATTAATACTGAACATTTTAAATAATCTATAGAAAGTTGGGAGAAAAAATCTGTACAAACATAAGCAATGCAAATCCCAAAAAAAAACATTTGTGAAGACAAAGATAAAAATAGAATCCAGTGAACAAAGCAACACGAGACACAAATAAATAGCCAGTGTACAGGAGTCTTTTTTCTTATGAATACACTCCTTTTAAAACAGTTTCTAATCTTCCATACATAACAAATACAAATACAAATAAAAAAGCATAAATATAAAAGCATCTTCTTTATATTTAAAAAAAGCACATAAATAAATACAACATTTCTAAAACTGTTCTTATCGTTAGTATAAAAACTGATATAAAAAAAGGTCTTTAGATAGGTTTGTCACTCTTTCTGTATTTCTTTGAATTTGTTCCCACTGTCCATTTTTAAAAGTCTCTACTTAAACTGCTCCGGGATCAGGTTCATCTGCGAATGGATACTCGTGGGTGGGCTCGAGATGCCTTCCGACCAATCAGACATGTTGGAATGTGGGGACGAGCTAGACCATTGGTCGGGGGAGCCGGGGGAAGGGGTGAGGAAGGGGTGATCGGGCACCTGCAGCTGGTGGTTGGGGGTGTGGTCCATGGGGCCAGAGTAGCTGTGTTGGGAGGGGGGGGTGAGGAACTGAGTGCCGAGGATCTGGGTCTCCTGCGGCATGACGGTTAGGATGGGCATGGAGCCCGTCGTTCAGATCCACGCTGGGGAAGCTCTGGTTGAGCCCCCCGTGGTGGAACTGGAGTTCTGGTGCTGGAGCTGCCGCGAGTGCTGCTGCTGCTGCATCACCAGGTGGCTGGTCTGCATGTTCTGGTAGCCCATGATCTGAGACAGCGTGGCCGTGCTGACCCCGTGCAGAGCCCCATCATGTTGTGGGAGATGGGCTGGCTGTAGCCCCCCTGCTGGCCCACACCCGGGTGCATCCTTGAGATCCAGTCGCACTGACCTCCCCTCTGCCCTGACTGTTGGGGCTGGAGACGGGCATGTGGGAGAGACGTGGGGGTCGAAAGACATGCAGCTCATATCTTTACCCATCATCTGGCCCATGTGATCCCCATTGCCTTGGAGGTGATTTAGAGACATGGGAGGCGACTGCTGGAAGGGGGATGTCATGGGAGGAGAAGCTACGTCGGAGAGGTATCCATGAGAGACTCGAGAGAATCGACTGGGGAGAGGACGGCTGTCGAATCGAGCAGATTCCCCTTTCCATCCAGCGACTTCTTCTTCTTCATCCTGTTATCTTTACCTCCATCTTTTCCTCCTTTCCCGGCACTCAGTTTACGGACCTTCTTTACAGAGAGGTTGGGTTTGAGGTTGCTGAGATAGTCATTGGGGGAGCAGAGGGGGGGGGAGAGGTTGGAGGTGCTCAGGGGCCCGCTGTGGAGCCCGGGGCTCCGGACCACGTGTACTCGTCCAGCAGGCGCACGATGTCGTGGTGCATGCGCTCCTGGGCGATGTCTCTGGGCAGCTGGTCCAGGTGGTCCGTGATCTCGCGGTTGGCGAAATGTTCCAGGAGAACTTTAGCTGTCTCGAAGCTTCCTTCACGGGCGGCAAGGAAGGTAGGCGTCTCCTCCTGTAATGAGAACAACAAAATAACGGTTAAACGAACAAATTTCATTTTCTGATACTAGGAGTCTCTCAATGAAAAAAATTACAAAAGATGGAGTTTGGTGGCGGCATAGAGTTGGGGATCATGGGAGTTTGGGATCAGCTTCTTCTAAACTAATGGCGCTTTTCCACTGCAGGACCTAGTATGGCTTAGTAGTATAGTTAGGCCTTGGTAGGCCAGGCTCACTTTATGCTGCATTTCCATTACTTTAGTAAAAAGGGGGTAGTAACTATAGTAACGCAGAGTAGGCGGGGCGATCGGCTGTTTAGCGGGCGGTGCGACGCTGCATAAAACTGCCGTGACGTCATCTTCATGCGAACCACAAACCAAAACATCAGCCGTTAGCTGTTAGCACTCAGAGCTCACAGCTCTTCATATCTGTTCAGAAAGTTAAAAAGACAAAAGTTAAACAAGTACAAACCACAGACTGTCTGTGTCATGGCGAATACAGTCACTGCTTTATTTATGTCTGTAGGCCGTTGTTGTGAGTGTGGACGGTCGGAGCATACACTGCGTTAGTTTAGCCGGTCTCCATTCAGAAAAAGGTTTTAAAAGGTTTTAAAAGTTTTTACGCCTGCCGTCTGTCTGCAGACTTGTCAAAGCATTAATTCATGGTTTTTACTAACCGGTATCAGTGTGTGTTACTTCGGCATCATTTTGAAACGTGTATTACAATTAAATCACGGTCAAATATGTTCATCTTGTTGTAGTTGTAGCCCCCTTGCCAGCGATTCTCTCTGACCATTCAGCAGTCGAGAGTGTTTACGTCACTAGTTAAACATATTCAGCCCGGTTGTTGGCCCGGTAAGAACCTCGTTTTTGGAGGGCCAGAAAAAAGGTGAAAAAGTAGCCCTGGGCCGGAACTACCCCTAGTGGAAAAGCAACAAAAGCTTGAACCGTGCTACGTGCAGGTGGGAAAGCGTCATAAAATTACTGTTAGCCAGATTATCTGCAGAGCTGTCCTCCTCCAAAACAAATACATCAGGGGGTTACTGCAAGTAAAAACTGAATAAAGCTGTTCATGTAGAAAAAGTGATCAGTTCAGTAAGTCAGCTTGTTTCTGATGAATTAAGATACAGATGTTTTGATGACCTTCGTCCGGTTAAAATATACAGATAAAACAACAAAGATCTAGGAAGAATATGGTTCAAATGTGGCCTAAGCCTGAATAAAAGTAAATGTATGATGTTTTCTGGTTTACAGAACAGCAAAGAAGCACATAATGCCATTGCAAGCGACCAAATGAAATTTGAAAATTTTTTGTTTAAAATCCTTGGAATAATTTGGGATAATGCAATAAACTCATAAAGAGGTCTGTTTTGATTTTTTAAATTTGAACCTTTTGAAAAAAATATATGAACTACTGTGAACGTATGGAGCTTCTGACAGTGCATTGACTTCACACACCTTGTTGTCCTGCATGTCTTTGTTGGCTCCGTTCTTCAGCAGCACCATGGCGGCCTCCACGTTGTTCACCGCCGCGGCCCAGTGCAGAGCAGACTTTCCTGCAGAGAGAGGAGGAAGGTGAGGGATGATTATCAAACAGCTCGGCATACTGGGAGGCCTCTTTATGAACGGTGGAGAGGATTATATGATGATAGCATTAGTTAGCGTACCAGAGTCGTCGGTGGCGTTAGCGTCGGCATGGCAGTTGTAAGCTCCTCCACCATTCCCTCCACAGCCAATCGCGCGGCGAGGATCAGCGGTGTTGTTCCGTCGTGCATGCGGGCGTCAAGATCAGTGGCGGTTTCGGTAAAATCTGCAAAAACACATGGGTGTTTTAGTTAATGCTTTTAAGGTGCTGCAAAGTGTTAAACAAGCACAAACAAAAACATGAGAAACTCAGAGATGGAACTCGGTCAAAACGCTTGCTTGCTTGTTCTCTGTGTGTTTTAAAGGTCTTCTGTTTTTATGTGTAAGCACTATTTGCATAAACAAATACAGTTTATTATTGTTATTATTATGATTAAAAGCAATCTATTCAATACTATATCTGATAAAGTAACCTCTTCTGTAGATTCATACCCATGGTTTTTATTTGACTTCATGCATTTTTGTCATTATTTAATGTTTTATTATTTTAGAATTAGAATTATTCTGTTTTATGACCTTCTATTTATTTTGTGTTTTAAAAAGTTTTAAGAAGTGTTGACGAAAAGTTTACCGTTTTTTGTGGTTTTTATGTGAAAGCACTTTTAGTTATTAGGTTCTTTTTTTATTGAAATTGGAATATATTCAATACTATATCTGTATATCTGTAAGTGAACCTCTTGTGGGAATTCATATGCATGTATACAGGTGAAGGAGAGCATAAACAGCCTTAACTAGATACATGTGTTAATGGTAGCATCAACATGTATTCTCCCATGTTTCCCCTTAAACTGTGGGGTTTCTCTGGAAGTTTTTCCTTGTACGATGTGAGGGTCTAAAGACAGAGGGTCTAAAGACACAGAGGGTCTAAAGACACAGAGGGTCTAAAGACACAGAGGGTCTAAAGACACAGAGGGTCTAAAGACACAGAGGGTCTAAAGACAGAGGGTCTAAAGACACAGAGGGTTCTAAGGACAGAGGGTCTAAGGACAGAGGGTTTCGTTTTTCTCATACTGATATTCTGAAACAATCTGGCTGCTGCTGTATTTGGCTGTTAAAGTGTCTCTACTGTAGGCTATTTTTATTATATGTACAGCACTTTGGCTCGACCAAAAATCGTTTATAAATGTGCTATATAAATAAACTTGATTGATATGATTTGAAAGTCTCAACTGAAAAGACCCAGCAGGTTGATAAGACTCTTCACCTGGAAGACTCCCTGAGCGTCCGCAGCCACAGCGGCGTGCACGGGGTGCGTCCCATGTTTCCTGGACGTTAGCGTCGGCGCTGGACTCCAGGAGGCGTTTGGCAGCATCGGAGCGGGCGTAGCGAGCGGCCAGGTGGGAGGGCCGTCTCCCCGGTGCGATCCTTCTGGTTGTGGAGGTTGGCGCCTTGGTAAATAAAGTCAGAGATGATTTCTGCCGAGGGATCCTCTTCCTCTTCGCTGTTGCCCGTCTCCAGCCCTCCACCGCTGCAGGAGGCGATCATAAGGGGGGTGAAACCATCTGCAAACCAGGAAAAGGGATTATAATCAGCTCACAGTCACTTGTTTGTCAGAACCTTTTTTCCAACAACAGCTGTACAAACCTGGTCCTCTGACGTTCACATCCATGCAGTCGTTTTCGATCTCTCCTGAGGAGGAGTCGGTGCTATGGAGGCAGTGCGCAGGTAAGCTGCATCGAGATGCTGCTGTGTCCACTTCCTGTGATCTGTACGGTCACTCAGGTCCAACATGGCCTGCTCCTCCAACTGAGAGACACAGATCATCACAACATGAGCATCGAAAGCATGTAGGAGCAATGTTTGCGAGAGTGATAAAACAAGTTACTTCAGAGAAAAGGAGCTTTTTCCTTACCCTGAAGCGCCTGCATTCTGGATCCTCATCATCCCATTCGTTTTGATTGTCATCCATAAGATTGATGTCAGAGTTTTTCATAGGCCTGTTGAAAAGAGGAGGCAGGTTAGACTAGATGCTTTAAATCAAATACAAAAGGTGAAGACAATGCCGAGCCGCAGGTAGATTTGATCCATTGTCAAAGTGTCCGTACCTCAACCCAACAGAGTCCTCTCCCGAGGCTCTCTGCGCTTCTTTTGGTGGGCTCTGAAGCTTTGAATCCTTCAGGGAACCAGAGCTGGCCGTGCTCGCGTCGCCTCTTACGAGACAACCAGAACACCGAGGCACACCGAAACCCAGAGCGGCCAGGCCCAGGAAGACCACGTACATGGGGTAGAGCTCTGAGCCGGCGGGGGCATGTCTCACACCTGGAGGGAAAACATCTGATATTACTTGGATTTAAGGATATTACTTCTGCCTTTTTACTGTTGTTGCTAAGACACCTGAATTTCCTACGGTGATCAATGAAGGCTCGTCTTAACTTATCTTAACTTGGTGACCACTTTTAATATAACAGGCAGAGATGGAAGAAGTACTTAGTACCCTTTATTTAAGAAAATATACTAATACAACACTGTTAAAGGTACTCTTGAAATAAATATATTTAATACAAAAACTTAATTCTAAATAAATTACTTGTGTATAAATGATAAGTCAATTTTGCATTTAGTACAAAACTTGATTAAATGTATTGAGTTACATTGCCCCACTGATTACACGTTGAAGATATAGATATTTGTACAAAAAGGCTTTAGAGACTTACTGGTGACAGCCTCGATGTAGGGGACGTTCAGGTTCCCGCTGGTGGCCAACGCTCCGAGGAACGCCGCTACATCTGTGGCGCTCTGGAAGCATTCACTGGACTGCTGGTAACACTGACGGTTATCAATCTCCAGGTACACAATCGACCTGCAGCGGGGGGAGGACATATTAACACTATAATACAGCTCAGTGAAACAAAAAATAGAATACAATATGAAAATGTTAAATAAAATCTAAATATCATTAAAAGAATAATATAGATTATTATTATTTGTATTTGAATCTTGCGTCCTCTATAACATTGTGAATTTCTGTGTGGAGGTTTTAAAAAAGCCCAGTGGGTTTTCTGCCCCTTCCTGTACTGTACATCATGTCTTAATTGTTCAAAAAGACGATAAACTGAAACTAATCTGCTAATAAAACCAAAGTAAGAAGTAGTATAGTGATTTCTCTATGGTCCTACCCTTTGATCTGCACAGGGTCCCAGCTCTCTGCGTCTGCGGGGGCTGACCATGGCGGACACGCTCTCCTGGACCTGACCCAGGACGGAGGCGGGCCTGGCGGCCCACTCCGGCCAGCCGTCTGTGGAGCGCTTCAGCACGTTGTGTTTCACCAGGTCCTGCTCGTTTCCGTAGTACGGGAAGATCATGGGTTCTCCTTTGGCATCACGGCGGAACACCACGTTGGTGTGGAGCACACTGCTGATCTCTCTGAGGAACGTTGAGGAGCGGTTCTTCAGCTGCTCGGGGGGGATGTGGACCACCAGGACCAGGTGCCCGTCTGGCCAGCTTCTCCGGCATGTTCTCTGCACAGTCCAGCCCGTCCCACTCACACTCAGCGTTGTTGCAGCCCTGGTCACAGTGACCATCAGCATAGTGGTCCTTACAGTACTGGTCATACAGCGGGCTGCAGAACACAAGGAGCTTTGGTTAGCGTTAAATTAAGGTATGTCTTTCACTTCAAGATTCATTATTTTAATTTTGTATTCTTATTGTTAGTATTCTTTTGTTTAAATACGTAATATTTAATTAATTAATTTGGGATACACTGTACTAAATAACAGTAAATGTTATGATGGCAAAAACATGAATGATAACAATACGTATATCTCATAAATAAAATAATTATGCTATCAGTCAAACTCATTGATAACTCTTTTTATGTGTTTTGTTCCTTTTTTGGGAAATACAAACAATTAAAACTGCGAGTACAGAGAGGAGGTTTGTACACAATTATAATTATTATAATACCACTTTTAACAACCAATACCGGTATATCACAGCAACCTTACCGACATGACACATGACACATCCCAAACATATTTGCTTGCCAAACATTCCTTTTTCTTCAGTTTCACACTCACTTGCAGGTCCCCTCCTGCCCCTGGCAGTCGAACCCGTCGTACAGACACCCCGGGCTGTTGCACTGAGCGTCACACTTCCCATCGTTGAAGTAGCGCCAGCACTGCAGCGCGGCCGAACAGTTCTGCCATGGGTCGTCGAAGTTCAGCGAGCAGTCCCCCCCCGTCCCAGCCGCAGGCGTGGTTGTTGCACAGCGAGTTGCAGATGTGGTTCCCCGGCCCACTCGTCACACTGAGGAATCTCGCAGCTCACCTCCACCTCCGGCGGGGGGATGATGTCCCGGCCGAAGCCCCCCACGAAGGAGTAGTCCAGGATGTGGCACAGCAGGGCCGTTGAAGTTGATCGGGCAGCTGCACTTGAAGAAGGGCGCGTCAGGGGTGTCTGGCACGTGCCGCCATTGTAGCAGGGGTTGGAGATGCAGAGACTGTCGGTGGGGGTCTGGCACTCGGGCCCAGTGAAGGTGGGGGGGCAGAGGCAGCGGGGGCCCAGGTGGCCCGACACACAGGTACCGCCATTTCTGCAATTCAGACCCCCGCAGGAGCGAGAGTCGTACTCACAGGAAGAGCCGGTGAGCCCTGAGGACAGACGAGAGATAGATGATCATTGAGCTACACAAAACATTTATATTGTTCTTTATGTTTGACATACTTTTATAAAATCTGTTTTGAATAACTGTGTTATTTTTATTTCCTGTCTTCAGCAGCATGTTATATTATGAAAAGTGCTAAATTAATACATATAAAGTTCAGCGTTGGACAGGTTCAAAACTGTTTTATTGCTTTGCTTGTTTTTTTTGATTATCACTTTGTTATGAAAGTGGACAACTTGAGATAAGAAAAGGATTGAAAAAGTATGTCTTAAATTATAACAAGTGAATATTTGCAGATGAAACCATGAGGAGTGTTTTATATAACTTTTATTTTACTTCTTAATATCAGTTTTTTGTATGCGTTAATGATTTTACTGTCTTGAACATCACTTAATAAAATAAAATCGCAATAAAATCAATACAAGTGTATAATATTATTTCTTGAGATACATCTGTAAAGTGTATGGAGTTGTACTCACAGGAGGACATTTGCAGATGAAGCCGTGAGGTGTGTTACTGGCAACAGCACAAGACCCTCCATTTTTGCAGGGTCTTCCTTTACAGCCGTCAAACACTTTGTCACAGCGCTGACCTGGAGAACAGAACATATATGTTTTAACACCTGTACACCATTCCCCAACAGGGATCCTGCTGCAGTTCTCTTCATACCTGTGTATCCCGTGCGGCACTCGCAGCGGTAGCTGTTGGTGAGCTGGACGCAGTTGTAGGAGCCCTGGGGGTCGCAGGGGTCCGACAGACACTCGTTGACGTCGCCTTCGCAGCGCTCTCCTACGTATCCCGCTGGACACACACACTGATAGCCTCCGATGCGGTCCACACACTTCCCGTTGTTGAAGCACTTTGGCTCGTTGGTCAGGGGGTCGCTGGAGGGGGTGCAGTCATCCAGATTCATCTCACAGTGCACGCCTACAGGAGAGAGGAAGGTAGAAATTAAATTGTATTTTGGGGACTTTTTGCCAATGTATGCCTGTGGATGTGTGGTGCAGCTGTGTACCTTGTGTTCCTCGGGGGCAGGAGCACTTGTACGTGTTGATCAGGTCAATGCACGTGCCTCCGTTCTGACAGGGCTGCGACTGACACTCATTGATCTCTTTGGAGCAGTTTACACATGATATCCAGGAAGACACTGAGGGAATGAGTCAACCATTATAGGAAATGTTTTTCAGGGTTCCTAAACTTTTTCTAGTCAAATTCCAGCATTTAAGCACCTTCCAGCTGGGATGATATCGTGCAAGCATTTAAACTCATTATTTCACTTTTTATCAATATAATCAGATGTTATAGTGCTATAAACAGTGTTTGGAGCATTGCTTGACTATTAGGAGATCCCCTAATGCAGGATCAAAGCAATAGGAATCTATCCAATGGTCCTCAAATGGTCCGATTATCTCTCATCATATCTAAAGATTATTATTATTATTTATTTAATCCTGGTCTCATTTGAACTCACCTCGCAGCTGTAGCCTCCCAGGTAATCGGTGCATGCCGCTCCGTTCTGGCAGGGGTTGGGGGAGCACTCATCCACCTGCTCCTGGCAGTAGCTCCCGGTGTACCCGCCTGGCAGCGGCAGTAGTGAGTGTTTCCAGCATCCAGACACTGGCCTGAGTTCCTGCCAGGTGATCAACCTCCACCCCTGAAAACAGTTAGGAAGGAGTTACAAAATAGACAAATCTCACACGAAACTTGTAGATATAATAAGCTTTATCACGTGAGGGATCATAACTTTAGGCAGGTCATCTTACCTTGCTGTTTGGCTGCGACCTCACAGGACACACTGGGAATGTCACAGTAGAGACCGGTCCACCCAGTCTGACACTGGCAGGTGTACGAGGCCCCCTGCTGCCAGCATGTTCCTCCTTTTTTACAGGGGGACGAATCACACCAGCGCACCAGATTCTAAGGAGATAATATAGTAGTTAGGTCTCTGAGAGGAGCCCCTTCCCAGTGGTTCAGGTTGCAAAGTTGAACACTCAAAGGCTAAAATGAAGCAGCCACACAGATTTTCACCAATTTATTCTCACGTGGTGGCCAAAACGTAATCATCTTTGTTTGACAATGAAAATGGTGAAATTGAGATTAGTCCTTTCTGTCCTGAAGATCTGTGTGGCAGCTTTGTATTTGAGTGTTCAAAGATGATAACAACTAAACAATATTTACTAAAAGAAAAATGACTGCTAGCTTGAACTGCTCTCTGTCCTAGTTTCCTTTGCTTTTTTATCCATTTCAATCGCATCTTGTTTTTTTCTTTTGTAGGCATGTTTGTTTGTATGCTTGTATGAAATGTTTTTAAATTGAAAAGTCTCTAAAAAGCACTACACAAAGCTATTATTATTATTGTTGATTCTCACCTGAACAGTTGATTCCTGTGTAGCCATGAGGACAGGTGCACTTGTATGTGCCGTAACTGTCCAGGCAGGACCCCCCGTTGAGGCACGGCTTGGAGTCACACTCGTTGATGTCATACTGGCAGTAGCTGCTGGTGAACCCAGGCAGACACAGGCAGGTGAACGCATTGATGCCGTCCACACAGGTGCCCCCGTTAAAGCAGGAGCTGAAGAGACACAAGGATAACATGTTAAACCCTCATAAGACATGCTGGTTAAATACGTAGAGAGAATATTTCTAAAGAGTGAGCTACCTGTCGGTGCAGTCGTTGGTGTTGATCTCACAGTTGATGCCGCTGAAGCCCGCCGGCAGGTGCATGTGTAGCTGTTCACACAATCAGTGCAGTTTGCCCTGTTCCTACAGGGGTTACTCTCACACTCGTTTATGTCCTGCTCACATCGGCCGCCACGAAACCCGGGCAGACAGGTGCAGGTGAAAGAGTTGATACTGTCGCGGCACAGACCTCCGTTACTGCAGGGGTCTGAAACACAGAGAGAGGGGATACAATAAATAACCATTCTCTAGTTTTAGGTTGAGAAACTTGAGAACTTGCATCTGTTCCTTACTTGGTTTGCAGTCGTCAGTGTCGGTCTCACACTTCTGGCCGGTGTAACCTGGCTGGCACTTGCACTGGTAGCCCCCATGGTGTTATGGCACATAGCACCGTTGCGGCACGGGCTCTTCACACATTCGTTGATATCTATCTCACATGTTTTGACCTTAATAGGATGGAAAAGATAGTTTAAAAAAAGTAGCCAAATTGAAGACGTAAAAACCATGGTCCACAGATGAATAGGACAACAAAGTGACTTGTCCACTTCTTATATACATTTTAAGGTAGAAATGATAGATACCTTGCCATCCTTCGGGGCAGATGCAGGAGAAGCTTTGGTAATCTTCAGACTCTTTACAACACCCCCCGTTTTTACAGGGTCTGGGGCTGCAGGGCGCCAGCAGGGTCTCACAGTTATCACCTGTTAGCAGGGGAAACACATCAGTGATTGCAGGGCGCTGGATATATGGAGCAACGTCTTCATACTTCAATATTTAAAAAGTCGTAGAATAAATGTATAAAAGTCCCTGAAAAAGATTACAGGAGGAGTGGACATACATTTCTAAATCCCATTTTCTATCCCACTTCCTTAATCCATTTCCATGACAACTTAGCCAAACAGGAAGGGCCTCCTGTTTCCTGCTATTGTGTGATCAAAGACAGGAAACAGGACGTGGCGGAAGTCGGAATAGGGTCTGGAGTAAGGCACCAGTTATCCGGCTTATATTAGCCGTTGTGGCATGTTATTCTACAACACACCACACACACACACACACACACACACACACACACACACCACACACCACACACACACACACCACACACACAACACACACACACCTTCTGTTATTCCTGCATAGCAGATCTTTCCACGCAGGGATGCCAGAAACAGACCTCACTGTTTGTGTGGTGTTTTCTCAAACACACAATGATAAGCCTTCTGCGTGTAAGCCGGAATACTGTCTTTACATTTTCAGACCTGCGCAAACAGTGAAGTAAATCACCTGTTGATAGTGTGAAAGATGAGCAGCCACATGTCGTACCAGTGTAGGGCAGCAGACAGTTGCACTTATATCCAGCCACATCGTCGATGCAGGAGCCCTGGTTCAGGCAGGGGTTGGAGGCACACTCGTTGATGTTAGTCTGGCAGTTAGGTCCTACAGATTAGAGAACACACTGTTAGATGTAGGCTCACAGGAGACACACTCAATGAAGGAATGGTGAAATGATGAGTTGTCACTGACCAGTGAAGCCCGCCCTGCAGGTGCAGTGGTACCCGCTGGTCATGTCCTTGCAGGTCCCCCCGTTCATGCACGGGTTGGACTCACACTCGTTGTTGTTGATGTCACAGTTGGGCCCGCTCCAGCCAGAGTCACAGGTACATTTGTAGCTGTAATGCCAAGGATAGATCAGGTAAATCATGTTGCTTTTTTAGGATTTTTTGTGTCACTTATACATCTTTTAAGGAACAGTTTACCACTAAATCCAAAGAGATACTTCTCCTCTTGCCTGTAGTGATATTTTATCCATCTAAAGTATTAGAGCTAACGGTCATGGAGAAGTATAACTAGAGAATGCTCTATGCATTGCTGAAACCTGACGCTATAATTTAATGCTAGCTTAGATGTGTAATATTAAATGTTACTTATAAAGACGCTGTACCCAAACTGCTATAGTACATTGTTGATGAATTATGGTTAATATTTCTAGAATGATGAAAGTTATGAACGTCTGGGGTAATAGCACTCGTGTCCTAATTGAGATGTGTTCGGTGCTCACCCGTTGACGAGGTCCTGGCAATGTCCATGGATGCAGGGGTTGCTGCCACACTCGTCCACCTGGGACAGGCAGGTGGGGTCGTTGTAGCCCTCCGGACACAGGCAGGTGAAGCTGTTGGTGCCGTCCACACACGTACCCCCCGTTGTGACACGGGTTAATGGCACACTCATCGATGTTGATGTTGCACATTGATCCTGAAAGACAAAGAGAAACGATTTTGAGAAATGGGAAATATCTACTGTGATCATTATGGAGTTTGCCCAGCTTTAAGTAAACTTCTGCCGTTTGCTGTGGTATTCTGTGAGCCTTTATCAGAGCCAAAATGAACTTTATTGCCAGGTGCGTTTACACACACCAGGGATCTGCTTTGGTGTATGGTGTTGCAAACATAAACAATAAGAAAATAAGTTGCAATAGTAGGTCAAAAATATATAACGATTATAAAAAGAAAATACATTTTTAAGTAACTATTAAGCATTAAAAAAGAATTAAGACAAGTATTTACATCACTGTAAATATACAAAAGAAACTTAAAACACTTAGTATAATGAATATATGACCAAACCTGCTGTGTATTATATTTGGAAAAGGAGGTTGTTTTTTTTACTCATGTGGGCTTTTCTTTTTTATATCATTGCTTGCTTTTTTTGACTGCCATGCCACTTTTACTGAAAGACAGAAGATGTCCCCGCTGTGGGTCTACTAAAGAATTTCTGTTTTGGAGAAATGTGTGCAGAAATGTGCAAAAACATACTTAGAGAGATGAACAGCTGCTAGCTGAGTTTCTTTTGCACAGTAAAGACTTTCTAAACATTAAACAGGCAGACGCTGGGGCCGCTCCAGTGTGTCTCTATCCTCGCGGCCCCTGTAGGCCCTTTGCCTCGCTCCCATTGATCAACTGGGGCCTTGTTGAATAGGCAGAAGGAGGATTTCAGCTGGATCTGAGGGGGGGGGGGGGTGTCCTGCCAGGAGGTGAGGAGGAGGAGGTGTGGGGGGGGGGGCTGTAGCTACTATCCCTATTCACACACATACCACCCCCCATCCAGGGAGAGCTAACCTCACCCAGGGCTGTTTACAGAGGACAGAAGGCCAGAGCCATTTCACAGACTACAGAATAACAATTAACCCCCCCCCCCTCTCTGATCCCCCTACCCACCCTGCTCTTCATCAATCAGGAGGGGAGGGCCCAACTGCCTGATCTGCACTCACAATGGTCCTCTGTCCCTCTCCGTCCCGCCATGCCCTCACACTCACCAGTCCACACAAAGGTGGGAGGAGGAGGAGGAGGAGGAGGAGGAGGAGGAGGAGGAGGAGGAGGAGAAAGAGGAGGAGGGAGAGGAGGAGGAGGAGGAGGAGGAGGAGGAAGAGGAGGAGGAGAAAGAGGGGGAGGGTGAACAGAAGCCTGCACACTGTTCTGCTCCCCTCCTGTTATTTCTCTTCATTCTGTTATTACATGTTTATTTCTTATTTTATTTTAAATTTTTCATTATTTTATCTTTTATCTTTATCATCAAAGGTCAATTTTATTTAGATTTACTCAAGTACTGTACTTAAGTACAATTTTAAGATAGTTGTACTACTTGAGTATTTCAATTTGTTTCCAACTCCAGCTAATCCCTGTTAATCCTAACAGTTCAGATTGTACAGTGGTGTAAAGTAACTAAGTACTTTTATGGTACTTGTACTTTACTTCAGTATTTCAATGTTTTGCAACGTTGTACTTCTTCTCCTCTACAGTTCAGAGGTAAATGGTGTACTTTTCCTCCACTACATGTATTTAATACCTTTAGTTACTTTACAGATGTGGATGAATGATGTGAAATATAATCAAGTGTTGAATCAGACTTTAGTTCCACCTGGAGTAAATCCACCAGCTACCCTGCAGTCTACAAAGTCATTCAGACTAGCTGCACCTTCACCAGCTTTGAGAACACTTTCATGATCAATCATTATAAAACATATCATATATATTATTCTGAAATGGACCAATCTGCACAATGAATACTTTTACTGTCGCTACTTTAACTATATTTTGAAGAGACTACTTTTCTACTTTTGCAAAGTTTTGATTGCAGGAATGTTACTTGTCACAGAGTATTCCTACTCTCTGGTACTTCTACTTAAGTAGAAGATCTGAGTACTTCTCCCCCTGAGGTGAATTAAGTGTTGCTTCACTCTGAGATAGGAATTGGACTTGCAGTGCTGTTACACACTGCTAAACTTCAGACATGTGATTAAAGGCCAAGCTCTCTTCCTTTTAAGGTATCACCTTACTCCAGGCTCCACGTCAGAACCTTTTCAGATGGCACACAAAGTAAGCGCTTTGTGTGTGTGTGCGTTGTTTTGTGTGTGTATCAGGTATGGGACTGTGTTCCTTTCTCTCCAACCCAGGATATCTGACACCATTGTTTCGCAGCAGTGGACCCGCCAGCCACCTGTCCTACCTGCCCCTCCCAAAGCTCAGGAGCCACCCCCCCCCATCTGTACCTCCTTCCAGTGCTCACCTGTGTAGCCCGGCTCGCATGCACACTCGTAGCCATTGATTTTGTCGATGCAGCGGCCGTAGTCGCAGGGTTTGCTCTTACAGTCGTCCAGGTTCACCTCACAGTGGAAACCTGGAGATTTGAAATTAAGTTAGCAAATTATATTAGGGAAAATCTCATTATATCGCAATAGTCTGTGGAATTAAAAAAGCCCAATTACTTATTTGCATAACTAGCATATATACACTTCCTATTTCGCCTTAACCCCCCCCCCCCCCCCTCTCAACACTTTTTGTAACAAAATAAATAAAACCTTATGGAAAGCTGTGATGTATGCATATTCAAGTAGCAAGCATCATTTACCTACATGTGATTGATTGTGCTAACTCATAACTTAACTTATGAGGCAATATACCTCCCCTGTAGTGAGGGGCCCAGCCCTTTGTATATTTCTCTGTTTCTGTTTGTGGCCCTGATCTAAAGTCTTGCCTGCGGTTCCTTGGGGACAGGCACAGATATACGTGTTCTCCCGGTCCTGGCAGGTGCCTCCGTTCCTGCAGGGCTGGCTCAGACACTCGTTGATGTTGGTCTCACACAGGCGGCCGGTGTAGCCCGGGCGGCAGTAGCAGGTGAAGGAGGCCAGGCCGTCCTTACAGGTGCCGTAGTGGCAGGGGTCCGAGTAACACTCGTTGATGTCTGTCTCACAGTGCTGCCCTGTGTAACCTGCACAAGAGAGGAAGGAGTGTTTATTTGGAGAGGAATTGCAACAAAATGCAAGACATTTAAGAAAAAAGACAGTTTGTTTACCTTCAGCACATTCGCAGGTGTACTTGTTGGGACCATCAGTACATTTAGCTCCGTTCTTGCAGGGGGTGCTGGCACACTCGTCAATGTCCACCTGACAAAGACTCCCTGAAAAAACCTGCAAATGTATAGAGGAAAAACACAGGATTAAGCTTCAGGTATTTGCTTGAATGTTTGCAATTAAAAGTTATATTGTGTATGTCATGGCTAGAAGCTAATTAGCATCTGAAGTAGGAATGCAGGTCCAAACAAACCATCCATAACACCCCTCCCCCCCCTCCCTCCTTGGCTCTTACTGTGCAGGGAAATCTTTCTTTCAAACCCAAACACAATGGCCTCCAGCTCACCGGCCATATACCAATCCCTGCCCCCAATTTTGCCGCTAAGCTCTTACACAAACCCGCCAAAAATGCTAATGTTTCTGCAACCTGACCCAATGTGTCCTGTTCACCCGAAACACTTTCACTTACATTATTAGAGGAAATAAATCATTCACATTTGATCTGTGGCGTGCTATACTCATTTACAGCTGAGTTAAAACTTTACCATTTAATAGCCATTTATATTGTCTGAACAAAAAGGGGTGAAAAGAGACCTGATGGATCCCAAAACTTATTTTTTTTACTCCATTAACTTCCTCATCTTTCAATTTCCCTCATTATTTCTCACCTTTGGCGCACTCGCAGTGGAAGGAGTTGATCTTGTCCCACACACTTGCCGTTGTTGAGACAAGGTTGGCTCCCACACTCATCTGTGTTGACGTGGCAGAACACACCCTCGTATCCTGAATTCACACACATGAGTTATTAGTTATTAGACAAATCCCAGGAGTTAGAACATTCAATATTATGGAGATCCACGCATTATCTCCCCACATTCCCTTCCGATATAAATCCATGCTGTTACCTGGCATGCAGATGCAGTGGAAGCCTCCGATCTGGTCCAGGCAGGTGGCATCGTTGTGGCAGGGGTTAGACATGCACTCATTGACGTCCATCTCACAGCGAGGGCCCTCATATCCCTGGAGACACTTGCACTGGAACGAGCCTTTGGTGTTGAGGCAGCGCCCGCCATGCTCACAGGGGTTGGCGCCTAACACAAGAGATACAGGTTGTCATGCACATGTGGTAATTTATGCAAATATAACTGGGTATAACAGTATTTTTGAGATAAGATACCATACACTTTATTGATCCTAATTTGGGATTTTTTTTGTCAAGCTCCATGTAAACAAGGCATTGCACTCAAGTGTGAAGAAGGAGTACAAAAATAAACAAACATAAGCATCAAATATAAACACCTCAAAATACAAATAAAAACAGAACTTAAACCTTAAGAAGATATACAGTATACCAGAAGAGTGTCATATATACACTATAAAGGGCCAATTACAGATAGCAAAATATTAACATGGAGTTTGCAAAAAATACCATATTCAATTAAATACACTACATTCAGATGGACGCATTATGATTTTTGGATGTACAAATGTGTGATGTGAGTTCTCTGAAGGGGATTTGTTGAGTGATTGCAGAAAGCAGGAATGTTTTAGTTAAGGTTCGTCACTTACCGAGGGAGCACTCGTCGATGTCCAGGTTGCAGGCGGAGCCGGTGTACCCGGGGGGGCATGTGCAGATGGCCTTGCCGTTGACGGGGTTGGTGTCACAGTTGGAGCCTTTCTGACACGGGTTGCTGATGCAGGCGTCATCGAGGTGGCACAGCAAACCTGAAGGCATCACAAGATAAGAGTGTATCGAACTGTGTCATTGTATTTTATCACTTTGTTACAGGAATACTTCACACACAAGAGGAGGATAATCGGACTTTCACCCTGTGTTACCTTAGTAAAGTAATAGATTTCTCTCACATTCCGCTACTGTGGAATGAAGGATTTTCAGATTCTTTATTCACCATAGAGGCATTTCTTATAGAATTCAAATGAGAGTAGTTCATGACTTCAGGTACAAAAAAAATGTTGTGGTTGAAATAAAGTGTTGTCCTGCAGGTAGAGTATGTGTGGGAAAGCCAATGTAGACGTACCTGTGCGACCATGAGGGACACTCGCAGAAGAAGGAGGCCACACGATCGTGGCAGGTGGCGCCATGGTAACAGGCGGCGCTGGCGCAGTCGTCGATGTTTTCGCTGCAGTCGTCGCCCGTCCAGCCGTTGACGCAGACGCAGTGGTAGCTGCCGTGAGTATCGTGGCACGTCCCTCCATTCTGGCAAGCGTTGGGCATCAACTCACACTCATCCACGTTTTCTGTGCAGTATTGACCTGCAAGAGTTCACAAAAACGAGAGGAACGGTTACAAATGTCTTCTTTACAGGTTTGACTTTGAAGTTGTATTTATTCTAAAGCAAAACGTCACCTGTGTAATGAGGAGGGCACTGGCAGTTTGTAGGTGTTCACACCGTCCACACACATGCCGCCATTCTGGCAGTTGTGGCCCGGACAGTCGTTCGATGTTATGCTCACAGTGCGGACCATTGAAGCCTGAAGAGAGAGACAAGAAGAGTGGTGAAAAACTGTGAAGGATTCATAAAAAGATGAGGCAACATTAGTAAGATAAGGCTCTTTTTCCTCTCGATATCGCTGTGAACTTAAAGACAGATAACGTTCAGATCTCTGCCAGGCCGTCGTGCAGCTCCGCTCTCTCAATGCATTCCTGCACGGAACCCCCCCCGCGAGACACACAGCGTGGGTTCAACTTTAACACACAATATCTCTCGGTCATCTGCATATACAAACAACTCATTCTGTGCACTCAGACAATAATACAAGCTGCATAATTCCCACATCAAATCTTTCTGAGAAATAGAAATGTGGCTGGTTTTCTACCTTGCTAATGTACCTAAAGATCTCAATAAAGCGATACAAGCATTTTAAAGGGTTATTATACACAAAATGCTGTTCATAATAACACACATAATGGAGAGATAAATGTAGCTAAAGTGTGATTGTTGTAACATTAAGGATAATGTCTCATTGTTGGACCCTCCCTCTGTTTTTATGCATTGTGAACTCTACCTTATATTTAAAGTGGAACCTATTATGCTATATTGAAACATATATTGTAGGGCCATACCTATATAAAACATGTCTGTGAAGTTTTTTTTTTCAAAATACCAAACAGATCACCCATTGTAGCCATGCCTCATACTGCTCAAAACCCCTCTTTGAAGCCCTGTTAGAGAATGCAGATTTTGGGTCTTTAGCTTGAAAAAAATAAATAAGAGGAGGCGGAGCTAATGCCTGATCAGAATTCTAACCGGAGATAAGTTACATTCGGTTGTGATATTTCGCCATCCTGTTTAAACCACGTCAAGGATGATTTCTGAAACAGTATGGAGCTCAAATGCTTTTTTTTCTTGCAGGTTTATCACAAGGCGAGTTCCTTTTTTTATTTCCTGCTTTTTAAACACATGTGCTCTTCAGTACAGGTTAGCTCTTAGTGTTAGCGAGGCTTGCTAATGTAAACAAAGACGTCCAAAAACACGTCAGGCATTGTTTCTGATAGCAACTTTCTGTGGGTCCGCTGCCGATTTGACGTCAGATCGGATGGAATCAATATCCGCTCGTTGTACCCCTGTTTTTAAAAGATTTGGGTACGGAGGAAAAGAGAGAGGGTTTTATTTTCTTCGCACCAGGGACACATATTTATGTATAAAAGACATCACAAAAGTGCATTTTGCATGATAGGTCCCTTTTAATTATCTTTCTTAATTTTTACTGATTGTGCTTTATTGTCCAAGTCCTCAACCAATCCATGTTGAGAAAATGCTTCGTACGAAGTGTTCTTCTGACAGCAGTCACCACAGTAGCTCAAAATGAACCAAAGTTTTACACAACACTGCAAGCGGCTTTAAGGTGCCAACACAATGAAGAGACGCCAACCAGACCGGGGCTGCATCTAGCTGGAAAACAAGATAGGGGCGTGTTTATCTATACATTTATGTGTGTACCCCTGGTGTTGTGGGACATTATCAGAAGGAAACGTCTGTACGACTGCATCCTGCCAGGGGAGGCTGGCAGAGAGAGGGGGAGGGAGGAGAAGCAGGGACCACTCGTCCACTCAATCAGATTTTACTATAACAACAAGCTGTTTTTTTCGGTCGACTGATGTAATAGGAAAAAAAAAGTGTTTGTGCTGTTGCTGCACGAGCCATACAGTATGCAACTCCATATGTTGCATACTGTATGGTGGGGGAGAAGCAGGGACCACTCGTCCACTCAATCAGATTTTACTATAACAACAAGCTGTTTTTTTCAGTCGACTGATGTAATAGGAACAAAAAAAGTGTTTGTGCTGTTGCTGCACGAGCTATACAGTATGCAACTCCATATGTCAACAAAAAACGATTTTTCTGATTGTTTACTCATGCGCTGCAACCTAAAGGTATTTAAACGTTACCCTAAGGAGCTGTTTGTGAGAATACAAGTGTTCAAATCAAGTGGATCAGGCATATAATGAGGTGCTTTCACACCGGATTACTTTTCCCAGGAATAGTTCAGATAGTTCCTGGGATTTTGCGTTCACACCAAAAAAATCTGGAACTAGAATTTAGTTCTCGGGAACCTTTTCAATCCCTGCTAGAGAGGTGGTACTTTCCTGGGGAGGAAATGATTCCAATTTCTGATTGGCTGGGCTAATTGCAAACCACACCCCGTAAAACCCAGAAAAGTTTTGTGAAGCCGCCATTTCATTTGCTCGCATTGGCATTATTAGCACTAGCATTAGCCCAGTGAACTAACGGAGAGAGACTAACTTATGGCAACACCAAAATAAAACGTGGGAGCGGTGGAGTGATGAGGAGGTGTCGGCTCTATGAAACCTGATGTACTCATATGATTCTGTTTTCTTCAAGGTTGTGTCTTCCTGGTCAATTGTACTTATTGTAAGTCGCTTTGGATAAAAGCGTCAGCCAAATGCAATGTAATGTAATGTAATGGTGTGTGTGTGTAGCCTTCTTACAGTGCAGACGCTTTTCTGCTTGCTCTTGCCTTTGCTTACTTTTTTATGCTGTTTTTCTATTTTTCTTTTCTGAAAACATCGAGCAGCGGCTCCTGGACATTAACCTATCACTGGGACAGTTATTCTTCGTAATAGACGGAGGGTTTCAGCCATATTTCAATATTTTTACGACGACCTCAGTCTTACAGTAGCGTGGCCTAGCAACAGCTAAAGCCTGGTAGGCTACTGCATGCTATTTAGCTTAAGCAAGTAGCAGCAAAATGCCTCCATTCTCTACAGATGACTTCCACAAACTACTACAGAAGATGGCCGTGTTGGAAATGAAAATGAAATGGTTGGAAGTTACGTGGAAGTGAATGGACTAGGAGGTTGGAATGACACCACTTTACCAGTGTTGCAAAAGAATGGACAAAGGCATGCTAACTCAAAGCTAGTTAGCAGCTACAAGGATTCCAAGGAACAGGAGGGCTGTGTACCGGGTAATAAATCTACAAGTGGTAGTCCTCCCTCGAACTCTCTGGGTGCAAGGCCGAAGAGTAAATCATTTCAATGGGATTTGGGAGGACGAACAATAGGCAGAGCCCAGCGCTCTGAAATCTGTGATGTGACCGGCTGGCCTGCATTGTTATCACCCAGGAAGAGCGCCTCTTCAACCCCTGTTCCTACTAGGAAACAGCCGTGGACAGCTGCTAAAGGGAGAACCACAAAAAATCCTCCTAAACCACCGAGTGTGCCAATCCAGAACAGATACGATCCACTGACCCAGAACCGGAGATCTTCATTCTGATGACTGGATAACCTGTCCTCTTCACACAGCAGGGTAAGGACCAATAGCTACTCCAAAAGTAAAAGGCTAGAGGGAAAGCTAAAGACTGGGCCTGAAACTCTGATTGTGGTGGTGACTCTGCTGTGAGAGATGTTTGTGAAATAAGAACAACAACGGCCAAAGTACTCTGTTTTCCCAAGGATAGGACTCTGACTTGGCTGAGAAGATCCTGCATATTGGGGGCTGAACATTCCGACTGTGAAGAATGTTGGTACTGCACATTAGAACAAATTATGTTATGAAAACAACAGTCAGAAGTGCTGAAAAAAGACTTTAAATGTCTGTTGGAAACTGTCAGCTCTCTAAATGCGGAGGTGTTCATCAGTGACCCTCTACCGCCAGTCAGAAGAGGAGTGGAGAGATTCAGCAGATTGTTTGCACTGAACACCTGGCTTTCAACTGTCTGTATTGACCATTCTGTCAATTTTATTGACAACTTTAACTTTTTCTGGGACCGCAGACAATCTTTTTAAGGCAAATTGAGTTTGTCTGAACAAGTCAGGAGCAGTGTTGTGCTAGTTACTGAAAACCAGTAACTAGTTACCATTACTAGTTACTTCATTTCAAAAGTAACTCAAGTTACTTTAACTGATTACTTACACCAAAAGTAATGCGTTACTGTGAAAAGTAACGTTTTAGTTCTTAAAAAAAGGGCTCCCATTAATGCCCTTATAGCCTTCATTTCAGTACTGTTATTGCATTGGAGAATAATACAATCTGTTGATCAACTTGATATGCATTATATGCAATCTGGATTGCATCGATATTAGCTGGCTTTCCATTTTTGTATATTCTTTCTCCAGGTAGTGTTTCTCCCATATGCCGTGTGCCACCCGGACATGGTATCATGCTAACTAGCTCCCAGAAAGCGGGTGACTCCACTGTAGCAATAGCCTGCATGTGTTTCTACAACCTACCGTGCAATGGCTTTATCGACTTTTCCCTGGCTAGCAGTCCCCTTGGTTAAATCCAGCCCGCTGTTGCTTAGGTGGAGGTGGAGTGGCGTCGGCTGAGTCTCTGTGGTCTTAGCTACTAAGCTTCGTCCCAGCATGTTGTTTTTGCAGATGTTTAAGAGATTTGAATAACTGGTTTGGGCAGTATATGGATCTTTGACCCGCCAGGACACAACTTACATTTAACTAAAACGTTCTTTCTCTTTGTGCTCGACAACAGTGAAATAGTGAGAATATCTCCAGGTGGAGAAACTAGACTTGAGCTCCGCCACCGCCCATGATAGTCTATGTAGTAAACAACACAAAACACGCCCACAGCCCGTCTCCGCATGTGACACATGAAGTATCTAAGTACATTTACTCAAGTACTGTACTTAAGTACAGTTTCTCTATCTCTGTTCGCCTGGCTGTTGCTAATATAAAAAAACTAACGCTGTAACGGAGTAACGCACCATGTAGTAAACGGTAACTGAGTTACTGAATTCAAAAAGTAATGCGTTAGAGTACTAGTTACTAGGCAAAACGGCGTTACAATAACTGTTACTTTGTACGCATTAGTCCCAAACACTGGTCAGTGAGTGAAATTGTTTATCTCTAACGTATTCAACTGCCTACGTCATCAATCTGTTCCCTCTGCCAAGGACAAGCAACAAGAGGAATCAAAACAAGAGAAAGACACACCACATCGCTCAAAAAACCTTGAAAATGTATCACTGCACCCGCACTGAGGAATGTCTTGATTATGGGAGACAAATGGAGGAGTCTCCACCGCCCTTCACCCCCCCCCTATCACCTCTGAGGATACTCTTCCTTCACCCCACAGCCTCTCTACTCTCCCCGTTCACCCTTTCAACCTCGCCCATCCTCCTGGAGATCTCTGAAAACACGAAGGCGATACGCAGGGTTGGCAGCATGTCCCTTTACCCCCGCTCCTCAACGACGCCCACCAAAATCACAGCAAACCCCGTCTTCATCACCGTGCCTATGTCAACCACCTCCCCCCCCTTGGCAGCATGTCCTTTACCACCCCCGCACCATCTCCCCCGTCTCCATCACCGTGCCTACGTCAACCACCTCCCCTCCCTTCAAGAAACCATCAATCAATCAATCAATGTTTATTTATATAGCCCAATATCACAAATGTTACATTTGTCTCAGTGGACTTCACAGTTTGTACAAAATATCAGTATGACAATACGACACCCTCTGTCCTTAGACCCTCACATCGTACAAGGAAAAACTTCCGGAGAAAAACCCACAGTTTTAAAGGGAAAAATGGGAGAAACCTCAGGGAGAGCAACAGAGGAGGGATCCCTCTCCCAGGACGGACAGACGTGCAATAGATGCCGTGTGTAAATTGAAAAGATAATACATTTACAACATAGGTAGTCCAAATGTTTGGAAATGCATGTGTGTATAATAGGAAGATGAATCCACGAGGATATCCATCCAGGACCTATGATCCAGGACCACAGCCACGACTCAAGATCCAGGGCTCGCGATGCAGGACACAGGACCGCAGGATCATCCATGACTCCGGATCCTGGCGTATATAGACACCAAAAAGAAAGAAATTTGGGGAAGCTGGGTTAATCGGAACATGAGAGTACACAGGTATAGACAGGGAGAAGGAAGAAGTAAGATGTCCCCCGACAAACTAAGCCTATATCAGCAAAACTAGGGGCTGAATCTAATCAGCCCTAACTATAAGCTTTATCAAAAAGGAAGGTCTTAAGCGCACTCTTAAAAACGGATAGGGTGTCTGCCGCCCGAACACAAACTGGAAGTGATTCCACAAATGTGGAGCTTGATAAGAAAAGGCTCTGGCTCTCATTGTACTTTTAGAGACTCTAGGAACAACCAACAACCCTGCATTCTTGGAACGCAATGCCCTAGTAGGACAGTAGGGTATAATGAGTTCTTTAAGGTAAGATGGCGCCTGCCCATTAAGGGCTTTGTAGGCGAGAAGAAGAATTTTAAATTCTATCCTGTGTTCTATAGGGAGCCAGTGTAAGGCAGCCTAAAAAAAAAGCATCTGCAGTCTCCGAAAGCCCAGTGGGTTGTAGTGGGATTTTTTTACTGGGGGACGCTATTTTAATTAGGTCATCCCAAATAATGCCACACAAGTGCACACGCGCGCAGTGCACTCACAAAACGGGCAGACAGGGTCCACAGAAACTACCGGTATGCTTAGTCCTACTTTAGTTACTGTACTTCAAAAAGCAGACGGCGCTGCGCTCAACACACACATAGACTCAAAACCATGGACACACTGGCACATAAGTTGCAACAATTTATAGGCCTAAATTGCAATAAGCTACAACTAAGCAGACAGCGCGCTTCTCTCTATCTCCACTTTCAAAATCTATTTTAAAACTCATAACAAACAAACAAAATTCCAAAGTTGTCCGGAAATTAACTTATTAAATAACAAAACGAAAAATATAGCCTACTTATGGAAACAGCATTGAATCTGGACTTGAAATTATTCTGATTAGGCCTAGCCTACATTGCAAATAAGCAGACAGCGCTGCTTCACACACACACACACACACACACACACCACACACCACACAACACACACACACACCACACACACACCACACACACAACACACACACACACACACACACACACCTTGCGTTTTGAACGACTGATAATCCGAAATGGATGAACAGCAGCCCAGTTTCCCAGCTTTGCAGTCTATCCACGGGTAGCCTCTTGTTTCCTCCGCCACATCTCCTCCGTCCATACCTCTGGGAAAGGTGAGCTTGAGCTAGTACCCCGCCGCGTCCAACGCCCACTCAACCCAGTCCTCATGGCATTTCATGTTCACCAACACGATTTTTAATCTATGATTCGTGTTCACCAACACGATTTTCCCCTTTTTTTCGCGTTGCACAGCACGATTTTAAAAGCAATGTATGTATACTGGTAATGACGCTCATGGAAGCACGGCATTCGTTTGTGTCGGCTGCCCTTAAAGGCAATGTGAGCGTGCGTCCATTTTCATTGGATAACGGAGAATTGTACACCCGGAAGCAAGTATTCCCCTTACTGTCGATTGATTTTACAGTGATATCTGCACTAACTCATCGACTAAAAAAACACCGGATTATCCTTGTTAATTACACAACATTGATTGGTTTAAATTGTGTGTAATGCTTTTGTATTTTCCCCTTCGATTCGGAGAAACAAATATTTTTTTCGGAGTAAAAGATGGCAGAAGACACTACCACTACCCAGAATCCCCAGCTATCATTGGAACTACACACATGTGCTCTGTTTGACAAAACCCCGTTTTTTTTCACCATTCATTCCAATGGCTGGCGTTTATGTCACATGATCTTCAAATTTCTCCCTGCCAGAAAAAAAAACATGGCCGAACTTCGTTTATTCTCGGTGGAAAATGCTTATTTTAAAGGGCACCTATCATGCAAAATGCACCTTTGTACGTCTTTTATACATGATTATGTATCCCCGGTGTTCCAGGGAACTCGCCAAGTGTCAGAAAACACAACCCTCTCTATTTTCCTCCTTCGCCAAATCTCTAAGAAAGGGGCTGCAACGGATCTGAAAAAAATGGATCCACAATTCCGACACTTTTCTACGTCACAAAGACGACTCCGCTTATTGGTCAACTCTCCACCTATCAGGGAATGAGCCACGGCCACGTGCACTTGCCAAAACCTCTCATTCCGCATATAGGCTATCGCGGCAGGCTACCCCAGTCAATCTGTGTTTCTGCCTGCTCTTGCTAGGATGTCTAAGCCAGTTAAACGTTGTGCTGTTGTTGGCTGCAAGACTTGGAACAGGGGACTGCATGCAATGCCATCAGTGCAAAAAGAAAATAATCTGTTGCTAGACTTCATTTTCAAGGGACATGTGCCAGAAGACCCCGGCAGATTTCTGTGTATGTGTTCCAAACATTTTACCACGGACATGTTTATGAACTTCTCTCAAGTCAACACGGATATGCTCCAAACTAATGCTACACCCGGGATCAATAGCAACCATCCGGGACCAGGGCCAGTGAGGACACATCCAATCTGAAGCTGTAAATTTTATTTAGCGGTGTTTTTTCCTGATAGAAGCTATATCTAGCTTGTAGGATGTAGTATGTAGCATGTAGCATGTAGCTTCGCCGTTTCAATGTCGCCTCAACCCCAACTAGTAATCGGTTAGGTGTTTATATGTTTCTTGTAACATTTTATTTTGTACGCTCCGCAGTCTTTGCTTTGTCTTTTATTTTAATTATCAGGCATTTGCGAACAGTTCAGACTGCCGTAATGGCGATCTGTGTGAAGGCTGTAAAGCCACGCCTAGCCTAGCCGAAACACAAGTATTTATTCTCCTATGTATTAGTATTTTGTATCCTCTAAAAAAATCATATTGAGTAAGTTTCTAATAACCAAACGTAATCTTCTGGAGGTAGTGCCGGTTTTTCCAGCGTTATGTAAAAGCTTTTGTGATTGTAGTCTGTAAGAACGATCATATATCATCGATCTGTAAGCTAAGCTACGCTTACGCTAAGCTAATGAGACATGCCGTTTTTTTGCAGCGTTATATGGAAAAGCTTTGTATGTTCCTTGTTTGCGCACATGAATATAAATGGGGGGTGTGTTAGGATACAACACTGTATGTATGTATGCGAGGGGGACACACACCACGAGTAAAACGGAGCCTAAAAGCCCTGGTATGTGTTGACGACATGCATATAACTAATCTAAACCACTTTTTTTGTTGTGCTTTTTTTAACCTTGCACAGGCTACGTGGCCAACTTGATGGACCTCATCTTCGACCAAGTCTTTGTGGACCCTGCACCATTATGAGCAACCTGACAGGGAGGAGGTCATCGCCGGGTATGCCACACGGTTCAATTTGGCTGCTGTCTGAACCTAACATAGACATTTCACGGATCAGAGGACAACGCAGGCCGGAATCACCACTCTGATCCTGATTCAAATAACCGTTGATTTTGACAATAAAGTTCCGAGTTGATATCAAGGTGTGTCGTGATTATTCATGTTTTGGATGGGTAAAGAATATTCTGATTTCAAAAGCATAAGGTTGTGTGTGGACTTGTTGTCGTACACATGGGTGTGTTTATGCCATTGCTGTGTAGTATATAATAGTACATGTACAATGACAGAATGAAAGATTGCATAAAGCCATATACACCAGTATTTATTTCCATGAGACAATATTAGCATCGTTTTACAATTTCAGTCAAAACAAACAAACCACTCATTGCTCTATTGCCCTCAACTGTAGTCCAACTGTGTTCAGCTCTGTAAATATTCAATGCATTCAGAACACATTTAGGCACACAGGCTCCAATCCAGGATGGTCCACCACACAGGTTACAGAGTCCTCATGTTCCTGGCATCCGTCTTTACACCTAGTGTGATAAACATATATTGAATGACATGTGAAAAATGTATTCTCTAAACAGACAACTTAGTGAAGCTAATGTTACGTGTGGTATCTCCATGCAGGAACATGCTCCGGTTCAGAAGGAATCGTGGCGCAAGTTGCACATGTACCCCTTTAGAAAGAAGTCAATAACTGAGCTTTTAAAACACATGAAACACACATTGCTGACAACTGAGGGTGTTGGAGTTATACTTTTTATCACCCTAAGTTATTGAACTTTCCAACGGTTGTTGCACGATGTTGGAAGAAAGGACTGTAAACTATAAACGCAATGAGTCCATTGTATATATGCTGAAAATATGAATGTCTCCCTTTATAAATATATATATGTATCGCTGTGTTTGCGTTACAAACTCTAAGTTACAAACTGTACACATTGCATTCTTGCTAATTAGCCAAAGTATGAACGGAATAAGTAGCAAGCATCGTAACAGAGTAAAAATAAATAGGGACAACAGCTTGTCAACTCACCATTCAGAAACGTCCTGCTGCAACCGAGATGTTTGCACCTCCACCAAAACCTCCGCTGCTTCAGTTTCTGGATCAAATTGATAATATGCTTGAACACATGCATTGCTCTGAGATTACATGTGTATTCCACACTCGTAATCACAGCAAGCATGGTAACGTGACTCTCGCCGGCTCTTCTGCTGGGGGCGTGGTCAGCTGCTGCTCAGAATTTTCATAGGCAGGTTTGGAATAAAGCGAAAATGAGCGAAACGAGGCATGGCTAAAAAATGATCTGTTTGGTATTTTGAAAAATAAAATGTATAAATATACCTTATATAGGTATGGTCATACACTATATCATTTAAATATAGCATGATAGGTCACCTTTAAAGTTAGTTTGGCCATTAAAATGCGTTTTGATGTCATTTGATGCCAGAAATATGAGTTGTTATTTCAGATTATGTGTGCAGTGGATGTACATGATCTTTAGTTTGCTAGTTATTACGAAGATTACTTCAGTAAATTGTGTCCATAGAACGTTTTCATTGTTACCAAGGTGGTTGCTAGGGACGCTGCTATCAATATTATTTCTGTTATGTTGTGTAACTGTTTAATGGTGTTATCTTTATTGCTACCCCCTTCCCCGTCAATGTATAGTGTTGGTCCACAGCGCAAACATATTAGTTTAACAAAATCCGCATCTAAAGATACGTTATTTTCCCCTGTGCAATTCCAGTCTCACATCTCACATCACATCGTCATTAACAAATACCGGAAACAGACCGAAAACATTTTTAAAAAATAAAATAATACTTTATTCCGAGTGTGCTTGCTTTTCTCTTTGAAAGTCATCACATAACGGCATTGTAATACACGGTTCGGCTGCATTAAATATTACATATCTGCCGTAGTTCTGTATTTATAGAGCCCTGATGAGAAGACTTCTAGACAAACATGAGGAACTGAAAACGTGACGTGGATCATAAATATATCAGCCATTAAACAACATCTTACATTTCTTTTCACACAATACGTCTCCTTGCAGTATCAACACTAATTCGGCTGACTTTTATATTTGATCTAATTGGTAGATAGGCTGTATTCACACCATAAAGGTGCACAGCTGATATAAAGGGACACCTAGTGGTTAAAGCATGTTATTGAATTTCATTATTTTTATTATTATATTAATAGGATCCCTATAAAGTATATTCATTACTCGTTATTCTCTACTAATAGTTAATTAAAGACTGTATATAATGACTATTTTGCACATCCCTTTCAAGATTTCAAGATTTTCTAAGGTTTATTGACATATCATATAGGCCAGTGACCACCAACTGGCGGCTCGCGGGCCACATCCGGCCCGCCAGACATTCTCATCCGGCCCGCAGACGGGGGTGACTGTGGCGTTGTCGGAGTGGTTACTGCGTTCGCCCCCCACCCATTTTTTTTTTACAACGTCTCGTGAGTAAGGTGCAGTACCGGAGTCCAACAGAGAGGCAGCAGCTGCGGGACAGTAGACTGCATACTGCGAAACCTTCCCTTCCTTGAAGAAGAAGAAGATCTTCGTTGTGAAGAGTCTGCTTTGTGCACTCCGCCCACACAGCAGCAGCCCGCTGCAACAGAGTCCAACAGAGAGGCAGGAGAATCGGGACAGTAGCCTAGAAGCAGGGTTGGGTTGTAACGGAATATATGTAACGGCGTTACGTAATCAGAATACAAAAATCAAGTAGGCTAACTGTATTCAGCTGGCGTTACATTTGAAAAACGAGTAATCTGATTACAGTTACTTTCGTAAACCTGAAGTGAATACATTTTGGAATACTTATTGGAATTAGTGGTGGAAAAGTTTCCTCACAAAATGTAATATTCATTACCGGCAGAACTGTGTGCACACTGCACAGCGCTGCAGCATATCTGTGAGAAAGTGAGAGATGCAGTGTCTGTGAGGCCCCCCCCGCACGCAGATGAGAAGAGAGAGATATCTTTTAAAATATATCGAAAGTTAGAAACGGAGAATTGTTAAATATAAAACACAGAATTTGTGTGATTATACTAAATGATTTACAAATAAACACCACGGCATATTTACAACTGTTACACATGCTGATGTAACGCAAATGTTCAAACTTGGGATCAATAAAGTATATCTTATCTTAAGCTGATCGATGGCTACTGCCATATTTGCAAAATTTGCCTCTGAACCTTGACAAGTGCATGTTTCAGGCTCATCAATTAATGTAATGTAATGTTATCAATGAACAACAGGAGGGGTCACAAACATAAGACCAGCTGTTAAATAAAGCTCTCTGACCTTAGCTGGCATGTGTGTATATGTATTAATGCTGCCCATTATGGGCACAAGCAATTTTCACCCATTTATTAATTATATGTTTTAAATGTGAGTGTTTCCTATCCCCTAAACCTCCAACACAGTTTAATACTGGCCACTTCTTATTATGGGAAATACAAAAACATCTTTTAAAACTACAACTCCCAGTAGAGACGTGCCATAGATAGAGAACATGTTGCGAAACAGAATAGCCAGCATGTGTAGTTCTGGGGACGGGGTGGGGGAGGGGGGGATGTGGTGGACCCGTTCAAATCCAGTTTTGGACAGTCTGCCGTGGTTCCATCCCATTTCAAGTGCTGTTCGAGGGTCGGCGTTAGCCTCGGAGCACACTCTCCAATCACAGAGCTTGAGGACTATCACGGGGTTTGTCAAACAGAGCACATGGTGTAGTCCAAATGATAGCTGGGGATTCTGGGTAGTGTAGTGTCTTCTGCTATCCTTTACTCCGAAAAAATATTTGTTTCTCCGAATCGAAGGGGAAAAATACAAAAGCATTGCACAATTTAAACCAATCAATGTTGTGTAATTAACAAGGATAATCTGGTGTTTTTTAGTCGATGAGTAGTGCAGATATCACTGTAAAATCAATCGACAGTAAGGGGAATACTTACTTCCGGGTGTACAATTCTCCGTTATCCAATGAGAATGGACGCTCACATTGCCTTTAAGGGCAGCCAACACAAAGGAATGCCGTGCTTCCATGAGCGTCATTACCAGTAGAAATACATTGCTTTTAAAATCGTGCTGTGCAACACGAAAAAAAGGGGAAAATCGTGTTGGTGAACACGAATCAATAGATTAAAAATCGTGTTGGTGAACATGAAATGCCATGAGACTGGGTTGGCCCACTACACCACTGCCGAAGCCTGATAAGAATGTGTGTACAAAACACAACAAACTCTTACTGATATGTGCTGGGTCCAGGCTCAAGGGCGTATGGCACTCTCAACTCTTTCCAGGACATGCCGGGGCCCTGCCTGCCAGTAGCTTTGCCGATGTGTTGATAGGTTATAGATTAAGAGCGGTGAATCAGTTTAGAAACAGGAAGTGCTCAAACGTTTGTGTGAGTTTATCACATTTAGAAGTGATTCCATGTCAGCCACAGCTTGTCACAAAAGATCTTACTGATAGTGTATCTAACAAACTAAAACTAGCTTTATTAAATGTCAGGTCTCTGGCAGGAAAAACATTTTTAATCAATAGGCGCATTCACACCGCAGTACTTTTCCCACAAAGGTTCATGAGAACTTAGTTCATGAGAACTCTTTAGTTCTCATGAACTAAGTACAGATCGCGTTCACACCGGAATAAGTCCCTGGGGGAGGATTAGGCAAATGAAGCCGCTGACGTCACTTCTTCTTCTGCTTTGGGGTTTACTGGCAGGCCGCAAACCACTTCACGGCGTATACTGCCGCCCAAAGTCCCCGGCCGGAAGTCCCCGGAGTTGGGGACTGGCTTCAGTAGAAGCTGCTGGGACTCCCAGCAGCTTCTACTGAAGCCTTCCGATTAAATCGCCAGAACGCCGACACCTCCTCATCTCCACCGCTCCCATGTTTTATTTTGTGTTGCCATAAGTTAGTCTCTCTGCATTTCTCCGCTGGGCTAATGCTAATGCTAATAATGCTAATGCGAGGATAATAAAATGGCGGCTTCACAAAACTTTTTGGGAGTTTTACGGGGCGTGGTTTGCATTCCGCCCACCCAATCAGAAATAGGAACCTTTTTCTCCCACGAAAGTCCCTGCTCTCTAGCAGGGACGGAAAAGGGGGTGAAAAGGTTCTCATGAACTAATTTTAGTACCGGCTCTTTTTGGTGTGAACGCGACAAAAGAGTTCTCATGAACCTTTGTGGTAAAAGTACTGCGGTGTGAATGCGCCTAATGATTTTATCACTGAGCACAATCTTGATTTTATGTTTTTAACGTAAACTTGGATTGAACAAAATAACAGTGCAGCTGTTCTTATTGAATCAACCCCTCCCAACTTTAGTTTATGAGTCAGGAAAGAATGCATAAGAAAGGGGGTGGAGTTGCTATTCTGTTCAATGATTCCATTCAATGCAGGAAGACATCTTATGGGAACTTTGCTTCTTTTGAATATGTGGCCCTTCATCTGAAATGCTCCTCTCGAGCTCTGTTCCTAAATATCTATAGACCACCCAAATACTGTGCAAGCTTTTTGATGACTTTGAACTGCTGTCTATAGTGTGTATTGACTTTGACCATAGTCATTGTTGGTGATTTTAACATCCATGTTGACAACCCCCAGGACAGAGGGGCTAAAGAACTGTTTTGTGTTCTTGATAACTATGGACTTACTCAGCATCTGACGGAGTCCGCGCACAATAAGGGGCACACTCTGGACTTAATTATCTCAAAGGGTCTGAATATCTCTAAGGTTGTGGTGACTGATGTTGCACTCTCTGATCATTCCTGTGTTTTCTTTGAGAGCTCTATTTCTGTTCACAAAAATGTTCGAAAAGAGGTAACCACAAAGCGATATTTAACTGAAAATACTAGGGAAATGTTTACTCAGAATTTTTCTTCCACACTTGACCCTGCTAACATCTCAGTAAATGAGCTAGTAGATCATTTTAATTCAAATGTTAAAAATGTTATAGATGCCATTGCTCCAACTAAGGTAAAGGAAGTGACTGGGAAGAAAATATCTCCATGGAGAAAGGCCATGACCGTGAGAGAGCAGAAAAAAGAGTGTCGAAAAGCTGAACGTAGGTGGCGAAAAACAAATCTCCAGGTTCACTTTGAAATCTATAAAGAGAGACTTGGCCTTTATAATTTGGAATTGAAAAACGCACGACATTCTTTCTTCTCTGACATCTTTACCAAATACAATGCACGTGCCTTGTTTGCTACCGTCGACAGACTAACTAACCCCCAGTGTCAGTGTCAGTCTGAATGTCTATCCACCAGGGCATGCAATGATTTTGCCTCCTTCTTCCCTGACAAAATTCAGAAAATCAGACAAGCAGTCAGTGCCTCTGCATCAGGAACAGCAAATGTGTTGTCCCTATGTCCACCTAATATCAATTCAAACACCATGACACAATCATCATCAGAAGTTGAATAATGTCCTCTAGGTTTTTATCATTCACCTGAATGATAAAAACCTAGAGAACATTATTCAACTTCTGAAATCCTCCTCCTGCTGCCTTGATATTAATCCAACAGGATTTTTCAAAGATGTTTTGCCTTGCATGGCCTCAGATCTACTTCATATAGTAAACAAATCTCTTCACTCAGGTATTTTTCGACAGGCCCTGAAAACTGCAGTCATTAAACCGCTCTTAAAAAATAATAATCTAGATGCTTCAGTAATGAACAATTACAGGCCCATATCAAACCTGCCATTTCTAGGTAAAATCATTGAAAAAGATGTTTTTCAACAGTTGAGTAATTTCTTGAATTTAAATAGTTGTTTCGATGTGTTCCAGTCAGGCTTTCGACCAAACCACAGCACTGAGACTGCTCTTGTAAAGGTCTTTAATCACATCCACTTAAACACAGACAGTGGCAGAACTTCAGTGTTAGTATTATTAGATCTCAGTGCTGCGTTTGACACTGTTGACCACAACATATTACTCGACCGACTAGAAAACTGAGTGGGACTTTCGGAAACAGATCTAAATTGGTTTGAATCCTACATAAAGGACAGAAAGAACTTTGTTTCTATAGGTAAATACACATCTGAGTTGACAAATATGACATGTGGGGTACCTCAAGGCTCCATCTTGGGGCCTCTTCTCTTTAACATCTACATGCTACCACTGGCTCAGATAATGAAAAACAACAAAATAAGTTACCATAGGTATGCCGATGACACACACATTTACGTAACAATTTCACCAGGAGACTATGCTCCAATTCAAACACTGAGTAAATGCATTGAACAAATCAACTTTCTCCAATTAAACAAAGATAAAACTGAGGTAATGGTTTTTGGAGCCAAGGCAGAACGTATAAAAGTTAGCGCTGAGCTTCAGTCTGCAATGTTCAAAACAACAGATAAAACCAGAAATCTAGGTGTAGTCATGGACTCTGACCTGAGTTTCAACAGTCACATTAAAACAGTTACTAAATCAGCTTACTATCACCTAAAGAACATATCTAGGATTAAATGACTAATGTCACAGCAGGATTTGGAAAAATTGTCCATGCTTTTATCTTCAGTAGACTGGACTACTGTAATGGTGTCTTTGCAGGTCTCTCTAAAAAATCTATTAGAAAGCTGCAGCTAATTCAGAACGCTGCTGCTCGAGTCCTCACTAACACTAAGAAAGTGGATCACATCACTCCTGTTCTGAAGTCTTTACACTGGCTTCCTGTGTGTCAAAGAATAGATTTCTAAATACTGCTGCTGGTTTATAAAGCTTTGAATGGTTTAGGCCCAAAATACATGTCTGACCTACTACTAAATTATGAACCATCCAGATCTCTCAGGTCTTCAGGGACTGGTCAGCTTCTGTCCCCAGAGTCAGAACTAAACTCCCAGAAACCTGCAGGTCCGCTGCAACTCTGACTACTTTTAAATCCAGACTAAAGACTTTTCTTTTTGCCGCTGCTTTTAATTGAACTATTCATCTTAAACTGCACTGTAACTTTATCCATGTTTTTTTTCTTTAATGTTTATTTTATTATCTTTTCTTTTAATGACTGATTTTAAATGCCATTTTCTTAATGTCTTTCATTTTTTGTAAAGCACTTTGAATTGCCTTGTGTTGAAAGGTGCTATATAAATAAACAGTAACACTCGTTGATGTCTGTCTCACAGTGCTGCCCTGTGTAACTGCACAAGAGAGGAAGGAGTGTTTATTTGGAGAGGAATTGCAACAAAATGCAAGACATTTAAGAAAAAAGACAGTTTGTTTACCTTCAGCACATTCGCAGGTGTACTTGTTGGGACCATCAGTACATTTAGCTCCGTTCTTGCAGGGGGTGCTGGCACACTCGTCAATGTCCACCTGACAAAGACTCCCTGAAAAACCTGCAAATGTATAGAGGAAAACACAGGATTAAGCTTCAGGTATTTGCTTGAATGTTTGCAATTAAAAGTTATATTGTGTATGTCATGGCTAGAAGCTAATTAGCATCTGAAGTAGGAATGCAGGTCCAAACAAACCATCCATAACACCCCTCCCCCCCTCCCTCCTTGGCTCTTACTGTGCAGGGAAATCTTTCTTTCAAACCCAAACACAATGGCCTCCAGCTCACCGGCCATATACCAATCCCTGCCCCCAATTTTGCCGCTAAGCTCTTACACAAACCCGCCAAAAATGCTAATGTTTCTGCAACCTGACCCAATGTGTCCTGTTCACCCGAAACACTTTCACTTACATTATTAGAGGAAATAAATCATTCACATTTGATCTGTGGCGTGCTATACTCATTTACAGCTGAGTTAAAACTTTACCATTTAATAGCCATTTATATTGTCTGAACAAAAGGGTGTGAAAAGAGACCTGATGGATCCAAAACTTATTTTTTTTTACTCCATTAACTTCCTCATCTTTCAATTTCCCTCATTATTTCTCACCTTTGGCGCACTCGCAGTGGAAGGAGTTGATCTTGTTCCACACACTTGCCGTTGTTGAGACAAGGTTGGCTCCCACACTCATCTGTGTTGACGTGGCAGAACACACCCTCGTATCCTGAATTCACACACATGAGTATATAGTTATTAGACAAATCCCAGGAGTTAGAACATTCAATATTATGGAGATCCACGCATTATCTCCCCACATTCCCTTCCGATATAAATCCATGCTGTTACCTGGCATGCAGATGCAGTGGAAGCCTCCGATCTGGTCCAGGCAGGTGGCATCGTTGTGGCAGGGGTTAGACATGCACTCATTGACGTCCATCTCACAGCGAGGGCCCTCATATCCCTGGAGACACTTGCACTGGAACGAGCCTTTGGTGTTGAGGCAGCGCCCGCCATGCTCACAGGGGTTGGCGCCTAACACAAGAGATACAGGTTGTCATGCACATGTGGTAATTTATGCAAATATAACTGGGTATAACAGTATTTTGAGATAAGATACCATTACACTTTATTGATCCTAATTTGGGATTTTTTTTTGTCAAGCTCCATGTAAACAAGGCATTGCACTCAATGTGAAGAAGGAGTACAAAATAAACAAACATAAGCATCAAATATAACACCTCAAATTACAAATAAAAACAGAACTTTAAACCTTAAGAAGATATACAGTATACCAGAAGGAAGGTGTCATATATACACTATATAAGGGCCAATACAGATAGCAAAATATTAACATGGAGTTTGCAAAAAATACCATATTCAATTAAATACACTACATTCAGATGGACGCATTATGATTTTGGATGTACCAAATGTGTGATGTGAGTTCTCTGAAGGGATTTGTTGAGTGATTGCAGAAGAAAGCAGGAATGTTTTAGTTAAGGTTCGTCACTTACCGAGGGAGCACTCGTCGATGTCCAGGTTGCAGGCGGAGCCGGTGTACCCGGGGGGGCATGTGCAGATGGCCTTGCCGTTGACGGGGTTGGTGTCACAGTTGGAGCCTTTCTGACACGGGTTGCTGATGCAGGCGTCATCGAGGTGGCACAGCAAACCTGAAGGCATCACAAGATAAGAGTGTATCGAACTGTGTCATTGTATTTTATCACTTTGTTACAGGAATACTTCACACACAAGAGGAGGATAAATCGGACTTTCACCCTGTGTTACCTTAGTAAAGTAATAGATTTCTCTCACATTCCGCTACTGTGGAATGAAGGATTTTCAGATTCTTTATTCACCATAGAGGCATTTCTTATAGAATTCAATGAGAGTAGTTCATGACTTCAGGTACAAAAAAAATGTTGTGGTTGAAATAAAGTGTTGTCCTGCAGGTAGAGTATGTGTGGGAAAGCCAATGTAGACGTACCTGTGCGACCATGAGGACACTCGCAGAAGAAGGAGGCCACACGATCGTGGCAGGTGGCGCCATGGTAACAGGCGGCGCTGGCGCAGTCGTCGATGTTTTCGCTGCAGTCGTCGCCCGTCCAGCCGTTGACGCAGACGCAGTGGTAGCTGCCGTGAGTATCGTGGCACGTCCCTCCATTCTGGCAAGCGTTGGGCATCAACTCACACTCATCCACGTTTTCTGTGCAGTATTGACCTGCAAGAGTTCACAAAAACGAGAGGAACGGTTACAAATGTCTTCTTTACAGGTTTGACTTTGAAGTTGTATTTATTCTTAAAGCAAAACGTCACCTGTGTAATGAGGAGGGCACTGGCAGTTGTAGGTGTTCACACCGTCCACACACATGCCGCCATTCTGGCAGTTGTGGCCCGGACAGTCGTCGATGTTATGCTCACAGTGCGGACCATTGAAGCCTGAAGAGAGAGACAAGAAGAGTGGTGAAAAACTGTGAAGGATTCATAAAAAGATGAGGCAACATTAGTAAAGATAAGGACTCTTTTTCCTCTCGATATCGCTGTGAACTTAAAGACAGATAACGTTCAGATCTCTGCAGGCCGTCGTGCAGCTCCGCTCTCTCAATGCATTCCTGCACGGACCCCCGCGAGACACACAGCGTGGGTTCAACTTTAACACACAATATCTCTCGGTCATCTGCATATACAAACAACTCATTCTGTGCACTCAGACAATAATACAAGCTGCATAATTCCCACATCAAATCTTTCTGAGAAATAGAAATGTGGCTGGTTTTCTACCTTGCTAATGTACCTAAAGATCTCAATAAAAGCGATACAAGCATTTTAAAGGGTTATTATACACAAAATGCTGTTCATAATAACACACATAATGGAGAAGATAAATGTAGCTAAAAGTGTGATTGTTGTAAACATTAAGGATAAATGTCTCATTGTTGGACCTCCCTCTGTTTTATGCATTGTGAACTCTACCTTATATTTAAAGTGGACCTATTATGCTATATTTGAAACATATATTGTAGGGCCATACCTATATAAAACATGTCTGTGAAGTTTTTTTTTCAAAATACCAAACAGATCACCCATTGTAGCCATGCCTCATACTGCTCAAACCCCTCTTTTGAAGCCCTGTTAGAGAAATGCAGATTTTGGGTCTTTAGCTTGAAAAAAATAAATAAGAGGAGGCGGAGCTAATGCCTGATCAGAATTCTACCGGAGATAAAGTTACATTCGGTTGTGATATTTCGCCATCCTGTTTAAACCACGTCAAGGATGATTTCTGAAACAGTATGGAGCTCAAATGCTTTTTTTCTTGCAGGTTTATCACAAGGCGAGTTCCTTTTTTTATTTCCTGCTTTTTAAACACATGTGCTCTTCAGTACAGGTTAGCTCTTAGTGTTAGCGAGGCTTGCTAATGTAAACAAAGACGTCCAAAACACGTCAGGCATTGTTTCTGATAGCAACTTTCTGTGGGTCCGCTGCCGATTTGACGTCAGATCGGATGGAATCAATATCCGCTCGTTGTACCCCTGTTTTTAAAAGATTTGGGTACGGAGGAAAAGAGAGAGGGTTTTATTTTCTTCGCACCAGGGACACATATTTATGTATAAAAGACATCACAAAGTGCATTTTGCATGATAGGTCCCTTTTAATTATCTTTCTTAATTTTTACTGATTGTGCTTTATTGTCCAAGTCCTCAACCAATCCATGTTTGAGAAAATGCTTCGTACGAAGTGTTCTTCTGACAGCAGTCACCACAGTAGCTCAAAATGAACCAAAGTTTTACACAACACTGCAGCGGCTTTAAGGTGCCAACACAATGAAGAGACGCCAACCAGACCGGGGCTGCATCTAGCTGGAAAACAAGATAGGGCGTGTTTATCTATACATTTATGTGTGTACCCCTGGTGTTGTGGGACATTATCAGAAGGAAACGTCTGTACGACTGCATCCTGCCAGGGGAGGCTGGCAGAGAGAGGGGGAGGGAGGAGAAGCAGGGACCACTCGTCCACTCAATCAGATTTTACTATAACAACAAGCTGTTTTTTTCGGTCGACTGATGTAATAGGAAAAAAAAAGTGTTTGTGCTGTTGCTGCACGAGCCATACAGTATGCAACTCCATATGTTGCATACTGTATGGTGGGGGAGAAGCAGGGACCACTCGTCCACTCAATCAGATTTTACTATAACAACAAGCTGTTTTTTTCAGTCGACTGATGTAATAGGAACAAAAAAAGTGTTTGTGCTGTTGCTGCACGAGCTATACAGTATGCAACTCCATATGTCAACAAAAAACGATTTTTTCTGATTGTTTACTCATGCGCTGCAACCTAAATGTATTTAAACGTTACCCTAAGGAGCTGTTTGTGAGAATACAAGTGTTCAAATCAAGTGGATCAGGCATATAATGAGGTGCTTTCACACCGGATTACTTTTCCCAGGAATAGTTCAGATAGTTCCTGGGATTTTGCGTTCACACCAAAAAAATCTGGAACTAGAATTTAGTTCTCGGGAACCTTTTCAATCCCTGCTAGAGAGGTGGTACTTTCCTGGGGAGGAAATGATTCCAATTTCTGATTGGCTGGGCTAATTGCAAACCACACCCCGTAAAACCCAGAAAAGTTTTGTGAAGCCGCCATTTCATTTGCTCGCATTGGCATTATTAGCACTAGCATTAGCCCAGTGAACTAACGGAGAGAGACTAACTTATGGCAACACCAAATAAAACGTGGGAGCGGTGGAGTGATGAGGAGGTGTCGGCTCTATGAAACCTGATGTACTCATATGATTCTGTTTTCTTCAAGGTTGTGTCTTCCTGGTCAATTGTACTTATTGTAAGTCGCTTTGGATAAAAGCGTCAGCCAAATGCAATGTAATGTAATGTAATGTGTGTGTGTGTAGCCTTCTTACAGTGCAGACGCTTTTCTGCTTGCTCTTGCCTTTGCTTACTTTTTTATGCTGTTTTTCTATTTTTCTTTTCTGAAAACATCGAGCAGCGGCTCCTGGACATTAACCTATCACTGGGACAGTTATTCTTCGTAAATAGACGGAGGGTTTCAGCCATATTTCAATATTTTTACGACGACCTCAGTCTTACAGTAGCGTGGCCTAGCAACAGCTAAAGCCTGGTAGGCTACTGCATGCTATTTAGCTTAAGCAAGTTAGCAGCAAAATGCCTCCATTCTCTACAGATGACTTCCACAAACTACTACAGAAGATGGCCGTGTTGGAAATGAAAATGAAATGGTTGGAAGTTAACGTGGAAGTGAATGGACTAGGTTGGAATGACACCACTTTACCAGTGTTGCAAAAGAATGGACAAAGGCATGCTAACTCAAAGCTAGTTAGCAGCTACAAGGATTCCAAGGAACAGGAGGGCTGTGTACCGGGTAATAAATCTACAAGTGGTAGTCCTCCCTCGAACTCTCTGGGTGCAAGGCCGAAGAGTAAATCATTTCAATGGGATTTGGGAGGACGAACAACAGGCAGAGCCCAGCGCTCTGAAATCTGTGATGTGACCGGCTGGCCTGCATTGTTATCACCCAGGAAGAGCGCCTCTTCAACCCCTGTTCCTACTAGGAAACAGCCGTGGACAGCTGCTAAAGGGAGAACCACAAAAAATCCTCCTAAACCACCGAGTGTGCCAATCCAGAACAGATACGATCCACTGACCCAGAACCGGAGATCTCATTCTGATGACCTGGATAACCTGTCCTCTTCACACAGCAGGGTAAGGACCAATAGCTACTCCAAAAGTAAAAGGCTAGAGGGAAAGCTAAAGACTGGGCCTGAAACTCTGATTGTGGGTGACTCTGCTGTGAGAGATGTTTGTGAAATAAGAACAACGCCAAAGTACTCTGTTTTCCCAAGGATATGGACTCTGACTTGGCTGAGAAGATCCTGCATATTGGGGCTGAACATCCGACTGTGAAGAATGTGGTACTGCACATTAGAACAAATTATGTTATGAAACAACAGTCAGAAGTGCTGAAAAAAGACTTTAAATGTCTGTTGGAAACTGTCAGCTCTCTAAATGCGGAGGTGTTCATCAGTGACCCTCTACCGCCAGTCAGAAGAGGAGTGGAGAGATTCAGCAGATTGTTTGCACTGAACACCTGGCTTTCAACTGTCTGTATTGACCATTCTGTCAATTTTATTGACAACTTTAACTTTTTCTGGGACCGCAGACATCTTTTTAAGGCAAATTGAGTTTGTCTGAACAAGTCAGGAGCAGTGTTGTGCTAGTTACTGAAAACCAGTAACTAGTTACCATTACTAGTTACTTCATTTCAAAAGTAACTCAGTTACTTTACTGATTACTTACACCAAAAAGTAATGCGTTACTGTGAAAAGTAACGTTTTAGTTACTTAAAAAAAGGGCTCCCATTAATGCCCTTATAGCCTTCATTTCAGTACTGTTATTGCATTGGAGAATAATACAATCTGTTGATCAACTTGATATGCATTATATGCAATCTGGATTGCATCGATATTAGCTGGCTTTCCATTTTTGTATATTCTTTCTCCAGGTAGTGTTCTCCCATATGCCGTGTGCCACCCGGACATGGTATCATGCTAACTAGCTCCCAGAAAGCGGGTGACTCCACTGTAGCAATAGCCTGCATGTGTTCTACAACATACCGTGCAATGGCTTTATCGACTTTTCCCTGGCCAGCAGTCCCTTGGTTAAAATCCAGCCGCTGTTGCTTAGGTGGAGGTGGAGTGGCGTCGGCTGAGTCTCTGTGGTCTTAGCTACTAGCTTCGTCCCAGCATGTTGTTTTTGCAGATGTTTTAAGAGATTTGAATAACTGGTTTGGGCAGTAGATAGGATCTTTGACCCGCCAGGACACAACTTACATTTAACTAAAACGTTCTTTTCTTTGTGCTCGACAACAGTGAAATAGTGAGAATATCTCCAGGTGGAGAAACTAGACTTGAGCTCCGCCACCGCCATGATAGTCTTGTTAGTAAACAACACAAACACGCCCACAGCCCGTCTCCGCATGTGACACATGAAGTATCTAAGTACATTTACTCAAGTACTGTACTTAAGTACAGTTCTCATCTCTGTTCGCCTGGCTGTTGACTATATAAAAAAAACTAACGCTGTAACGGAGTAACGCACCATGTAGTAACGGTAACTGAGTTACTGAATTCAAAAAGTAATGCGTTAGAGTACTAGTTACTGGCAAAACGGCGTTACAATAACTGTTACTTTGTAACGCATTAGTCCCAACACTGGTCAGGAGTGAAATTGTTTATCTCTAACGTATTCAACTGCCTACGTCATCAATCTGTTCCCTCTGCCAAGGACAAGCAACAAGAGGAATCAAAACAAGAGAAAGACACAACACATCGCTCAAAAAACCTTGAAAATGTATCACTGCACCCGCCTGAGGAATGTCTTGATTATGGGAGACAAATGGAGGAGTCTCCACCGCCCTTCACCCCCCCTATCACCTCTGAGGATACTCTTCCTTCACCCCACAGCTCTCTCTACTCTCCGTTCACCCTTTCACCCTCGCCCATCCTCCTGGAGATCTCTGAAAACACGAAGGCGATACGCAGGGTTGGCAGCATGTCCTTTACCCCCGCTCCTCAACGACGCCCACCAAAATCACAGCAAACCCCGTCTTCATCACCGTGCCTATGTCAACCACCTCCCCCCCCTTGGCAGCATGTCCTTTACCCCCGCACCATCTCCCCCGTCTCCATCACCGTGCCTACGTCAACCACCTCCCCTCCCTTCAAGAAACCATCAATCAATCAATCAATGTTTATTTATATAGCCCAATATCACAAATGTTACATTTGTCTCAGTGGACTTCACAGTTTGTACAAAATATCAGTATGACAATACGACACCCTCTGTCCTTAGACCCTCACATCGTACAAGGAAAAACTTCCGAAGAAAACCCACAGTTTAAAGGGAAAAATGGGAGAAACCTCAGGGAGAGCAACAGAGGAGGGATCCCTCTCCCAGGATGGACAGTCGTGCAATAGATGCCATGTGTAAATTGAAAAGATAATACATTTGCAACATAGGTAGTCCAAATGTTTGGAAATGCATGTGTGTATAATAGGAAGATGGATCCACGAGGATATCCATCCAGGACCTATGATCCAGGACCACAGCCACGACTCAAGATCCAGGGCTCATGATGCAGGACACAGGACCGCAGGATCATCCATGACTCCGGATCCCAGCGTATATAGACACCAAAAAGAAAGAAATTTGGGGAAGCTGGGTTAATCGGAACATGGGAGTACACAGGTATAGACAGAGAGAAGGAAGAAGTAAGATGTCCCCCGACAAACTAAGCCTATATCAGCAAAACTAGGGGCTGAATCTAATCAGCCCTAACTATAAGCTTTATCAAAAAGGAAGGTCTTAAGCGCACTCTTAAAAACGGATAGGGTGTCTGCCGCCCGAACACAAACTGGAAGCTGATTCCACAAATGTGGAGCTTGATAAGAAAAGGCTCTGGCTCTCATTGTACTTTTAGAGACTCTAGGAACAACCAACAACCCTGCATTCTTGGAACGCAATGCCCTAGTAGGACAGTAGGGTATAATGAGTTCTTTAAGGTAAGATGGCGCCTGCCCATTAAGGGCTTTGTAGGCGAGAAGAAGAATTTTAAATTCTATCCTGTGTTCTATAGGGAGCCAGTGTAAGGCAGCCTAAAAAAAAAGCATCTGCAGTCTCCGAAGCCCAGTGGTGTAGTGGGGATTTTTTTACTGGGGGGACGCTATTTTAATTAGGTCATCCCAAATAATGCCACACAAGTGCACACGCGCGCAGTGCACTCACAAAACGGGCAGACAGGTCCACAGAAACTACCGGTATGCTTAGTCCTACTTTAGTTACTGTACTTCAAAAAGCAGACGGCGCTGCGCTCAACACACACATAGACTCAAAACCATGGACACACTGGCACATAAGTTGCAACAATTTATAGGCCTAAATTGCATAAGCTACAACTAAGCAGACAGCGCTGCTTCTCTCTATCTCCACTTTCAAAATCTATTTAAAACTCATAACAAACAAACAAAATTCCCAAAGTTGTCCGGAAATTAACTTATTAAATAAACAAAACGAAAAATATAGCCTACTTATGGAAACAGCATTGAATCTGGACTTGAAATTATTCTGATTAGGCCTAGCCTACATTGCAAATAAGCAGACAGCGCTGCTTCACACACACACACACACACACACACACACACACACACACACACACACACACACACACACACACACACACACACACACACACACACACACACACACACACACACAACACACACACACCTTGCGTTTTGAAGACTGATAAATCCGAAATGGATGAACAGCAGCCCAGTTTCCCAGCTTTGCAGTCTATCCACGGGTAGCCTCTTGTTTCCTCCGCCACATCTCCTCCGTCCATACCTCTGGGAAAGGTGAGCTTGAGCTAGTACCCCCGCGTCCAACGCCCACTCAACCCAGTCTCATGGCATTTCATGTTCACCAACACGATTTTTAATCTATTGATTCGTGTTCACCAACACGATTTTCCCCTTTTTTTCGCGTTGCACAGCACGATTTTAAAAGCAATGTATGTATACTGGTAATGACGCTCATGGAAGCACGGCATTCGTTTGTGTCGGCTGCCCTTAAAGGCAATGTGAGCGTGCGTCCATTTTCATTGGATAACGGAGAATTGTACACCCGGAAGCAAGTATTCCCCTTACTGTCGATTGATTTTACAGTGATATCTGCACTACTCATCGACTAAAAAACACCGGATTATCCTTGTTAATTACACAACATTGATTGGTTTAAATTGTGTGTAATGCTTTTGTATTTTTCCCCTTCGATTCGGAGAAACAAATATTTTTTCGGAGTAAAAGATGGCAGAAGACACTACACTACCCAGAATCCCCAGCTATCATTTGAACTACACCATGTGCTCTGTTTGACAAACCCCGTTTTTTTTTCACCATTCATTCCAATGGCTGGCGTTTATGTCACATGATCTTCAAATTTCTCCCTGCAGAAAAAAAAAACATGGCCGAACTTCGTTTTATTCTCGGTGGAAAATGCTTATTTTAAAGGGCACCTATCATGCAAAATGCACCTTTGTACGTCTTTTATACATGATTATGTATCCCCGGTGTTCCAGGGAACTCGCCAAGTGTCAGAAAACACAACCCTCTCTATTTTCCTCCTTCGCCAAATCTCTAAGAAAGGGGCTGCAACGGATCTGAAAAAAATGGATCCACATTCCGACACTTTTCTACGTCACAAAGACGTACTCCGCTTATTGGTCAACTCTCCACCTATCAGGGGAATGAGCCACGGCCACGTGCATTGCCAAACCTCTCATTCGCATATAGGCTATCGGCAGGCTACCCCAGTCACATCTGTGTTTCTGCCTGCTCTTGCTAGGATGTCTAAGCCAGTTAAACGTTGTGCTGTTGTTGGCTGCAAGACTTGGAACAGGGGACTGCATGCAATGCCATCAGTGCAAAAAGAAAATAATCTGTTGCTAGACTTCATTTTCAAGGGACATGTGCCAGAAGACCCCGGCAGATTTCTGTGTATGTGTTCCAAACATTTTACCACGGACATGTTTATGAACTTCTCTCAAGTCCAACACGGATATGCCTCCAAACTAATGCTACACCCGGGATCAATAGCAACCATCCGGGACCAGGCCAGTGAGGACACATCCAATTCTGAAGCTGTAAATTTTTATTTAGCGGTGTTTTTCCTGATAAAGCTATATCTAGCTTGTAGTATGTAGTATGTAGCATGTAGCATGTAGCTTCGCCGTTTCAATGTCGCCTCAACCCCAACTAGTAATCGGTTAGGTGTTTATATGTTCTTGTAACATTTTATTTTGTACGCTCCGCAGTCTTTGCTTTGTCTTTTATTTTAATTATCAGGCATTTGCGAACATGTTCAGACTGCCGTAATGGCGATCTGTGTGAAGGCTGTAAAGCCACGCCTAGCCTAGCCGATAACACAAGTATTTATTCTCCTATGTATTAGTATTTTGTATCCTCTAAAAAATCATATTGAGTAAGTTATAATAACAAACGTAATCTTCTGGAGGTAAGTGCCGTTTTTTCCAGCGTTATGTAAAAGCTTTTGTGATTGTAGTCTGTAAGAACGATCATATATCATCGATCTGTAAGCTAAGCTACGCTACGCTAAGCTAATGAGACATGCCGTTTTTTGCAGCGTTATATGGAAAAGCTTTTGTATGTTTACTTGTTTGCGCACATGAATATAAATGGGGGTGTGTTAGGATACAACACTGTATGTATGTATGCGAGGGGACACACACCACGAGTAAAACGGAGCTAAAGCCCTGGTATGTTGTTGACGACATGCATATACTAATCTAAACCACTTTTTTTGTTGTGCTTTTTTTAACCTTGCACAGGCTACGTGGCCAACTTGATGGACCTCATCTTCGACCAAGTCTTTGTGGACCCTGCACCATTATGAGCAACCTGACAGGGAGGAGGTCATCGCCGGGTATGCCACACGGTTCAATTTGGCTGCTGTCTGAACCTAACATAGACATTTCACGGATCAGAGGACAACGCAGGCCGGAATCACCACTCTGATCCTGATTCAAATAACCGTTGATTTTGACAATAAAGTTCCGAGTTGATATCAAGTGTGTCGTGATTATTCATGTTTGGATGGGTAAAGAATATTCTGATTTCAAAAGCATAAGGTTGTGTGTGGACTTGTTGTCGTACACATGGGTGTGTTATGCCATTGCTGTGTAGTATATAATAGTACATGTACAATGACAGAATGAAAGATTGCATAAAGCCATATACACCAGTATTTATTTCCATGAACAATATTAGCATTCGTTTTACAATTTCAGTCAAAACAAACAAACCACTCAGTGCTCTATTTGCCTCAACTGTAGTCCAACTGTGTTCAGCTCTGTAAATATTCAATGCATTCAGAACACATTTAGGCACACAGGCTCCAATCCAGGATGGTCCACCACACAGGTTACAGAGTCCTCATGTTCCTGCATCCGTCTTTACACCTAGTGTGATAAACATATATTGAATGACATGTGAAAAATGTATTCTCTAAACAGACAACTTAGTGAAGCTAATGTTACGTGTGGTATCTCCATGCAGCACATGCTCCGGTTCAGAAGGCATCGTGGCGCAAGTTGCACATGTACCCCTTTAGAAAGAAGTCAATAACTGAGCTTTTAAAACACATGAAACACACATTGCTGACAACTGAGGTGTTGGAGTTATACTTTTTATCACCCTAAGTTATTGAACTTTCCAACGGTTGTTGCACGATGTTGGAAGAAAAGGACTGTAAACTATTAAACGCAATGAGTCCATTGTATATATGCTGAAAATATGAATGTCTCCCTTTATAAATATATATATGTATCGCTGTGTTTGCGTTACAAACTCTAAGTTACAAACTGTACACATTGCATTCTTGCTAATTAGCCAAAGTATGAACGGAATAAGTAGCAAGCATCGTAACAGAGTAAAAATAAATAGGGACAACAGCTTGTCAACTCACCATTCAGAAACGTCCTGCTGCAACCGAGATGTTTGCACCTCCACCAAAACCTCCGCTGCTTCAGTTTCTGGATCAAATTGATAATATGCTTGAACACATGCATTGCTCTGAGATTACATGTGTATTCCACACTCGTAATCACAGCAAGCATGGTAACGTGACTCTCGCCGGCTCTTCTGCTGGGGGCGTGGTCAGCTGCTGCTCAGAATTTTCATAGGCAGGTTTGGAATAAAGCGAAAATGAGCGAAACGAGGCATGGCTAAAAAATGATCTGTTTGGTATTTTGAAAAATAAAATGTATAAATATACCTTATATAGGTATGGTCATACACTATATCATTTAAATATAGCATGATAGGTCACCTTTAAAGTTAGTTTGGCCATTAAAATGCGTTTTGATGTCATTTGATGCCAGAAATATGAGTTGTTATTTCAGATTATGTGTGCAGTGGATGTAAATGATCTTTAGTTTGCTAGTTATTACGAAGATTACTTCAGTAAATTGTGTCCATAGAACGTTTTCATTGTTACCAAGGTGGTTGCTAGGGACGCTGCTATCAATATTATTTCTGTTATGTTGTGTAACTGTTTAATGGTGTTATCTTTATTGCTACCCCCCTTCCCCGTCAATGTATAGTGTTGGTCCACAGCGCAAACATATTAGTTTAACAAAATCCGCATCTAAAGATACGTTATTTTCCCCTGTGCAATTCCAGTCTCACATCTCACATCACATCGTCATTAACAAATACCGGAAACAGACCGAAAACATTTTTAAAAAATAAAATAATACTTTATTCCGAGTGTGCTTGCTTTTCTCTTTGAAAGTCATCACATAACGGCATTGTAATACACGGTTCGGCTGCATTAAATATTACATATCTGCCGTAGTTCTGTATTTATAGAGCCCTGATGAGAAGACTTCTAGACAAACATGAGGAACTGAAAACGTGACGTGGATCATAAATATATCAGCCATTAAACAACATCTTACATTTCTTTTCACACAATACGTCTCCTTGCAGTATCAACACTAATTCGGCTGACTTTTATATTTGATCTAATTGGTAGATAGGCTGTATTCACACCATAAAGGTGCACAGCTGATATAAAGGGACACCTAGTGGTTAAAGCATGTTATTGAATTTCATTATTTTTATTATTATATATTAATAGGATCCCTATAAAGTATATTCATTACTCGTTATTCTCTACTAATAGTTAATTAAAGACTGTATATAATGACTATTTTGCACATCCCTTTCAAGATTTCAAGATTTTCTAAGGTTTATTGACATATCATATAGGCCAGTGACCACCAACTGGCGGCTCGCGGGCCACATCCGGCCCGCCAGACATTCTCATCCGGCCCGCAGACGGGGGTGACTGTGGCGTTGTCGGAGTGGTTACTGCGTTCGCCCCCCACCCATTTTTTTTTTACAACGTCTCGTGAGTAAGGTGCAGTACCGGAGTCCAACAGAGAGGCAGCAGCTGCGGGACAGTAGACTGCATACTGCGAAACCTTCCCTTCCTTGAAGAAGAAGAAGTGATACTTCGTTGTGAAGAGTCTGCTTTGTGCGCTCCGCACCACAGCAGCAGCCCCGCTGCAACAGAGTCCAACAGAGAGGCAGGAGAATCGGGACAGTAGCCTAGAAGCAGGGTTGGGTTGTAACGGAATATATGTAACGGCGTTACGTAATCAGAATACAAAAATCAAGTAGGCTAACTGTATTCAGCTGGCGTTACATTTGAAAAACGAGTAATCTGATTACAGTTACTTTCGTAAACCTGAAGTGAATACATTTTGGAATACTTATTGGAATTAGTGGTGGAAAAGTTTCCTCACAAAATGTAATATTCATTACCGGCAGAACTGTGTGCACACTGCACAGCGCTGCAGCATATCTGTGAGAAAGTGAGAGATGCAGTGTCTGTGAGGCCCCCCCCCGCACGCAGATGAGAGAGAGAGAGATATCTTTTAAAATATATCGAAAGTTAGAAACGGAGAATTGTTAAATATAAAACACAGAATTTGTGTGATTATACTAAATGATTTACAAATAAACACCACGGCATATTTACAACTGTTACACATGCTGATGTAACGCAAATGTTCAAACTTGGGATCAATAAAGTATATCTTATCTTAAGCTGATCGATGGCTACTGCCATATTTGCAAAATTTGCCTCTGAACCTTGACAAGTGCATGTTTCAGGCTCATCAATTAATGTAATGTAATGTTATCAATGAACAACAGGAGGGGTCACAAACATAAGACCAGCTGTTAAATAAAGCTCTTCTGACCTTAGCTGGCATGTGTGTATATGTATTAATGCTGCCCATTATGGGCACAAGCAATTTTCACCCATTTATTAATTATATGTTTTAAATGTGAGTGTTTCCTATCCCCTAAACCTCCAACACAGTTTAATACTGGCCACTTCTTATTATGGGAAATACAAAAACATCTTTTAAAACTACAACTCCCAGTAGAGACGTGCCATAGATAGAGAACATGTTGCGAAACAGAATAGCCAGCATGTGTAGTTCTGGGGACGGGGTGGGGGAGGGGGGGATGTGGTGGACCCGTTCAAATCCAGTTTTGGACAGTCTGCCGTGGTTCCATCCCATTTCAAGTGCTGTTCGAGGGTCGGCGTTAGCCTCGGAGCACACTCTCCAATCACAGAGCTTGAGGACTATCACGGGGTTTGTCAAACAGAGCACATGGTGTAGTCCAAATGATAGCTGGGGATTCTGGGTAGTGTAGTGTCTTCTGCTATCCTTTACTCCGAAAAAATATTTGTTTCTCCGAATCGAAGGGGAAAAATACAAAAGCATTGCACACAATTTAAACCAATCAATGTTGTGTAATTAACAAGGATAATCTGGTGTTTTTTAGTCGATGAGTAGTGCAGATATCACTGTAAAATCAATCGACAGTAAGGGGAATACTTACTTCCGGGTGTACAATTCTCCGTTATCCAATGAGAATGGACGCTCACATTGCCTTTAAGGGCAGCCAACACAAAGGAATGCCGTGCTTCCATGAGCGTCATTACCAGTAGAAATACATTGCTTTTAAAATCGTGCTGTGCAACACGAAAAAAAGGGGAAAATCGTGTTGGTGAACACGAATCAATAGATTAAAAATCGTGTTGGTGAACATGAAATGCCATGAGACTGGGTTGGCCCACTACACCACTGCCGAAGCCTGATAAGAATGTGTGTGTACAAAACACAACAAACTCTTACTGATATGTGCTGGGTCCAGGCTCAAGGGCGTATGGCACTCTCAACTCTTTCCAGGACATGCCGGGGCCCTGCCTGCCAGTAGCTTTGCCGATGTGTTGATAGGTTATAGATTAAGAGCGGTGAATCAGTTTAGAAACAGGAAGTGCTCAAACGTTTGTGTGAGTTTATCACATTTAGAAGTGATTCCATGTCAGCCACAGCTTGTCACAAAAGATCTTACTGATAGTGTATCTAACAAACTAAAACTAGCTTTATTAAATGTCAGGTCTCTGGCAGGAAAAACATTTTTAATCAATAGGCGCATTCACACCGCAGTACTTTTCCCACAAAGGTTCATGAGAACTTAGTTCATGAGAACTCTTTAGTTCTCATGAACTAAGTACAGATCGCGTTCACACCGGAATAAGTCCCTGGGGGAGGATTAGGCAAATGAAGCCGCTGACGTCACTTCTTCTTCTGCTTTGGGATTTACTGGCAGGCCGCAAACCACTTCACGGCGTATACTGCCGCCCAAAGTCCCCGGCCGGAAGTCCCCGGAGTTGGGGACTGGCTTCAGTAGAAGCTGCTGGGACTCCCAGCAGCTTCTACTGAAGCCTTCCGATTAAATCGCCAGAACGCCGACACCTCCTCATCTCCACCGCTCCCATGTTTTATTTTGTGTTGCCATAAGTTAGTCTCTCTGCATTTCTCCGCTGGGCTAATGCTAATGCTAATAATGCTAATGCGAGGATAATAAAATGGCGGCTTCACAAAACTTTTTGGGAGTTTTACGGGGCGTGGTTTGCATTCCGCCCACCCAATCAGAAATAGGAACCTTTTTCTCCCACGAAAGTCCCTGCTCTCTAGCAGGGACGGAAAAGGGGGTGAAAAGGTTCTCATGAACTAATTTTAGTACCGGCTCTTTTTGGTGTGAACGCGACAAAAGAGTTCTCATGAACCTTTGTGGTAAAAGTACTGCGGTGTGAATGCGCCTAATGATTTTATCACTGAGCACAATCTTGATTTTATGTTTTTAACGTAAACTTGGATTGAACAAAATAACAGTGCAGCTGTTCTTATTGAATCAACCCCTCCCAACTTTAGTTTTATGAGTCAGGAAAGAATGCATAAGAAAGGGGGTGGAGTTGCTATTCTGTTCAATGATTCCCTTCAATGCAGGAAGACATCTTATGGGAACTTTGCTTCTTTTGAATATGTGGCCCTTCATCTGAAATGCTCCTCTCGAGCTCTGTTCCTAAATATCTATAGACCACCCAAATACTGTGCAAGCTTTTTGATGACTTTGAACTGCTGTCTATAGTGTGTATTGACTTTGACCATAGTCATTGTTGGTGATTTTAACATCCATGTTGACAACCCCCAGGACAGAGGGGCTAAAGAACTGTTTTGTGTTCTTGATAACTATGGACTTACTCAGCATCTGACGGAGTCCGCGCACAATAAGGGGCACACTCTGGACTTAATTATCTCAAAGGGTCTGAATATCTCTAAGGTTGTGGTGACTGATGTTGCACTCTCTGATCATTCCTGTGTTTTCTTTGAGAGCTCTATTTCTGTTCACAAAAATGTTCGAAAAGAGGTAACCACAAAGCGATATTTAACTGAAAATACTAGGGAAATGTTTACTCAGAATTTTTCTTCCACACTTGACCCTGCTAACATCTCAGTAAATGAGCTAGTAGATCATTTTAATTCAAATGTTAAAAATGTTATAGATGCCATTGCTCCAACTAAGGTAAAGGAAGTGACTGGGAAGAAAATATCTCCATGGAGAAAGGCCATGACCGTGAGAGCAGAAAAAAGAGTGTCGAAAAGCTGAACGTAGGTGGCGAAAAACAAATCTCCAGGTTCACTTTGAAATCTATAAAGAGAGACTTGGCCTTTATAATTTGGAATTGAAAAACGCACGACATTCTTTCTTCTCTGACATCTTTACCAAATACAATGCACGTGCCTTGTTTGCTACCGTCGACAGACTAACTAACCCCCAGTGTCAGTGTCAGTCTGAATGTCTATCCACCAGGGCATGCAATGATTTTGCCTCCTTCTTCCCTGACAAAATTCAGAAAATCAGACAAGCAGTCAGTGCCTCTGCATCAGGAACAGCAAATGTGTTGTCCCTATGTCCACCTAATATCAATTCAAACACCATGACACAATCATCATCAGAAGTTGAATAATGTCCTCTAGGTTTTTATCATTCACCTGAATGATAAAAACCTAGAGAACATTATTCAACTTCTGAAATCCTCCTCCTGCTGCCTTGATATTAATCCAACAGGATTTTTCAAAGATGTTTTGCCTTGCATGGCCTCAGATCTACTTCATATAGTAAACAAATCTCTTCACTCAGGTATTTTTCGACAGGCCCTGAAAACTGCAGTCATTAAACCGCTCTTAAAAAATAATAATCTAGATGCTTCAGTAATGAACAATTACAGGCCCATATCAAACCTGCCATTTCTAGGTAAAATCATTGAAAAAGATGTTTTTCAACAGTTGAGTAATTTCTTGAATTTAAATAGTTGTTTCGATGTGTTCCAGTCAGGCTTTCGACCAAACCACAGCACTGAGACTGCTCTTGTAAAGGTCTTTAATCACATCCACTTAAACACAGACAGTGGCAGAACTTCAGTGTTAGTATTATTAGATCTCAGTGCTGCGTTTGACACTGTTGACCACAACATATTACTCGACCGACTAGAAAACTGAGTGGGACTTTCGGAAACAGATCTAAATTGGTTTGAATCCTACATAAAGGACAGAAAGAACTTTGTTTCTATAGGTAAATACACATCTGAGTTGACAAATATGACATGTGGGGTACCTCAAGGCTCCATCTTGGGGCCTCTTCTCTTTAACATCTACATGCTACCACTGGCTCAGATAATGAAAAACAACAAAATAAGTTACCATAGGTATGCCGATGACACACACATTTACGTAACAATTTCACCAGGAGACTATGCTCCAATTCAAACACTGAGTAAATGCATTGAACAAATCAACTTTCTCCAATTAAACAAAGATAAAACTGAGGTAATGGTTTTTGGAGCCAAGGCAGAACGTATAAAAGTTAGCGCTGAGCTTCAGTCTGCAATGTTCAAAACAACAGATAAAACCAGAAATCTAGGTGTAGTCATGGACTCTGACCTGAGTTTCAACAGTCACATTAAAACAGTTACTAAATCAGCTTACTATCACCTAAAGAACATATCTAGGATTAAATGACTAATGTCACAGCAGGATTTGGAAAAACTTGTCCATGCTTTTATCTTCAGTAGACTGGACTACTGTAATGGTGTCTTTGCAGGTCTCTCTAAAAAATCTATTAGAAAGCTGCAGCTAATTCAGAACGCTGCTGCTCGAGTCCTCACTAACACTAAGAAAGTGGATCACATCACTCCTGTTCTGAAGTCTTTACACTGGCTTCCTGTGTGTCAAAGAATAGATTTCTAAATACTGCTGCTGGTTTATAAAGCTTTGAATGGTTTAGGCCCAAAATACATGTCTGACCTACTACTAAATTATGAACCATCCAGATCTCTCAGGTCTTCAGGGACTGGTCAGCTTTCTGTCCCCAGAGTCAGAACTAAACTCCCAGAAACCTGCAGGTCCGCTGCAACTCTGACTACTTTTAAATCCAGACTAAAGACTTTTCTTTTTGCCGCTGCTTTTAATTGAACTATTCACATCTTAAACTGCACTGTAACTTTTATCCATGTATTTTTTCTTTTAATGTTTATTTTATTATCTTTTCTTTTTAATGACTGATTTTAAATGCCATTTTCTTAATGTCTTTCATTTTTTGTAAAGCACTTTGAATTGCCTTGTGTTGAAAGGTGCTATATAAATAAACTTGCCTTGCCTTGGCGATTTACTGCCACCCGAAGTCCCAGAGTCCGGGGGGCACCGGGACTTCCGGTGGCAGTATACACCGTGAAGTTGTTTGCGGCCTGCCAGTAAACCCAAAGCAGAAGAAGAAGAGGTGGTGTCAGCGGCTATATTTGCGTAATCCTCCTTCAGGGACTTATTCCGGTGTGAACGCCACAAAAATGGCAACAACAAAAAAGGTCAAAACAGCCAAAACTGTGGTTTATGACCAAATTCAAACTGGTTTCCTGCCTCTCGCTCCAAAAGGAGTTTTGAAGTGAGCATCTAGAATGGTCAATCTCCTGTTGGTTGCTACATGTTTAAAAAGGAAAACTCCAGCAGATGTGCAGCCCTGATTTTTTCTGGATTTGGCCTGGAGTTTATATGAGAAAACAGCTGTTTGTGTATTACCTGGAAGGCAGCTACAATCGTAGGTGGTGTCTCCCTTCTGCACGCAGGTGCCTCCATTCTGGCAGGGGGAGGGACTGCAGGGCATGTAGGGGGTCTCACAGTGTTGGCCCCTGTACTCGAGAGGACAGCGGCAACTGTACGAGCCCACCTCGTTGACACACGCCCCGCCGTTGAAACAGGGGGAGGGGCTCTGGGCGCACTCGTTCACGTCTTGCTTGCAGGTTTGACCGTGGAAGGCGGGGGGGCAGGTGCAGATGTAGGTGGAGTCGAAGGCCGAGCACTGGCCCCCATTTGCACATGGGTTGGACGCACAGGGGTTAGAGAGCAGGCAGGTTTTACCTTTAGAGCAAAACAAGAAGGAGTCATTCATCTTCACATTACTAATGATACACAACTGACAATAAGTGCAATCAACCATAGATAGATAGATAAATAGACAGACAGACAGACAGTTATTTATGGATTATTTTCCACACACCTGACCATCCAGGGGAGCACCTGCAGCGGAACATGGTGAGGGTGATGAGGTCACATGTCCCCCCGTTGCGGCAGGGGGAGCTCATGCAGGCGTGGTTGTTGGGGGTCAGGCACAGTTCATCGGTGAAACCCAGGCGGCACACGCAGTGGAAATCAAATCCGTTGCCATGTAACACGGCGCGACATTCCCCTCCGTTCCTGCAGGGGGAGGGGCTGCAGGGGCTCGGGTACTGGCAGCGGTTACCCACGTAGTCACTGGGACACCTGGGGTGGGAGAAAACCAGCATCAGCACCAGAACTCAGTCATTAGTCGGGTGTTTCTCAAAGTGGGGAGCGCAGAGGCATGACAGGGGGGGGGGGGCACGAGAGACCAGGATGAAAAATGTTTTTGAAAAACGAAATCATAATTTGTCAAATTATTGATTCGAAAATAATATGATACAGTACAAATACGTCTGGGTCTCAGTGTCTCATTCAAGCTTGGCTCTGTGTGTGTGTGAAACGAGCCATTTTGTGTGCGTGCGCGAGAGAGAGAGAGAGAGAGAGAGAGAGAGAGAGCGCACCGGTACCGGATATCGTTGTTGTTAGCTTCTGGTGCTAGCGAGCTACGCTAACGGATATAAGGAGCTTTTTCAACAACAAGGTGGAGGGAGAACTCACCTGTCAGACTGAGAGGCTCAGGTGAAGTAAAGGACTCTCTCAGTGACCGGGTCTCAAACGTTTTGGTCACGATTAATGTAAACAATTATTTCCAAGGCACACGTTTATATGATCATTATAGTTGTAAAAAAATAAGAGAATAAATGAAAAACAGGTATGAAATACTATATGTTTAAAAGGGGAGTGATTTGTAAAATATCCATAAAGAAAAAGTAAATCTGTTTACGTGGGCATGCTTTCCGGGGGAGCATGCCCCCGGACCCCCCTATGTTAGGTCCACTCCCCACTTAAAGTGCTAAAAATAGCACTTTACCCCTGCTTACACCTATATGCCGTGAGCTGATTATCTAGCCTTCATTGTAACAGTCTCAGGTACACTGTGTATTTGCGTGGGGATTGTTGCAGTAGAAAGTTCCACTGTAGCGACCGGTACATTAATGGGAAACCCTAAATGTTTGAGCACCCTCTATGAAACGTCAAGCTAACCCACAGCACCCCCAAAAGAAATCTCTGGCACCGCCACTGAGCCTGCCGCCCCTTTTTGAAGAAATGTGCAGTGCCAAACAGGCTCATTGCAGCCACTAATGTGAGAAGACACACTTTTTTGCCAAATATCAGCATTTTATTTCTTTTCATTTTTGTGCACAGATTGCAAAGTGGCAAAGTATTATAACTTATTGTTCTAGCAAAGGGATTGCACGATTGTATTATGTATTTATTTGTTCTGACCACACAGACTTATGGAGCATTGTTTTATTATCACTGTTCAAGCAAAATGTTTTTTACTTTTTTTTTTTAAAGGAATGCTCACATTCATATTGATGTATTTTAATAAATGTTAACTTGGCCCATTATGTGACTATTTGTGTTGGGGGGGCCAGACTTTTTTTTTTCTCCAAAGGGGGGGCCTGACAGAAAAAGTTTGAGAACCACTGCATTAGTCCCACAGCGGGACATTAACAGTGCAGGTAAAAAAAAAGCAATAATAAAAAAGAAAAGCACACATAAGTAATAAAATACTTTTTAAGAAATAATAATAGTAGCCAGCAATCGGCAGACATTTTTTGTATCAGCCTTCAATTCATCAGCTTTCCTGCTTTTCTTCTTCTTCTGTGGCCGCTTTAACAGCGATCAATACAGGTCTACCTTATCTTATTCTGACGTTTTCTAAACCAAATGATTATTGATCTGCAAATTAACCAATACATGAAAATAATAATAATGTTTAGCTTTTTTGTACATAAAAGTGAAGCGCCCTCTGTCAAATACAGAATTCAATATCTTTGGGTTTTGGCATTTAAAAGAAGACGTTTTAAGAAATCACATTTTCACTTTCTTGAACAGTTTTAAAGACCAAATGATTCTTTTAAAAAAGATCGACACGATAAGCCAACAATATATATTATAATAAATATAATTAAAGAGAATTTCCCAATTTGGGATCAATGAAGTATCTCTCTCTCTCTATCTATCTCTCTATCTCTCTCTCTATCTATCCATCTATCTCTATCTATCCATCTATCTATCCATCTATCTCTCTCTCTATCTATCTCTCTCTCTATCTATCTATCTCTCTATCTCTCCATCTATCTATCTCTATATCCATCTCTCTCTCTCTCTCTCTATCCATCTCTCTCTATCCATCTATCTATCTATCTACCTCTCTCTCTCTATCTATCTATCTCTCTATCTATCTCTCTATCTATCTCTCTATCCATCTATATTGCAGGTTTATTGCACAACAGTCTGTATTGTGTGTCTTTAGAGAAGGGAGAAGAAATGGTGATTAGAAAACGAGGATCTTTTTTTCTTGTATAACTCTGAGCAATTATCCAAACAAAAGGGGGAATAAGGGGGAGGGGAGGTGGGAAAGTTTCCCGCCCAGAAAAGTCCCAGTGCAGCGGGACAGGGACGGCCTGTTGATCTAGTGTGTCTCTCTGGATTAGACTCCCTCAGAACCCTGAACACACAGTGTTGGAGAACAGACGCTGCTAAACAGTCCACAGCGGTTCCCATCTACCTTTCCCCCCCAGGCTGTCCACACTCATCCTGAATGAGTGCAGAGATCAAGGGGCCGGTCCGGCTCTGGATGTCCTAAATAAAGCTCTGCATTCACACTCTAAGCCCTCACATTCACACTAAGGATGGACTGCTGCTACAGTCACATAACTCACAGAAATCAGGTCGGCCGCACTCTTCTGCAGCGTCTGGGCAGAAATACATTGTCTCCAATAAAACTCAGCTTAAACATTAGAGCTGCATAATTCCACTGAACAACTGTCAGAAAAGCATTCGACATCTTCAAGTGATTTCATGCAAATCTACAGACAGTTCTTTTCAGCCTGTGATTGATCAGTTGTCCTGCTGTTGTTCTTTTTTTTAAATGTTGTACAAAAAGGTGAAGTCCTATTTAAGTTAAATATCCTTAGTATTTGGCATAAAAAACATTTAAAGAAATCAAATGAGTCTTCCTTGGACTATTAAATAGACCAAGGATTAATTTAGAAAATAATCTACAGATAAATCCATAATGAAAAACGACTTCTTAGTTCAAATGCTTGAATATAACAGGAAGTCCTCTGTGTCACGTGTCATCATTGAACGTCAGCGAAAGAAGTGTTTATGTTTGAATCGGGGCTCATGAGTGTGTAGCTGTGTGCAGATGAGTGTGTGTGTGTGTGTGTGTGTGTGTGTGTGTGTGTGTGTGTGTGTGTGTGTGTGTGTGTGTGTGTGTGTGTGTGTGTGTGTGTGTGTGTGTGTGTGTGTGTGTGTGTGTGTGTGTGTGTGTGTGTGTGAGGGAGGGAGGGAGGGCATCTGTTGGAGTGTCTCCGCAGGGAGCAGGTGCGCATGTTAATGAAGGCAGCTGTTGGACAGGACTCCTCCCCCCCCCCTTATCCCTCATTCCCTCCCCCAGCCCTCCCCTCTGTCCCCTTGTCAGATGGGGGGTGCGAACAAGCCAGCCTCTTCTCCAGGGACATAAAGAACCCATGTGAAGTCAGCTGTTGCAACTTCTGTCTCCTCTTCCCCACGCTTTTTTAGTTCCTACCTTTTCCTCTTTTCAATCCCTTTTTTCTGCACTAATACTGAATATTCTCTCCCTCTTGTGATATATATCAATGGGCAATATATACACTTTTTGCGCAATTCTACTGTGCAACAACCATTTTCATGTGCAGCAAATAATCTTTATAGTATCTCAAAGCTTAATATGTCCACTTCCCTATTCCCTACTCATTTTTATTTTAAATGGATGAGTACTCATTTGTCTTTGTTTATTTCTAATGTGTGCATTTTCTCTATATTTAACATGTTAGCTACTCTTTTTTATTGCTTGCCCTTTATCTATGTCACTTTTGCTGTAGCGTTGTAGATTTCCTCGCTGCAGGACTAATAGAGGAATCGGATTCTGATTCTTCCTGTCTCTGCTTTTGCTCTGTTTTCTATCCTGAATTTCTGTACAACTCCCAGCTGTTTGCTTTTCACAGCGCTCCCCATATGTCACATGGGACTGCTGAAAAACTCCCTTGTTGACTTTGTGAGGTGAGACCACTCAGAGGGTTTTAACAGTGCCATGAGCTCCACAGGGAGCCCAGACAGTTGCAATTGGCAGAAGATTGTAAAAAACATTTGGGTTTGCTTTGAAGTCTCCTTGCTTCCTGTTCCACTTAACCATGAAAACACACTGAGGAGAATTCACCGTGTTCATATCAACAGTGTTGTAAAGTAACTAAGTAGATTTACTAAAGTACTGTACTTAAGTACAATATTGTGGGACTTGTACTTCACATGAGTATTTCAATTTGTCGTACTTCTACCACTACAATTCAGAAGTAACTGGTGTACTTTTACTCCACTGTATTTAATCCCTTTAGTTACTTTACAGATGTGGATGAATTATGTGAAATATAACCAAGTGTTGAATCAGACTTTAGTTCCACCTGGAGTAAATCCACAAGCTACCCTGCAGTCTACAAAGTCATTCAAACTAGCTGCACCTTCACCAGCTTTGAGAACACTTTCATGATCAATCATTATAAAACATATATATTATTCTGAAATGGACCAATCTCCACAATGACTACTTTTACTGTCGCTACTTTAACTATATTTGATGCTGATGCCTTTCTACTTTCACTTGAGGAACATTTTGAATGCTGGACTTTTACTGTAACAGAGTATTCCTACACTCTGGTACTTCTACTTTTACACAAGTACAAGATCTGACTACTTCTACCACCTCTGCATATAAAACCTAGTAATGGAACAGATGTTGTTAATTGTATTGGTGTGTGTGTGCACCCATGTGTGTGTCATCCCACGCTAACTAACTGTAATAGATCGTCTTTGTCCTGAAGTCAGCCCAATCTGAGATAAAGATCCACCCACACGCTGAAAAGCTAAGCAGCAAACACACACACACACCACGGCAACAGGTTTCTGTCTCCGCCATGCAATGTCCCCTCAGGCCGGAGCAGATGCTTCCCCGACCTCTGACCCCAAACACTTTTGTGACTGTGGGGACGGCCTCTTTGCCTTCTCTTCCCTCTCCCTTTTCATCCCGCTGAGGCTGATCTACCATCTGCCACTCGGGGTGACTTTATCCCCCGACACAAAGACCAGCCCCTACTGTGCGCTGGAAATGCCACAACTGAGGAAAAATGTCTTGAAAATGACTACGATTGGCATCCGGTGACAATGTGTTGGTATTATTCTATTGGTGAGTCTTGAAACAGCATCTCCTGACCACCACACACATAGACTGCTGATCCCTGATGATGTGCAATAACAGTGCCTGTGAATATAAAGATGTATTTACAATCTGTAGACGGTACCAGCTATCTCTTTATTTGTATCTGGTCACTTTAAAAGGTTATATATACACTGCTACTTTTTTTACCATGGTGTACTTATCTGCTATTTGTTTTTTTTACTTATTGTGTTTTTTAACCATTAATAATGTGTGCTTTACTTTATCTGCACAATAATGTCAATGTCCCGGTTGCGGGACAAATAAAGGAATTCTTATTCAGATGTTTTCAAATCTCACACACTCACTTCACTCCTGGCTCTCTAAAGTGTCTTTCGGTTTTTTTGCTCAGTTAGCTGATGTTCCTTTGGATGTGTCTAATCATTAGCCAAACTCTGACCCCTGGGGTACACATCTGTGAATAAGACATAGAACAAAACAGTGAGGCTCTTGAGAAAGGAAATGAAAAATGTACCGGCATGGAAGGGACTGAACTCGAATCAGTGGGTTTGATACTACAGGAGATCATGTGAAAAGCTACATAATAGCTGTAAATACATGCAGGAGAGTGGGTTCCTATTAATATCTCTCCTGTCTATCAAGTTGTACTATTCCAAAACTGCAAAGTAAAAAAAAAAAGTGTGGTTGCTAAGTGGTGTTAAATCCTGCAAATCAAGAAAAAAGGAGGCTCTTGCTTGGTTTGTTTTGGCAGTGATTAAGCTACTTCCTGTCCCACACTCTCAAAGGAGTGATGTGGGAAGATTTACGAGGCTCAGACACCTATGGGAGCACCTGCTTGACTAATGACTGCAAGATCGCTTTCACGCACAAATATATACCAGTTAGCAAACACCGGGTTGTATCGTCAGCGTGTGTGTGTGTGTGTGTGTGTGTGTGTGTGTGTGTGTGTGTGTGTGTGTGTGTGTGTGTGTGTGTGTGTGTGTGTGTGTTGTGTGTGTGTGTGTGTGTGTGTGTGTGTGTGTGTGTGTGTGTGTGTGTGTGTGTGTGTGTGTGTGTGTGTGTGTGTGTGTGTGTGTGTGTGTGTGTGTGTGTGTGTGTGTGAGAGGTGGACCTTGTTCTCGAGACCTCCCGCCTCACTGTCGCAGGAGGAAACACACCTGCCTGCCGCTGCACTTCTGACAATCGTTATCAGCGACAACACATCTGCTAAAGTACCTCAGGTCACACTTTATCAGGGCGGCACATCACATGTAACATCCTCCTTTTAGAGCTGAAATGGGACCAGCTCGACGCAGTTGTTCTTGTCTCTTGTAGCAGAAATACTAACTTGTAACAAGGGGACTTTAGGGATAATGAGCAGTAACTGTTTTAACTGATAACATTTTCTCTCATGGATATGTTCATAGATGAGTAACAAAACCAGTAATTGTTCACATTGAAGAAGCAGGAATCACTGTCATGTTCACTTCTTCTTTCTACGAAAATGACTCGAACTGATTAACCAGTTGTCAAAATAGTTTTTGATTCATCTAAAAGTTGACTTTGATTAATCCTGCAAAACATGCACTTACACGCATGCCTCTAACCCGTTCACACCATTTCCACATGCTCTGTGGTGCACCCTGACATGCCAAAGTGGCTGGTGTTTCTACGTTTGACAGCCTGTGCCTGTGAACTGTCAGCACCCACTACAGCCAAATAGCCTCTTATCTCTTCGCTGTGACACGACTTTGATCGCCCCGCTCTGAGGATCTCCAGGCGCACAGGATCCCACTCTTCTGGGGCCCCGCTGACACTAAAAGTGGGGAAATATGTGTCCACGTATCGAATGTGTATTCCACACTGGAGGACTCAAAATCAACTACTAACTTGGCCTGGCATCTTGGGAATGGGCCCAACCAGGGGAGTGGCAGCCTCAGAGCTTAGACCCAATAAAAGCCCCACACCAACAGGCCCACTTGACCCAGCCGTGCACCTGATTGGCTTAAGCCCACATGGAGCTGAGACCTGCTCCGTAATCCTGCAGGAGACGAATGAAGAGCAGCATTCCTTCCTGAATGAGAGTGGAACGTCTCCTCAGTGGTGCTGTAGAGGGTTTTCATGTGTGAGACATTTTATCATCAATATGCAACACCAGACAGCTCCATGCAAGGTCACAGAGGTCGGACACACACCGCAACAGACTGAAGTTTTTCTGCCACGGGTCTATTTCTGTCAGATGTCTTGCGGTATTTGAACCATGCAGCGAGACAGTTGAGATGTTTTCTGAGTTTATTATTAACGTGCACCTTGCACCAAAACAGGGTCTATTTCAGCAAAGACGCATCAGTAGTCAGCTGTGAAGCTGGGGTTCGAGGGGCAGCAACCTCTCAACCTCACCGTGCCCCCATCACCGTCCCACAAATGGAAACTAAAGATGTGACTCTGTGCCCCCACATGCTTTCAGAGCTGCCTGCATAGCGAGCGGCTTCAGCTGCATGGGAAACAGGAAGCCCCAGACCTTCAGATAACCTTTCACTTCACAGAATCATGAGCGAGTGCTTCCCTATTACGCCGGCGCGCTGTTGTTTCTGTGCGTCTGGTATTACCACAACATGATGTAAGACAATTTAGATCTGATTCAGATTGGCCCCTCACTGAGGCCATTGCTTGTGACCAATTGATTTGAGGCATAAATATGAGTTTGGGTTTCTTTTAAAGCACAGCGACCTTTAAAAATAGGTTGTGCAATTGAAGACAAACCTGATGAGATGTCTTTAAAAAATAAAAAAGACACTTTCCTTTGTAAGGATTAAAAAATACATACTGTTTGTTGATACTGTGTGTGTCCCTCCCATGACATGTTTGTCCAAAGACAGAGTCTAATGTATTAGCACTATGATTCATAGAATAACAACCTGTCTGGACAGCCTGAAAACGTTTTTGTTTGTCTAACTTTAGAAGCAGGAAGGACAGAAAGACATCCTTTCCTAAGGACGGGGACAATGGAATACCATTTTAGTCTCGAAGTGATTATTATCCCCCTAAATCCCTCTGTAAGACATCTGATTACCACAGTTTACACCAAGCCTAACCTTGTTCTCTATGCCAGCAAGTGATTTCACCCTCTGCGCTCACACTTGTGGGAACTGTGCTGCAAGAGGATTTAAATCTATACCTTACCACTCAAATCTAAGTCGTTGCATGCCTCAGAAACCGCTGCAAAAAACTCCAAATCAGAGTATGACTCGGGGGCCAAGCACCACAAAAGTGGGTTTAAAACAATGTACTGATATAGGCTTAGTTTGTCGGGGGACATCTTACTTCTTCCTTCTCTCTGTCTATACCTGTGTACTCCCATGTTCCGATTAACCCAACTTCCCCAAATGTCTTTCTTTTTGGTGTATATATACGCCGGGATCCGGAGTCATGGATGATCCTGCGGTCCTGTGTCCTGCATCACGAGCCCTGGATCTTGAGTCGTGGCTGTGGTCCTGGATCATAGGTCCTGGATGGATATCCTTGTGGATTCATCTTCCTATTATACACACATGCATTTCCAAACATTTGGACTATCTATGTTGCAAATGTATTATCTTTTCAATTTACACACGGCATCTATTGCACGACTGTCCGTCCTGGGAGAGGGATCCCTCCTCTGTTGCTCTCCCTGAGGTTTCTCCATGTTCCCTTTAAACTGTGGGTTTTCTTCGGAAGTTTTTCCTTGTACGATGTGAGGGTCTAAGGACAGAGGGTGTCGTATTGTCATACTAATATTTTGTACAAACTGTGAAGTCCACTGAGACAAATGTAACATTTGTGATATTGGGCTATATAAATAAACATTGATTGATTGATTGATTGATGTGACGCCTACTTTTAACAGGAACAATTTTAGGTCACAATATCTCAACCCTGGCCCAATTTTGTGGCATTGCTCTCACTATTATTGCAGTGTGAGACTCTTTTTCTCCTAGCGTGCAAACCATTGGTTTCCCCAGGTGGACTTTCCATTTATGTCAAGACACAATCACTCACTGAAAATGCCAGATAGGCATATTTTTAAAAGCCCCCTTTAAGAGTGGAAATAAAAATATTGTGACTATCTGCAAAAAAAAGATTTTTTTATGCAAAGATGGCAGAAAATGCTGCCTTCTGTCTCCTGAATTTGAGATACCTTGTTGTTGTCTATGTTAATGCGAGTAGTTTTGGGTCTATTTCTCACTACTTTCTGACACATTAAAGACCAATCGAATAAATGAATCTAGAAAACAATTGTTATTGCTACCCTAACCCCCTCAGTAGAGACGCTACACCCTGACCCCTGTCTGTACCTCCGGTGACTGATGGCTGCAGGGACAGCAAGGGGGAAGAGGGAAAGTGATGCTCTTATCCTGTCTGTTTTTAATTGGACTGAGTAGAGATGGAGACCAAAATAACAGCTTTGTGGAGGGGGGGGGGGGGGGGGGGGGGGAACCAGTTGCAGTGCACACGTGTGGTGGTCTGTGTGTGTGTGTGTGTGTGTGTGTGTGTGTGTGTGTGTGTGTGTGTGTGTGTGTGTGTGTGTGTGTGTGTGTGTGTGTGTGTGTGTGTGTGTGTGTGTGTGTGTGTGTGTGTGTGTGTGTGTGGAGTGTGTGGCATGTGCAGATTAGAAATCACTATAAAAAGTGCAACAAATATTTTTCATCCTCCGCTTGTTTGGTGTGAATGCTGAGAAGCACACTCCAAATGTATGATTGGTAGACATTCTGTTGAAACATCACAACCCTCAGCTCGATAAGGAATCCACTGCAATAACTCCTGACATTCAGAACCCAGAAAGTATTAACCATAATTCATTCACATTTTTGTAAGAACTTCATCATCAGCATTTCAGCATTCACACAACAATTTCTTCACGAATGACATTGTCCAGCTGTCTTTTGTCGTCTTGCACAATAACTTGGTGACTCACACATTTTCATATATAGGTCAACTAAATATCACACCTATTAAACTGTTATACACACGCAAAGTCCAAACAGATATCCCACAATCTGCCTCCATTCCCACTTGTTTGCCTTTAAATGTCTGCACTTCATTCCAATTAATCCGACTCTCTTGACATCCAATCCAATTACATTTCACTGCCATCTGGTTTTCTAATGGAGATCACAAGCAGGGTAAGGTTAGGGGTGGGGGGGGGTTTGGGATTGTCCATTCAGAAAGCAGGAGACAAGCCTTTTGCAAGGAGGGGGGTTATGGCAGGGGTTTGGTGTGTGCTGTGGTGGCTGTGGCATGATGGGAAGCCCCACTCAGATTAGTCACACAGCATTATTCTGACTGCGGGACAATGGGTGACGGGCGGCGGGCGAGCCCCAGCTGTCGCCCATATAAAGACAGAAAAACAAGATTTAGGACTGGACGCGTCCCCTCACTCTGCTGGGGAAGGGGTCTTGCATTAATTAACGGGGGAGAAGGGAGTGGGGGGCTTTTGTCAGGCTACCCTTCTCTCACCTCTCTGAAGCTGTACTCTTTACTAAACTTGTATTTCTTCACTTCTTTAACAGACAAAAAAAGTGCTTCTTTCCAACTTCCATAAATCGCAGTCTGCGGTGTACACCAGTACATTAAGCTCTCCATGGCTATGTGTGATAAAGTGAAGAGGATAGACTTGCATATTAAAAGTAACTAAGTATGCACACGTTATGATCATCTTTAGGGTAGTTATTTAAGCTGTATTATTTATGATGATCCTGTTATATCTCATTATTAATATATTTGAAAGGCAGCTACATTTATTTATTTTCTAAATATGTTGCACCAACGGGACTGGCACAAAAGAGATTTTGTTGTTCTTTAACATAACAATAAAGTTCCTGAATCTTTTTTAAGGGGAATGTGTGCAGCCTCAGAAAGAAATGTGGCTCCTGTAGCGATGCAGAAGCTAAACCAGCCCCGGATCAAACTCAAGGGCCCCTGGTTGCTGGGCACAGGGCCCGCTCAAAAGCTGGAATGAAAAGGGGGAATATGTGGCCCCTTTTTTTCTTTTTCCCCCGTCCTAAAAAAGCACTTTCGAGTAGAGAAAACACGCCAGACTGCACCTCTAAAACGACTAGAAGATAACAGGAAGCTCTGTGGTGGTCTGCGTTTCAACATCTGCTGCATCAGACTCTGCACTTACTTGCATTCTCCATTTCCATTATGGCTGCCTTCACACCGTCCTCCATTCAGGCATGATTCAGTGGGAAGGGAGCATTTTAGACCTGTGGAGCACAACAATAAATGAATAATACACTCATAAGACCAGAGGTGGGAGAAGTACTCAAATCTTGAACTTGAGTAAAAGTATAAGTACAAGAGTATAATACTCTGTTACAAGTAAAAGTCCTGCATTCTAAATGTTACTCAAGTAAAAGTATGCATTGTGCAGATTGGTCCATTTCAGAATAATATATATGATATGTTTTATAATGATTGATCATGAAAGTGTTCTCAAAGCTGGTGAAGGTGCAGCTAGTTTGAATGACTTTGTAGACTGCAGGGTAGCTTGTGAATTTACTCCAGGTGGAACTAAAGTCTGATTTAACACTTGATTAGATTTCACATCATTCATCCACATCTGTAAAGTAACTAAAGGTATTAGATACATGTAGTGGAGGAAAAGTACACCATTTACCTCTGAATTGTAGAGGAATAGAAGTCAAAAGTAGTAGGCTACAACATTGAAATACTGAAGTAAAGTGCAAGTACCATAAAAGTACTTAGTTACTCCACACCACTGTGCAATCTGAACTGTAAGGATTAGCTGGAGTTGGAATATTCAATGATTCCTCAGTGAATTCAATTATTTAATAAAACATTTATTTTAATGTACACATCCTTAATCTGTAATTGATTTGTTACACAGTTGTCCCGGGGGGATTTTTTTTGGGGGGGAGCCTCTCGTGGACACCGGTGAGTCCAGAGCGTGTGGTGCGGGTGGGGGGGGGGGGCGCACGCTTTTGCGGAGAGAGCTGCAGCAGCTGCGGGGCTCAGTGCGGAACAAAAGAAATCAGAGTCCAGCACGAGCCATAAAACACTCTCCTCGGGCATTGTTTACCGGCAGACGGGAATAACAGCACCTCCTCCACCCACAACACTCTACCACGGTACAGACAACAGGTGTCCCCCTACCCACCCCCCTAACGCGTCCCCCACACACGCACCCGTTCCCATTATGTCCCATGTTATTTAAAACCGCTTCTCAGCACAATCTACATCCAAATATGTTATTATAAGGGATCAAATCCAAGGTACAACAGCCAATCAAATGACAGGTTTTGATCCATTACTTTTGTATAACTTTTTGTTGCGTTACAAGTGCTCATTATACTTAAATACCTTTGGACCCTTAATACAAAGTAAAAACGTTCACACAGAGGGAATCAGCGGCATTTGGCTCATGCACTTGTTGTAAATTCCCACCAGCAATAAAGTAACTTCATTAAAGTGTCTGGGGGAGTTCCAAGTTGTGATCAGTCTACAGCTCGTTTTTAACAGCTCAGAATCCCACGGTACTGATATTTACAACCTTCTTTCAAACTTTAATTCATCTTCATGCTCCTCTGCAGCGCATATTTAAACAAGTGAAAGTGTACCTTGAGTGAGGACGATTGCAGGAATCAGAAATGTTAGTTTCACAAAGAAACGATACATTCCTCCTGTTCAGCTTCACAAAATGCCGTTGACTCCCGCGAAGGGTTCGCATAGATCCAGGTCGGTCCAGGTGTTCCTTATAAATAATATCCGAGCAGGAGGGAGGGTAATCCAGCAGAACACAGAGGGAAGGGTCTGGAAGAGGACTTAGTTCATAGATGTTAGCCTGGCGCTTTCCGAGTTCTCAATGAAGTCTGCAGGCAGCTCTACAAGTTCCCCCCTCTCTCTCTCTCTCTCTCCCCCCCTCCCCCCCTTTACTACTCCTCCTCCTCCTCCTCCTTAGGCCATATAAAAGCTGCCTCTCACACACAGAAGGAACCAATAGCCATCCCTCTCCCTGTCCAAAAGGGAAATTATTAACATTCAAAATTATGGAAGTACATTTACTTCATTCTTTGTTTATTCTTGAACCTATACCTGAGGTAATATAAGAGCACCAGGAAAAGCACTATATATATTATTATTATTTATTTTTTGCACCTAACTTCACTAAACAGTCACACTTTTTATTAAGGTACACAAATTGAAATTAACCATCAACTAGTTGTTAATTAACATGCATATTAGCAGTATATTGGCTCTTTATTAGTTATTATAAAACACTTATTAATGCCTTATTCTACATGATCATATTCTACAAGTAATAAGCCATTAGTTGAGAGTTTTTCCTCAATAACCATCTAATTAGTGCTTATTTATTGCAAGTAAGGAAGTTGTTGTATGAGTTTTGGTCTTAATATGCTCTGCTCAATATGGGCCTAATAAGGCAGTAGTACCACAAGAATAGTAATTATCCCATAATAACACTTATATATATACAAATATGATCTCTTCTACAAGACATAAAACGATAAGTGTCGACATTGACATGGTCAAACCTCCTCTCAGGAACCGCAAAAAGTTCAAAAGGGGCCCTAGTATGGCGGTGGACTTTGGCCCGTTGACAGGCCACGCACGAGTCGACCCAGGACCTCACGTCCTTCTTAAGCCCCTGCCACACGAACTTCTGCGACAACAACTTCACGGACGGCTTCCTACCTGGGTGGGAAAGATTGTGAACCGCCTCAAAAACGGGTCGACGCCGGTCCGCAGGGACCAGCGGTCGAGGCTGGCCCGTGGAGACGTCACACCACAGCTTTGCGCCACAGTCACCGACCGTGACCTCCTCCAGGCGTAATCCCGTGACCGAGGCATTGAGGGTCTGGAACCCGTGGTCAGAGGCCTGGTCAGCGCCCATGCGGAGGTAATCGAGGCCCAGCTGCACAGCTCCGATGACCGCTCTGGAGAGGCAGTCCGCGACCACGTTAGCCTTGCCAGCGATGTGTCGTATGTCCGTGGTGTACGAAAGCTGGCGTTGCTATCTGGCGGACCACGGCTCGGCCACCTTGGACATGCAGAAGGTCAGTGGCTTGTGATCCACGAACGCCGCAAACTCCCGGCCTTCCAGCAGGAACCGGAAGTGGCGAACCGCCAAATAGAGACCAAGGAGTTCTCTGTCGAAAGCGCTGTACTTGCGCTCCCTGGGAGTCAACTGGCGACTGAAAAAGGCGAGTGGTTGCCAGGCGCCGTCGACCCATTGTTCATGCACCGCGCCCACTGCGTAGTCAGACGCGTCGGTGGTGATAGCGATGGGGGCCCTGTGTGACGGGTGAGCCAACATGGCGGCTTCGCTCAGGGCGGCTTTGGTGGCGTTGAAAGCGACCTCCCTTTCAGTCGTCCAGTCTATGGCCTGGCCAGGGGACTTGTCCCTGAGGGCCTCGTACAGCGGGTGCATGGTGTGGGCCGCCAGGTGGATGAACCGGTGATAAAACGTCACCATCCCGAGGAACTCTCGGAGTGCCCGAGCTGTAGGCGGTCGTGGAAAGGCAGACACGGCCTCCACTTTCGACGGGAGGGGGGCGGCCCCATCGTTGCTGATGAGGTGCCCGAGGAAATGGATGGAGGACAACCCGAACTGACACTTCGCCGGGTTGATAATCAGGCCGTGTTGGTTGAGCCTCGCGAAAAGGACCCGGAGATGTGCCTGGTGCTCTTCGGAGGAGGAGCTGACGACCAGGATGTCGTCTAAATAGACGAAGATGAATGGCATGTCCCTGAGCGCTGAATCCATCAGCCGCTGAAAGGACTGAGCTGCATTCTTAAGTCCAAACGGCATACGCAGGAACTCGAAAAGCCCAAACGGCGTAATTACCGCAGTTTTGGGGACGTCCGAGGGGTGCACCGGAACCTGGTGGTAGCCCCGCACCAGATCCACCTTGGAGAAAACCAGCTTGCCCGCCAGGTGTGCAGAGAAGTCCTGGATGTGAGGGACCGGGTAGCGGTCTGGCGTGGTGGCGTCATTAAGGCGGCGGTAGTCACCACACGGTCGCCAGCCACCGGCTGATTTAGGGACCATGTGAAGCGGCGAAGCCCAAGGGCTGTTTGAGCGGCGGATGATGCCCAGACGCTCCATGTTGACAAACTACGCCTTGGCGACTGCCAGCATGTCAGGGTTGAGCCGCCGGGCCCTAGCGTAGACAGGGGGGCCTTCAGTGTCAATGTGGTGCTCTACCCCGTGTTTGGTAGTGGCAGTGGAAAAGGTGGGCTGCGTCAAGTCGGGAAACTCACTGAGAAGGTGCTGGAACTTGTCGCCCTGTGAGAGTGAGCTGGAGAGCCCGCTGAATGACGCCTCGCCGCGGGTACACGTGAACGAGGCAAACGTCAGTGCGTCCACCAGGCGGCTGTTCTTCACGTCCACCAGCAGTCCGTGAGCACATAGGAAGTCTGCGCCGAGGAGAGCGAAGGAGATGTCAGCCGTGACGAAATCCCACTTAAACCGCTGACCCTCGAAGCACAGGTCCACTGTCTTTGTGCCATAGGTGCGAATAGGGGTGTCGTTAGCGGACGTTAAAGGTGGGCCGTGTCCTCCACCGGCAGCGTCCTCCACGGTAGCCGGCACTGGGCTCCTGTGTCACAAAGGAGTCTGCGACCAGAGAGGGTATCCCTGATGAACAGGAGCCGGTTGGATGTGCCCACGCTCGCGGCCACTACCAAGCGCAGGCCTTGGTGTTTCCCGTTATCTTGTAGGTGCAGGGAGGACGGCACATCTTCGCTTTCGCCCCGTAACGTGCATGGTAATAACACAGGCCAGGGCTGGAGTTGCTGATGTCGGCCCCGGAGCTTCTGCTAGGTGGCATGCCTGTACCAGGGGAGGTGCCTCTGCGTGTCGGGGCCAGCACCTCTGGGGCAAGAAGCTGGGTTGCCAGGAAGAACCGGTCGGCTTCTTCGGCCAAAGCGCGGGGCTCAGTAATAGCTGTGTTAGCGAGCGCTGTCTGTACATGCAGCGGCATGTGCCGAAGAAACAGTTCCATGATCAAAAAACTAGGTTCTTCCGTACCCAGCAGGCTGAGCATCATCTCCATGTGGTCAGAAGGCTTGTTGTCCCCCAGGCTATGAGTAGCGAGCAGGCGTCGGGCCCGTTCCGACCGTGACAGCTCGAAAGTCTTTAGCAGGAAAGCCTTGAACGCTGCATATTTATCCTGGGCAGGAGGAGATGTGATAAAGCCCACCGTCCGGGTCGCATTGGAGCTCCCCAGTGCCGAAACGACGTGAAAATAGCGTGCTGCGTCGTCAGTCACTCCGCGGAGGGCGTACTGAGCCTCCGCCTGAGCGAACCATGCAGCCGCAGATGTCTCCCAAAACCCCGGCAGTTTGAAAAAAACGGCGTTACTTGCCATGCTCGGTTCAGTCTCGGATCGTTCAACGAGACTTATGTCGGGGTCACCAATGTAGTGCCGAGAGACGGGAGTCGGAGGCGGGGTATCAAAGTGACAAGCTATACTTTTATTTAGCATCTGAACACACATGTAAACAACTTCATGCCCGGGAAGCGAAGACCGGCGGAAACAGGAAGTCCAGCTCACTCAAATGTCCGTGCGGAACAATACCCCAACCCATAGATCCGTGGGTGAATAATGTCAATCACCACACTAAACACATTTTGAACAAAATTAACATTGCTTTATATTTAAAGTAAATAAATAATATTTCACATCAAAAGAAACAACAGTGTTTTAACAACTGGTATTAAATAAACTGATGACAAAACTATAAACAGTATAGCTGAAACTTTAACAAACTAAATAACTCAGTTACCTCTAATCATTAACCCATGTTTGTATAATGTAGTTAACTCTGTTGCTGCTAGCTTACATAACACCTGACGTGGAAACGTTACTCGTGGATGGGGCTACAGAGCTACTAGAAAGACAGTCGAACCCAGTGCATTCCTCCGTCTGAATGTGGAGCACTTTTGCTAAATGTTTAGACAAATTGCTCGAGTTACCGCCCTTACATGCTAAACTCTTATTGCACTTTTGGCAACGAGCATCGAGACGGGTAAGGTTTAACCACACCTCGGAGCGCGTTCTCTCCGCCATCTCTGCAGTGTGTTGCTGCATGTAGCAGCCACGTGTGTGTAAACCGCCCCGCCCCCTCGCACACAGACGGGGGAGAGAGATCGCGTCTGGATTGGAAAGATCGAAAATATATCAAAGACGCATTTGTTTGTCTTTTTGCATATTAGAAACGAATTGGCGACACTAAGACTGCGATATAATGTTTATGTAGCAATAATACATGACATATATTTTTTAAATGTCTCCAGTACCGATAAAAACACCAATAACGTGGGAGCTTAACGGCGCGTAAAACACACGTGATGGCGTCACCAACTAATCGACGACTGAATTAGTTGGCAACTAATTTGGTCATCAATCAATCAATCAATCTTTATTTATATAGCCCAATATCACAAATGTTACATTTGTCTCAGTGGACTTCACAATTTGTACAAAATATCAGTATGACAATACGACACCCTCTGTCCTTAGACCCTCACATCGTACAAGGAAAAACTTCCGAAGAAAACCCACAGTTTAAAGGGAAAAATGGGAGAAACCTCAGGGAGAGCAACAGAGGAGGGATCCCTCTCCCAGGACGGACAGTCGTGCAATAGATGCCGTGTGTAAATTGAAAAGATAATACATTTGCAACATAGGTAGTCCAAATGTTTGGAAATGCATGTGTGTGTAATAGGAAGATGGATCCACGAGGATATCCATCCAGGACCTATGATCCAGGACCACAGCCACGACTCAAGATCCAGGGCTCGTGATGCAGGACACAGGACCGCAGGATCATCCATGACTCCGGATCCCAGCGTATATAGACACCAAAAAGAAAGAAATTTGGGGAAGCTGGGTTAATCGGAACATGGGAGTACACAGGTATAGACAGAGAGAAGGAAGAAGTAAGATGTCCCCCGACAAACTAAGCCTATATCAGCAAAACTAGGGGCTGAATCTAATCAGCCCTAACTATAAGCTTTATCAAAAAGGAAGGTCTTAAGCGCACTCTTAAAAACGGATAGGGTGTCTGCCGCCCGAACACAAACTGGAAGCTGATTCCACAAATGTGGAGCTTGATAAGAAAAGGCTCTGGCTCCCATTGTACTTTTAGAGACTCTAGGAACAACCAACAACCCTGCATTCTTGGAACGCAATGCCCTAGTAGGACAGTAGGGTATAATGAGTTCTTTAAGGTAAGATGGCGCCTGCCCATTAAGGGCTTTGTAGGCGAGAAGAAGAATTTTAAATTCTATCCTGTGTTCTATAGGGAGCCAGTGTAAGGCAGCCAGAACAGGAGTAATGTGGTCCCTTTTCCTAACTCTGGTTAGTACACGAGCTGCAGCATTTTGAATTAGCTGAAGCGACTTGACTGACTTCTTGGTACACCCTGATAATAAAGAGTTACAATAATCCAGCCTTGAAGTAACAAATGCATGGACTAGTTTCTCTGCATCGTTTTGAGGCAAGATATGCCTAATTTTTGCAATGTTACGTAGATTAAAGTAGGCGGTCCTTGAAATTGATTTTATGTGGGCATTAAAGGATAAATCCTGATCAAATATAACACCAAGATTCCTTACAGTCTCACTGGAGGCCAAATTAATGCCATCCATAGTTAGTATATCTTTAGATAATTTGTTTCGTAGATTCTTCGGGCCAAGTACAATAACTTCAGTTTTGGTCGTGTTTAACATCAAAAAGTTTAAGGTCATCCACGTTTTTAAGTCCTTGAGGCAGTCTTGAATTTTATTTAGATGATTAATTTCATCAGGCTTGATTGATAAATATAGTTGAGTATCATCCGCATAACAATGAAAATTTACAGAATGATTCCTTATAATATTGCCTAACGGAAGCATATATAATGTGAACAAAATAGGTCCGAGCACTGAGCCCTGTGGCACTCCGTGGCTAACTTTGGTTTGCGTGGAAGATTCATCATTGACACGTACAAACTGAGAGCGTTCAGATAGATAGGACCTAAACCAGCCTAAGGCAGTTCCCTGTATGCCAACTAAGTGCTCTAGTCTTTGCAATAAGATATCATGATCGATAGTATCAAATGCAGCACTAAGATCGAGCAAAACAAGAATAGAGACAAGTCCCTTGTCAGAGGCTATTAGAATGTCATTTGTGACTTTGACCAGAGCTGTCTCTGTGCTATGATGTGTTCTAAAGCCAGACTGAAAATCTTCAAATAAATCATTGTTTTTTAAGTAATCACACAGCTGTTTTGCGACTGCTTTCTCAAGAATTTTTGAGAGGAACGGAAGATTAGAAATAGGTCTATAGTTGGCTAAAACCTCTGGATCGAGGTTGTGCTTTTTAAGAAGCGGTTTTATCACTGCTACTTTGAATGATTGTGGAACATAGCCTGATAATAAAGACATATTCATAATATTTAATAAAGAAGTGCTAATTAATGGAAAAACTTCCTTCAACAGCTTAGTTGGAATTGGGTCTAATATACACGTTGATGGTTTAGAAGAGAGAATCATTGAATTTAATTGTTCAAGGTTTATGGCTGAGAAGCATTCTAGTTTACTATCTAGTGTAATATTAGAACTTACGTTTCCGGGAGTTGATAACACTATACTGGTCAAAGGCAAGAGGTCATTAATTTTGTTTCTAAGAGTAACAATTTTATCGTTAAAAAAGCACATAAAATCATTACTACTGAGTGCTATGGGAATAGAAGGCTCAATCGAGCTGTGGCTCTCTGTCAGCCTGGCTACAGTGCTGAAAAGAAATCTGGCATTATTCTTATTCTCATCTATTAGTGAAGAGTAGTAGGCTGCTCTCGCTTTACGCAGTGCTTTCTTATATTCATTGAGAGTAATATGCCAAATTAAACGAGATTCTTCAAGTTTAGTGGAACGCCATATCCTTTCAAGTTGTCTCGACTTTTGCTTTATTTTGCGGGTTTCGGCATTATGCCATGGAGCTAATCTATGTTGTTTTATTTTCTTCTTTTTCAAAGGAGCAACAGAGTCTAATTTTATTCGCAGCGCATCTGTAGCACTATCAACAGCATGATCAATTTGGGGTGGTGGACATTTTGTATAAGTTTCCTCCCCTACATGCAGACCTGCTATCGAGTTAAGCATTGGTGGAATCTCTTCCTTAAATTTGGCTATAGCACTAACAGATAGGTTTCTGCTGCAGGAGCTTTTGACTAATGCTTTGTAGTCTAGTAACAGTACTTCAAAAGTTACTAAGAAATGGTCGGATAAAGCAGGATTATGCGGTTCGACTAATAGTTGCTCAATTTCAATACCATAAGTCAGAACAAGGTCGAGAGTGTGATTATAGCAGTGGGTTGGTTTATTTACACTCTGACAAAAACCAATATAATCTAATATAGAGTTAAATGCAACAGTAAGGCTATTTTTATCATCGTCAACATGAATATTAAAGTCACCTACGATAATTACTTTATCTGTTTTAAGAACCAAAGTTGATAAAAACTCAGAGAATTCTGATAAGAATTCTGAATAAGGACCTGGTGCACGGTACACTGTAACAAATAAGATTGGCTGCAAAGTTTTCCAGGTCGGATGCGTAAGACTAAAAACGAGACTTTCAAAGGAGGTATAATTTAATTTTGGTTTAGTATTGATAAGTAAACTTGAGTCAAAGATTGCTGCAACTCCACCTCCTCGGCCCACGCCTCTGGCAATATGAGTATTGATATGGCTGGGTGGAGTGGCCTCATTTATGCTGACATATTCTTCATGTCTCAACCAAGTTTCAGTGAGACAGCATATATCAATATTATAATCTGATATTAAATCATTTACCAATATTGCTTTAGATGCTAGAGATCTTATGTTTAAGAGACCACATTTAATATTCCTGTTTTGTTGCACTGTAGTAGTTGTTACATTTACTTTATTAGGTTATTATGTATGACACCTCTATTAGGTTTTACCTTAAATTGTCCTTGGGCAGACACACACACCGCTAATATTGGGTATTTTATTGGGTTCGGGATTCCTATGGATGACTGCCTAGGAGAGAGCGCAGAGAAGCGTGTAAGACTGCGACTCCGCCTCCTGGTCTCAACTCCAGTTTGTCATGGATTAAGTCCACAAAGCCCTGAAATGTTTGCCGAAATGAGATTTGCACCTTCCAAAGTAGGATGAATGCCGTCTCTCTTAATCAGACCAGGTTTTCCCCAGAAGGCTGTCCAATTATTTACGAAGCCCACATTGTTTGCTGGGCACCACCAAGACAACCAGCGCTGAAATGATGACATGCGGCTATACATGTCATCATTGATCAGATTGGGGAGGGCACCAGAGAAGATTACGGTGTCCGACATTGTTTTAGCATAACTACACACCGACTCCACATTAAGTTTGGTGCATTCTGATCGGCGTAAACGAACATCATTACCACCGACGTGAATAACAATCCTACTGTATTTACGTTTATTTTTAGCCAGCAGTTTAAGATGCGCCTCAACGTCGCCCGCTCTGGCCCCCGGAATGCATTCGACTGTGGAGGCTTCGGTCTCTAACTTCACGTGTCTCATAATAGAGCTACCAATGACCAGAGTTGGCTTCTCAGCGGGTGTCTCGCTGAGTGGGGAATATCTGTTAGACACGTGAACGGGATGGTGGGGACCTGCGGGTTTCGCGTTATGCCCCTTCTGAACAGTCACCCAGTCTCCCTGCTGCTCGGGAGTTGCCGGGGGACGGCTAATAGGAGCTACCTTTTGCCGGTCCGCACTGGCTAACATGGGCTTTACTGTAGCTGAGTTACTTTCTAAGATGCGGAGCCGGGCTTCTATGGCTATGATTCCCGCCTCCAACCTAACAGCTATACTACATTTAACACATGTATCGGTACCAGTAAAGGAGGTAGGGGAGTAACCAAACATCAGACAGGAAGAGCAGGAAATAGCACCAGAGGGTGGGGAAAGAGCCATGGCTAGCTATCAAGCTAAAGTAGCTACCGTTAGCAAACCCGAAAAGAGTGTAGGCAACTGTGGAGTTACAGTCGCTAAGAGACGGAGAGTTGTGAGTGCTTAAGCTGTAGTAACGTGTGATTACAACGTCAGGCAGTTGCCGTGATCAAGAGTTTTAAAACGATCGATTAAGTTAAGATAATAAGCTATCAGCAGCAGAACAGGCACACGGGATACCCGGAGATGATAATGACAGCAACCGGAAGTTACAACATGCTCATCAATTTTAATCGATTAAGTCGATTAGTTGTTGCACCCCTACATTCAAACAGAGTGAAACTATACAAAAATAAGTTACAAGGCACTTAATGATCTCATACATGCAAGTGTAACATACACAGATTAACACATAGGATAGCTAAGTGTAAACAAGGTAAATATAGCTAATGCTAGCTGTGCAATAAGCATGTGTACAGGCTAACGCTAGCATGTATGCTAACGCTACCGTGTATGCTACACGGTATGCTAACATTAAAATGATTTTGCACAAATTATATATTTATTGATACTTGAAGTTACTTGTTCCTGATAATACTTCTGTAGTTATACTTAACAGATATTTTAAATGCAGGATGTTCCCTTTTACATTGCTGTGTCAGTAAAATATCTGGTTCTTCCATCGCTGACATTGGAGAAGCACAACATCATATTTTGTGTGAAATCAAATTGAGGAACGAAAACGGAAGTCCATTGTGCTTTGGTTTCATCGCTACACAAATCTGTGCCTCTGATTCTGCTTTCATGTTATTATTCTGATCAAAAATATTCAGATCACTTCCTGCTCCAGTTTGACTCTCGCTGCTTGGATCCTTATTCTGGAGATGCATCCTCCTGACGCATGACTACTGCTCAGTGGTGTAAAGTAACTAAGTACATTTATTCAAGTACTGTACCTAAGTACAATATTGAGGGACTTGTACTTTACTTGAGTATTTCCATTGTATGCTACTCTGTACTTGGTGTAACTTGTGTACTTTTACCCCACTACATTTATTTAGTACCTTTAGTTACTTTACAGATTTGTATTAATGATGTGACATATAATCAAGTTACACGGAGACGGAACAGTTTGTATCCACTACTCCAGTTCTCTATCGTATGGACGGTTCCTTCACACGAGGCCGTAACAGAACCGCGGAAACGGAACCCTCAAACGATAACGGGTCCCAAGGTGGATAGATCTGCGGACGGAACGCTCTGGGGGCTCAAACGGCTCCGTGTGTACGCCCTATACGCCATAGCCCCGCCTCTACCTACCTCTCCTGCTCACCCGCTGATGTGTTTTGCCAACAACAACAGCAGTACTGGTAAAATATGCTGAAGACCGGCAAATCTAAATCTCGCCGGTCAAAATGACGCTTATTGTTTAGGTGTGCTTTGACACTCAGGCAGTCATATCATTAGCTAGAACTAGCTAGATCTGATCGATATGGAGATAAACGCGAGTGAAGTCTAATCGGACAGGAGAGAGAGATCAGAGATCAGCTGCTGCTGACGGAGACACGCAGCTCTGCATGATCACCTGCAGCTCCGCCCGCTGTGATGGAGCGTCGAGCGGAGCAAAACACACACTTCAAGTTAGATGATCACATGTAGCTATTTTAATTACCTCTCAAACTACCTAAACTAGTTATAAATATGTTTATTTTTACTGTTGTGTCACTCATTACTGGATCAGCCAGCTGCATGAGACGGATACTGACAGGCTGTCAGGAGAGGGGGAGGAAAAGAGAGGCTCCGTGTATTATTCTTATATTATTATAGAGTCATTATTCATTTGTTTTAAAGTTCAATAAATAACAAAGAAGACCTTTGACCTTTTCTAATTTTGTCCGGAAGATTTCAACTTTAACGGACATGTTGACCGGCGAAAAACAATTCTAACGGAAACGCTGCCGCACGGTTCCCTCGTCCCTTGGAAGGGGCGGAGAGGTGGGTGTTTTTCATCTGCTGGTGGACTCCCGGGGAGATATACTGCAGGAGAACACGCTCGCCTCGGGGAGGGAGAAAAAGAGAAACAGAGGCTGCGTAAGCAGCCAGAGCCCTGCCTCTCCCCACCTCTGCTGCTCACCCAAATCTACAGCTCCTCTACCACAACCTTCAGCAACAAGTGGACATGGAGAACTACATGAACTATGTTGCTAAATCCACCACGGAGAATGGAGGTCAACCAGGCCACCATGGCAACCATGCTCGGGAGGTCTTCTTCGCTGCTTTTGGTGTATTTTGTGATGGAAGTACAGCGCTACTTACAGGGCCGGCATATGTCTCCAGTGGGTCGAGCAGTCTCGTGTGGACGGACACGTTTGTTGAGCCGATTGCGTGTGGACGGAAGACTTTTTTGATATCGAATTCTGTTCGTTTTTGTTTCCGTGTAAACGGAGCCTTATATCAAATCAAATCAAGTTTTATTTATATCACATTTAAAAGCGAATTTTGGTCGAGCCAAAGTGCTGTACATGTAATACTACATACACTTTACTACAATCACAATAAAAGACAATAATGATTTTTTTATGATCTGAAACATAGCCAAGTTGCAGGAAACGTGAGGCGACGTGAGGCGGGACGTGTTCTTTGTTGTTCTTTGGTGTCAGTTTGGTGTGTAAAGGTAGGGACACACCAAGCTGACATCAAATAACTGACACAGACGGACCCAACTGTTGTGTCGCCTCGCGTCTCTGCGTCTTGGCCATGTGTCGCACTGGAACACACCGCAAAGACATCAGCTGACGGCCAAGTAGCAGTACGAACTGCGCATGTTGCGTGAGTGGCAATAACTCTCCTTACCAGTAGTGTGTATTCGTCATTCAAAAGAGGCAACAACCGGAAGACAGACTGGTGATAACCAAGCCGCAAACTGTGGGGTAGGGCCGTGAAGCCAATACGGAATTGCCACACACTGCAGTTCATATATTGGCCAATAGGCGATGGCTGCAGAAAGGAGCAATTTCCATAGACCCCCATGTTAAAATGCCCAACTTTACAGCAGAAAAAAACATGTTTTTACCCCTGGCACCATACATTTTTATTATCGATATAGTTAGATTCCACCTTCATGATTATGGATCTGTGAGTGAATTTTTTTTTGTTGTACTTGACCCTTTAGCTGTGTTCGTGGTGATCGTGCCTGTTAGGGAATATTGTTACAAATACCAGATAATTAAAATGTCGTGCTGTGCGCTTGAATGTACTAACAGAACTTCCAAGAAGTCTACTTTCAGCTTTTTTCGGTGAGTAAAATGATAATATTATACATGTTAACCCCGTTAGCAGGTGTTTGTGTGCTTGTTAGCTTAGCTTGTTATGTAGCTTATTAGTCAGCTAAGGACGTAACCCTTTATACATATATACAGTTTAGTTTATGATTCAGCCTTGGGTAAGACTTTTATACTATATGGCTATGACGCCCATAATGCTAAACGGGAGCAAATGTGAAAAGGGGACCCAATTATCCCAGTGGGGCCACCGGAGTCCATGCCGCCGAAGCTAACGGGGCTGCAGGGGGCTGGCTCACTAGCGCGTCCTGGTCATAGGTCCTAGCGGCCGTAGCTAGCCCCCTGGGGCTCCGTTAGCTTCGGCCAGCGGCGGAGTCCGGCGTTATAACTGGAGATCAAGGAATGCATCGAAACGCGGACTTGGCTCGCCTGTAACCTAGCGATCCGGTCGCGGCAAGATCGATTTGAAGCAGCAACCACTGTAAGGTATATTCTTGGTTAATTCTACTACTCTGTGTCAGTCAGGTTACTCTTTTAATTGTTCTGCTGTCATTTTAGCTGGTAGAGATCTGTACATCTCAGATCTGCTCAGAGGAAAGCTGTAATTTCTGCTCATCTCTGAAGCCCAGTCGAAACCGCGTGAGAATATACACGCCCTGCCCAGCTGATTGCGTGAAGTACATACACGCTGTGAATTAATTATTTGCCAGCTGAAAAGCATTTAAATACGCATTTAAAAAACTGAAAAAAACTCAGTCTTCATAGCGATCCGGTCGCGGCAAGATCGATTTGAAGCAGCAACCACTGTAAGGTATATTCTTGGTTAATTCTACTACTCTGTGTCAGTCAGGTTACTCTTTTAATTGTTCTGCTGTCATTTTAGCTGGTAGAGATCTGTACATCTCAGATCTGCTCAGAGGAAAGCTGTAATTTCTGCTCATCTCTGAAGCCCAGTCGAAACCGCGTGAGAATATACACGCCCTGCCCAGCTGATTGCGTGAAGTACATACACGCTGTGAATTAATTATTTGCCAGCTGAAAAGCATTTAAATACGCATTTAAAAACTGAAAAAAACTCAGTCTTCATAGCGATCCGGTCGCGGCAAGATCGATTTGAAGCAGCAACCACTGTAAGGTATATTCTTGGTTAATTCTACTACTCTGTGTCAGTCAGGTTACTCTTTTAATTGTTCTGCTGTCATTTTAGCTGGTAGAGATCTGTACATCTCAGATCTGCTCAGAGGAAAGCTGTAATTTCTGCTCATCTCTGAAGCCCAGTCGAAACCGCGTGAGAATATACACGCCCTGCCCAGCTGATTGCGTGAAGTACATACACGCTGTGAATTAATTATTTGCCAGCTGAAAAGCATTTAAATACGCATTTAAAAACTGAAAAAAACTCAGTCTTCATAGCGATCCGGTCGCGGCAAGATCGATTTGAAGCAGCAACCACTGTAAGGTATATTCTTGGTTAATTCTACTACTCTGTGTCAGTCAGGTTACTCTTTTAATTGTTCTGCTGTCATTTTAGCTGGTAGAGATCTGTACATCTCAGATCTGCTCAGAGGAAAGCTGTAATTTCTGCTCATCTCTGAAGCCCAGTCGAAACCGCGTGAGAATATACACGCCCTGCCCAGCTGATTGCGTGAAGTACATACACGCTGTGAATTAATTATTTGCCAGCTGAAAAGCATTTAAATACGCATTTAAAAACTGAAAAAAACTCAGTCTTCATAGCGATCCGGTCGCGGCAAGATCGATTTGAAGCAGCAACCACTGTAAGGTATATTCTTGGTTAATTCTACTACTCTGTGTCAGTCAGGTTACTCTTTTAATTGTTCTGCTGTCATTTTAGCTGGTAGAGATCTGTACATCTCAGATCTGCTCAGAGGAAAGCTGTAATTTCTGCTCATCTCTGAAGCCCAGTCGAAACCGCGTGAGAATATACACGCCCTGCCCAGCTGATTGCGTGAAGTACATACACGCTGTGAATTAATTATTTGCCAGCTGAAAAGCATTTAAATACGCATTTAAAAACTGAAAAAAAACTCAGTCTTCATAGCGATCCGGTCGCGGCAAGATCGATTTGAAGCAGCAACCACTGTAAGGTATATTCTTGGTTAATTCTACTACTCTGTGTCAGTCAGGTTACTCTTTTAATTGTTCTGCTGTCATTTTAGCTGGTAGAGATCTGTACATCTCAGATCTGCTCAGAGGAAAGCTGTAATTTCTGCTCATCTCTGAAGCCCAGTCGAAACCGCGTGAGAATATACACGCCCTGCCCAGCTGATTGCGTGAAGTACATACACGCTGTGAATTAATTATTTGCCAGCTGAAAAGCATTTAAATACGCATTTAAAAACTGAAAAAAACTCAGTCTTCATAGCGATCCGGTCGCGGCAAGATCGATTTGAAGCAGCAACCACTGTAAGGTATATTCTTGGTTAATTCTACTACTCTGTGTCAGTCAGGTTACTCTTTTAATTGTTCTGCTGTCATTTTAGCTGGTAGAGATCTGTACATCTCAGATCTGCTCAGAGGAAAGCTGTAATTTCTGCTCATCTCTGAAGCCCAGTCGAAACCGCGTGAGAATATACACGCCCTGCCCAGCTGTCGCCCATCAGCTGTAGAGAGTTAACTAATTAGAGGGGCGTGGCCCCACTGCTGTGTGAACTCATCAATCAGGCTCCTTTTTAGTTAGCTATTTCCTGGAGCGTCAGCTTCAGCGTCAGACAGACGAAGACCGACAAAGACATTGGAGTCCTACGGGAGTCAAAGACTGACAAAGACATAGGAGTCCTACAGGAGTCACGAGGGAGGCAAAGAGGAGGCAAATCCTACTTTGATTGAGCTAAGTATCGCTGGTACTTTATTTCATTTTGGTTAGTCCCGCATACTATAATCATGTGTATTTTCTCCATTCCCGTTCATGTGTCCTCTCGCCACTATCACTGGCCCCGTGTATCTCGTAATCGAAATATTCGGCCTGCTCTGGTCTATCCCTCATGCTCCTCTGACATCCAACACTTAGTTTCAGGTGGCCTGTGGAACTGCCAGTCAGCTGTTCCTAAGGCTGACTTCATCTCTGGCTACGCTTCCCTGCAGTCTCTGGATTTCCTTGCCCTCACGGAGACCTGGATTACTCCATCCAACACATCCACCCCAGCAGCTCTCTCCACAGCATATTCCTTCTCCCATACGCCCAGACCCACTGGCAGAGGAGGTGGCACTGGTCTCCTGCTCTCTCCCAAATGGAGCTTCTCCCTCTTCAAGCTTCCTAACTTCACTCCTTCCACCTTTGAATTCCATGCAGTCACAGTAACCCATCCTATACAATTAACCATTGTTGTTCTCTACCGTCCGCCAGGCGCCTTGGGGGACTTCTTGGAAGAGTTAGATCATCTTCTCTCACACATCCCTGAAACTGGCCCTCCGGCTGTACTTCTCGGAGACTTCAACCTCCAGACGGGGAAGATAGACGAACTAATATCTCTGTTAACCGCCTTCGCTTTCTCATTGTCTCCATCCCCACCAACTCATAAAGCTGGCAATGTCCTTGATCTCATATTCTCAAGGAATTGCACTACTTCTAACCTCTCTGTTAACCCGCTCCACACATCCGATCACTTCTTCCTTTCATTCTCTCTACCCCTTTCCAAACATAACAAAATAATCTCTTCTCAGCCTGCACCTGTCCGCCGTAACCTTCGTTCCCTCTCCCCCTCTACCTTTGCCTCATCGGTGCTCTCAGCCCTCCCTTCCTCTGATTCGTTTCAACTCCTGCCTCCAAACTCTGCTGCAGAAACTCTCCTCTCTACTCTCTCATCCTCTCTGGACTCTCTCTGTCCTCTCACATCTCGGCAGGCTCGTCAGTCCCCCCCTGCTCCCTGGCTAAATGACGCACTGCGTGCTAATAGAACCGTCCTTCGGGCAGCAGAGCGGAAATGGTGGAAATCCAGACACCATGACAACCTCCTAACCTATCAGGCTCTCCTCTCCTCTTTCTCTGCCTCCATCTCTCAGGCAAAGAGCACTTTCGGCCCCTAATCGATCTGTTGTTTTGTCTGTCTGACTTTTGTTTTGTTATGTTTGTTTTTTGACTTGTAAAGCGACCTTGGGTCCCTTGAAAGGCGCTATATAAATCCAAGCTATTATTATTATTATTATTATTATTCTTTCAAGATAAGATCCAATCTTCCTATTCCAATCCCAAAAAACTATTTTCCATCTTCTCCACCCTCTTGGACCCTCCCAAAGCCCCTCCCCCCTCCTCACTTCTGTCAAGCGACTTTGTTAACCATTTCGAAAAAAAGGTTGATGATATTCGCTCTTCTTTTTCTGACTCACCTTTACTGACCGCTGGGTCACCAGACCCTCTTTTCAACCACTCACTAACCTCCTTTTCCCCTCTCTCTCCAAGTGAGGTTCTTACCCTCATTACCTCTGCCCGCCCTACCACCTGTCCTCTGGACCCCATCCCTTCAAACCTCCTTCAGACTATCGCTCCTGATATTCTACCGTTTCTCACCCATTTCATTAACACTTCTCTAACTTCTGGTCACTTTCCAAACAGTCTCAAGGAGGCGAGAGTAAACCCTCTCCTAAAGAAACCCACTCTCAACCCGTCCGATGTTATAAACTACAGGCCTGTCTCTCTCCTCCCGTTCCTGTCTAAAACACTTGAACGCGCTGTCTTTAAACAACTCTCCTATTATCTCCACCAGAACAACCTCCTGGATCCGCACCAGTCTGGTTTCAAGGCAGGTCACTCCACAGAAACGGCCCTCCTTGCTGTCACTGAGGAACTGCATACTGCTAAAGCTGCATCCCTCTCCTCTGTCATCATCATGTTGGACCTGTCAGCTGCATTCGACACGGTGAACCATCAGATCCTCCTTCGCACTCTCCAAGAACTTGGAGTTTCAGGCTCTGCACTCTCCCTCCTCGCCTCATACCTCAAAGACCGTACCTACAGGGTAACTTGGAGAGGGTCTGAGTCTGACCCTTGTCAATTAACTACAGGGGTCCCTCAGGGCTCTGTTCTTGGTCCCCTCCTTTTTTCTCTGTACACAAACTCGCTCGGCTCGGTCATTAGCCCGCATGGTTTTTCTTACCACTGCTATGCTGACGACACCCAATTGATTCTGTCCTTTCCCCGCTCAGAGACCCAGGTCGTCGCACGCATCTCTGCTTGTCTAGCTGACATCTCTCAGTGGATGTCTGCTCATCACCTCAAGCTCAACCTTGACAAGACTGAACTGCTTTTCCTTCCGGGAAAAGATTGTCCTACTCTTGACCTGACGATCAACATCGGCACCTCTGTTGTTTCCCCGACTCTGACCGCAAGGAATCTGGGTGTGACCCTGGATAACAACCTCTCCTTCACTGCAAACATCGCTGCTACAACTCGTTGCTACAGATATACGCTGTACAACATCAGGAAGATTCGTCCCCAGCTGACCCAGAAAGCCACCCAGGTTCTGGTCCAGGCTCTCGTCATCTCACGCCTAGACTATTGCAACTCCCTCCTGGCTGGTCTACCTGCATGTGCCATCCGACCTCTTCAGCTCATCCAGAATGCAGCGGCTCGTCTGGTCTTCAACCTTCCAAAATTTTCCCACACCACTCCGCTCCTTCGCTCCCTTCACTGGCTCCCGGTAACTGCTAGAATCCACTTCAAGACACTAGTACTTGCATACCATGCTGCGAATGGATCTGGCCCTTCCTACATCCAGGACATGGTTAAACTGTACACCCCAGCGCGTGCACTCGCTCGGCATCAGCCAAACGACTCGCTGCACCCTCGCTGCGAGGTGGACCCAAGTTCCCATCAGCAAAAACACGTGGGTTTGCTATCCTGGCTCCAAGATGGTGGAATGAGCTCCCCATTGACATCAGGACGGCAGAAAGCCTGCACATCTTCCGGCGCAGACTGAAAACTCATCTCTTTAGATTCCACTTCGAGCGATAGAATTACTATCAAAGCACTTATATACTAACATAGGACTGGCTTATCTATAGCCAGCTGACAAAGCACTTATATACTAACATAGGACTGGCCTATCTATAGCCAGCTGAGTAGCACTTGAAATGTGTGGCTCTATGATACCTGTTGTACTTATATGATTCTGTTTTTCTTCTGGGCTGTGTCTTCCTGGTCGTATGTACTTATTGTAAGTCGCTTTGGACAAAAGCGTCTGCTAAATGCAATGTAATGTAATGTAATGTAATGCCTGTAGCCCGCTGTAGTATTAGCTAAATAAATTATGTTGAGCAAGGTTTATTAAGCTGAACACCGCCACAATTATTCTGCTATGTATCAGTACTTATTTTATTTTATTAACGTGTGAATGACAAGCATTAAGAATAATACCAAATAGCTAATTATCTTGCAGATTGTCTCGTTTGATTATGAATGTAACGTTTATATAGTGGAACTACACTGTTTTATCAAAAACCAAAGTGCCACGCAGTGACTTGGTATGCATGTATTTCAGCAGGAAATGTGCAACCTAGATGACATTTACCAACACAGACTATATAGAAATATTTGTAAAAGTTGTTCGTTACTAAGTGAATATGGCATTAACCCTCCTGTTGTCTTCGGGTCAAATCTGACCGACTTACTACTTTCATCAATCATGTTTTACATTCGATTGCATTAAGGCTTTATGATATCCTTCACAGTACACATTTGAACAATCTAATTATGGATGATATTCCGGGAACGAGGAGTGGTGACTGCAAGCTGGGTTGTTAGCATAGACTGTGTTGTTAGCATAGGTTGTTAGTTTAATACTGAGAGCATGTTAGCTTAGCTTCTTAGCCTGAGCTAGGTCTGGAACGTCACGCTCGTTGGCAGCAGGTCCCGCCCTGTCCCGCCTCGGCTCCGCCTCTTTGCCCTTATTTGGAGCAGGCTGGAGAAGGCGGGACTCTGACGTCACTGTCGAGCCGTTAGTAGCCGACTCCGCCTACTTAGGGCTTCACGGCAACTCTGCAGAATCCTATGGGTGACGTCACGGACCCTACGTCCATTTATATATACAGTCTATGGTGATAACCGAGAGGAGAAGAACAGACTGTGTGATGTAAACAAACAACAAATAGCGTGTGCGTTCCATTTTCACTCTCCTCCATCGAAAACATGTTTCATGCAGTACTGGCGGTACTGGGACTGTTGCTTGTGGAAGCAAATATCAAGAGGCGAAAGCGAAGAATTAGGAGAAACCGCACTAAATATAATCAAGAAATAGTTTATCATAAATAAATTCACAGTTAGTTAGATTTAATACTATGGCTTCTTAAAACTGTTTACTAAGCATTCATAACAAAACAATACCCTGAAATGTGTGTGCCATTAGTTTGGGGTGTGGTCAAGTGTGAGAGGCACATTAGGCGCGTACTTTTACCCGTACTGTTCCCGTTTAGTTCCGTCAGTGCCTGGAATTTTGCGTTCACACCAAAAAAGAGTACTTAGTTCTGAGAACTTTTACCCCCATGTTTAGTGCCTGCTAGAGAGGTGGTACTATACTGCGGAGAAAAAAGTACCAATTTCTGATTGGCTGGGCGAATTGCAAACTACGCCCCGTAAAACTCTGAAAGGTTTTGTGAAGCCGCCATTGTATTTGCTGGCATTAGCATTATTAGCATTAGCCCCGCGCACCAATGGAGAGAGAATAACTTATGGCAACACAAAAAAAAACATGGGAGCAGTGGAGTGATGAGGAGGTGTGGGCGTTCTCGTGATTTACTCGGAAGGCTTCAGTAGCTGCTGGGAGGTTTTTGTCCGAAAAGACGTGACGGTGCGGACGGTGCGGACGCTCATCGTCGGCCTGACATCCATCTCCGGCCAAAACCGGCTTGGTGTGTCCGGGGCTTAAAGGTGGGGTAGGTAATTTTGGTGAAACCAGCTCGAGTGCGGTAGAATTTGAAAATACTTCCACTTCCTTACAGAGCGCCTCCTCCAACACACACGAACGCCCACATGACCAATGAGGGCACGAGATAAGTTTGTGCACAGATGGAAGGCTGACAGGCAGGTAGGCCATCCAGTTATTTTAGCCGGGCCGGCTAAAATTATTGGTCGTTCTTTTTACAGCGCCACGGCTTCCACAGATGACATTTTTTTATGGATTTGTTGTCAAAGCACTTAAGATATTCATTGCTATCGGGATGTTAAGAGCATTCCATGGAATATAACAAAAAGTGTTTCTGAAATAAATTGCATACCCCGCCTTTAAGAGGCTTTAAGCTCCTTATACACCAAGCCGATTTTCGGTGTCGATAGATGTCGGGCCGTCCATGAGCGTCGTGTCGCTCTACTCAGATTGGTGTGTACTGCACTGTTGTGTCTTTTCGGCCGTGCCGACACCTTCCGCCGCCGATTCGACATGTTGAATCGGTAGGCTGTCGGCCAAAGGCCGTCGGCCAAAGAAATCACTCTGATTGGCTGTTCAGCTAGCGAATCAGTGCATGAGAAGCGAAACGGAAGTGAGGGACCCAAACAAACTATTAAGAAGGCAAATCTGAGATTTCATTTGACTCCAGCTCTCGACACAGGTTCGGGAAAGCCCCATGAGCTGAGTGCAACTTGGCCGCCGGTTGAAGTCTTTGCGGTGTGTTCCAGTGCGAAACATGGCCAAGACGTAGGAGACGTGAGGTGTCAGTTTGGTGTGTAGAGGCTTTTACTTGTAACAGAGTATTGTTTGATTGATTGATTGATTCATTGAAAAGTTTATTAACAGCTTGTATATTGGGTACAGTACAGTACAGCTCAAAACATACAATTGTTAAGGGGATGCAGACCAGAGAAAGACTTTCGTCTTGTTTACATCAGGGTCCCCCATTTCCAATTCATCATATCATTTAAGACATGTAAGACATATTTGACAAACAGATGGGTTATTTACAATTTACATACAGGTGGTTTTTTACATACAGATTTCTTATTTACAATTTTCATTTTAGATTTCGTTCTAATACATCCTAACCGGCCAACTCTACAGATATACAGTTAGTAACAGAGTCTAAAATGCGAGTATATACATAGATGGGGGGGGGAAGCTGTCCATTGTACGACAGGTTGAGATTTGTACCATTACCGGGGCCAGTTTTGCAATGCTCTCCCCCGAAGGTGCTCTTTAAGAGAGGCTTTGAAGGTAAGTATAGTTTTACTTTCCTTTACAGTTGTGGGAAGAGCGTTCCACCTTGATGTGGCATAATTGCGAAACGTGTATTCCCCCTTTTTTGTGCCAAATCTGGGTTTCACATGATTTGTGGAGCTCCCTCTGGTGTTATGATCATGGTATTCCTTGACCTTTGGGAAGAATTTTGACATGTACATGGGTACCATAGAGGTGTAGTGGATCTTGTAGACCAGGCCCATTGCAAGTAGCTGTACCCTGTCGTCTACTCTAAGCCATCCTAGGTTGTCAAAGTGGGCAGAGGTGAGGTGGGTTCTAGATGAAAGGTCAAGCAGTAGTCTGACCAGTTTATTTTGCGATGTTTGAAGTTTTATTTTTAGCGCCTTGGAGGTGCTATGGTACCATGACGTACAAGCATAGTCATAGTACCCTTGAATGAGGGCTCCTGCCAGAGTTTTCAGGGTGTTCTTGTTTACCAGAGAGGAGTTCCGGTATAGGAATCTAGTTCTTTGATTGACTTTTTTTATTACATTGGATGCCATTTTGTCACAGGAGAGGTTTGCCTCAAGAATAGATCCTAGGTATGTAATTTCCTTCTTACTTGTGACAATAATGTCACCCACTGCAACTGAGAAGTCGTCGGATTTGCTGAGATTATGTTTTGAACCGAAGAGAATGGACTCTGTTAAACTCTGGTACTTCTAATTCCACTTAAGTAAATGATCTGAGTACTTCTCCACCTCTGCTTCTACTCAACAAACCCCATCCTTGCATGACATTACTTGATATTTCAGTTACGGCATTGCCTCGAAACAGAGCGTGCATGACTGTGCCAGAATTTTTTTCCTCTCTCTCAGGGCAAGTCAGGGAGTATCTGCAGAGTTTCAGCACCCCAGGGCAAAGATTATTTTTATTATGAAGCCCACGCACATGCTGGCCTTCTGTTGGTGTGACTGCCAAATGGATCCACGCCAAAAGGGGCTAAATCTCCCGAGGTGTGTGTATTGTGGGAAACACCGGGAGAAAGGAGAGGGAAACAGGGAGTGTGAGCAATCAGCTCCAGATTTATTGCATAACAGAAACGCAAATAAGTGTTGGACGTATGAAATAAAAGAGATGTGCACAGGCATGCAGGGTGATAGTAGGAAAACACCTGACCCACCGTGAGAAAATGTCAAATCTGTCAGGCACACGCTCACATGCTGTCAACGCATGCCCTGCTGCGTCCTCCATACAGGAGGAAGGTGTGGTTGGTTTTAAAAAAGTACACTTGGAGAGGATAAGGGGGGTTTAGCAACCCCTTGTATCACAAAATGCACAGAGAAGTCCCTAAGTTTTAGCCTATACTAATGCATTGTTTGATTCTATCCACG
>CADEHL010001169.1:395000-397500 GCA_902827135.1 Harpagifer antarcticus | reverse complement strand
TATAAATGAATCCAAATAATATATATGTTTCACTGCCTTGGTTTCAGTTTGGCCTCTTTCTTACGTTTCTCGGCGGGCTCCTCTGAATCCTGGCCTGAATCCAGAGCAAGCGGACGGTTCAGCCATTTATCCATAGCGCAGACCTACCAGTATTTTTCTGGCTGCAGGTAGCAGCTGTTTTCATTGTGGAATTTTGGCGCGGTTGTGCCACAGACTATTGTCTCCCTAGGGAAACAAATCGCGCACTATCATTTTTGACGGGATTTTTTTTTTTTTTTTTACTTGTCACCTTGGAATTCCACGTACCCCCTACAGTTCCCTCGCGTACCACTAGGGGTACGCGTACCCCCGGTTGGGAAACACTGCTCTAGTTCTTCTTGCCCTACTTTTATTTCTGGAGTATTTTGTATGTAAGGTTTTCATTGCCAATGTGACGCTGTAACTGTATATGATTTTGAATCTTTACCTAAAAGTTTTACCACAAAACAGCAATAGTTAAAAAAAAAAAAAACCATTTACATCCCCAACCTGTTCCTGAAAATAGAAGTCTTAATCTGCTTCACACCTCTGTCTCTGCCTTCAGTGAAGAGCTCACACTGAATTGGCTGCTGTTTGTTGGAAAACAACCCCCACTGTTGTTTGTTTGAAGAGAAAAGGTTTAAAAAGCACCCCCCCCCCCCTCTGTTTGTGTTTCAGCTGGGATCAGAGGACACAGATCCTCAGGTGTGTCAATTATCACCTTCCTCCCTCAGCCCTCATATGCATGTGTGGATCGTTGTGTCGTCAGACGTGCCCGGACACTGCTGCTGGTGATGGGAACAGTGTGAGAGATCGAGCTCTCTGCCACATGTGCATCACATCCATCCCCTGACAGCTGATCATCAGGGTGAGAATAGAATTGGGGAGGGATGAAACCCTCTTTAATGGTCACACATGCAGAGCACACAGCACACAGCACACACGGTGAAATGTGTTCTCTGCATTTAACCCATCCTAGTACCGGGAGTCTAGTAATAGGAGCAGTGGGCAGCTACAGTGCCGGGGGAGCAATGGGAATGGGGGGGTGGGGGCTGTTGTTCGGTACCTTGCTCAAGGGCACCACGGCAGGGCCCAGGAGGTGAACTGGGACCTCTCCAAGTAGCAGTCCACAATCTATATTTAGGTCTGGTCGGGGACTTGTACCGGCGACCCCACGGCTCACAGTCCAAGCCCCGACTGACAAATATCTCTGAAAACACATTTTATTTATTTATTTGTTTTTATTCAGGATTGATTTCTCTCTTCAATCAGTTATTCTCACATTTTATTTCCTGATCTTATCAATTTTTATTTATTATTTAAATCTGTTTAGGTGTTTTTTTATGTCTGTGGGAAATAGAAATAAAATGCTTAATTCATTTTTCAGTTGTTTGTAATAGACAGTTGTTAATAAGTCTCATAATAAATAAGAGATGTAAGTCTTGAATTTATTTTTTATCAGAGATGTTATGTTATTTTAAATCACTGGCTCATAATGTTGCATTTCTAAATTGTGCTAGAACGCTAATGTGTTATCATTATAACATAACAAAATAAAAAATGTAATGAGAAGAGCTCGTACTTTTATGTTGTGTGTTTTAATTTAATGTAATTAAACTAAAGTAATTAAATACATGTATTAAGTCAAATCTACTAAATGCAGTAAGTAAAAAGTAATAGGGCTTAATGGTGTTGGAGTAGAAGTATTTAGCCTGTGTGTCTGACAAAGAAACAATAGAAGCAGGAAGAACCGGCTCCATGCTGTCCCACACACACACACACACACACACACACACACACACACACACACACACACACACACACACACACACACACACACACACACACACACACACACACACACACACACACACACTCTCTCTCTCTCTCAAGAAGTTTTCTTTTGGGGTCCTTCCCCCACATATATAGCTGATAGTGAGAAAGGGCAGGAAATGGCTCTGATTCACAACCTGGTGAAAGAAAGAACAACGGCAAGAGGTGGGAGAAGTATTCAGATCCTTTAATTAAGTAAAAGTACTAATACCACACTGTGAAAATACTCAGTAAAAGTGCTTCCCAACTAGCGAAAACCTTTTTATTTAAAGGAGACCTATCATACAAAATGCACTTTTTTATGTATTTTAAACATAAATATGTGTCCCCGGTGTGTCAGGGAACTCACGCAGTGTCAGAAAATAAAACCCTCTCTCTTTTCCTCCGTGCGCAAATCTCAGGGGTACAACGGAGCTGATCCAGATGTGCGTCCAATATGACGTAATATCGGCAATGCAGACCCACGCACTATCAGAAACTATGCTATCAGAAACAATGCCCGACTGTTTTGGATGTAATATGGTCTTTGTTTACATTAGCAAGCATCACTAACACTCTGGAGAGAATATGTGTAAAGAAGCCAGATATAAAAGGTACTCACTCACCTTGTGGTAAACCCGCAAGAGAGAAAACGTTTGAGCTCCATACT
>CADEHL010001169.1:0-392500 GCA_902827135.1 Harpagifer antarcticus | reverse complement strand
CGAAAACACACTACCGCCGCCTGCTGGTAAGGAGAGTTATTGCCACTCACGCATGCGCAGTTCGTACGTGCTACTTGGCCGTCGGCTGATGTCTTTGCGGTGTGTTCCAGTGTGAAACATGGCCAAGACGCAGAGACGCGAGGCGACGCAAAAATCGGGGTCCATCTTTGTCAGTTATTTGTTGTCAGATTGGTGTGTCCGGGCCTTTAAAGATATTAACGGAAATCCGTGTATCTACCGTCCATTTGTTTTTCTTTATTAAACACGTAAACGGAAGAGCGTCTGAGAGGCCTTTTTGCTTTTTACCTTACTAAATGGTCTAATAGAGAACCGCAGTGACGCGTCCTAAAACCCGGAAATAAACTCCTTCCGGTTATTTGTCAAAAACGCAATGCAATTTCTCCATAAGATTTTGGAAAATAGCTGGAAATAAGGTCTGTGGTTGAGACACATTTAAGAGACGGATCACGTTTTGTTCAGCCGGATAATCTCCACATGTCTACCCTACTTTTATAATTTTCGAAGCATAAATCTAGTCGCCAGAAGCAAAATGCTAACGTTATGCTATAAACGAACTACAGCTGGGTCTCTGCTTCAACGTCACGCCGACTTAAGATCCATATTCAAACATACAGATTCAACATTGTACAAGTTGAAGCGTTTGTTTTAACAGTTTGCAAGAGCGCAGGTACTTGCTTTCAAGGAGACCGTATTTCGGAAAAATTATGTATTGAAGTCAATGGAGAGAGAAAGATTATCTTTCAATCCCGTTTGAATTGTGCCACGAATTACACATATGATGTTTGTCAATTTAAAAGATAATTTTGCAAGTCAAAAAAATAAAGACGTGTCGTAAAACTGTGAAGTAACACTTTTGTTTGTGTGAACCTGCTCAATGAACTACAACTCCCGTCTCGCACCACACACCAAGACGGCCGTCACGTTGGCACATTTCACTTCTTTCTTTCAGAATGAGGCGGAAAGTATTAAAAGAGTTGAAAATCACTAAAAGTCTGGGCATGTTGAGAGCTGTACATACACACAAGGGGAGTTAGTCGGTTCCGACCGTAAGAGCCAGCATGCGGGACCGGGATTTGTAGTCTTTCTAGTATATTTTTCTTATATTTCAACAGTTTTAAGACAAACTGTGACTTTTTTTACATGGAAAGTATTTTTTAAGATTGACAAACATCATATGTGTAATTCGTGGCACAATTCAAACGGGATCGAAAGATAAGTTTTCTCTCTCCATTGACTTCAATACATGATTTTTCCGAAATAAGGTCCCATGGACCGGAAGTAGATGGGCGTGACTCCGCCTCTGTATGGTCATTGCACAGTTGGAAATTACATTCCAAAGGCTAAATTCAAACTCAATACCATGAATAACTGGGTACCAAAGTGCTTTACCTGATAGAACACGTTCCACACGGAGCAGCAACCATCCGGCTGGGCCTTTTTCTGCATATCATCTCCTCCCTCTCCACTGTTTCCAGTAGATATCTACTGCCTCTGTCCAATAAAACAGAAATGCCACAAAACAATCATATTTAAAAAATTAAAAGGTCTGCTGAGTTTGAGCCAGGGTTCCGGCACGGTGGTGGATTACGCTATTGACTTCCGCACCAACAGTCGCCGCAGCAGCTGGAACGAGCCGGCGCAGTGTGACGCATATCTGAGAGGATTAGCGGATTATATGAGAGATGAGCTGGTTTCCTATGATCTCCCTGCTTCCTTGGATGGGTTGATTGAGCTCACCTCTCGGATTGACAGACGAATCCAAACCCAGAGAGGAGAGCAACAGACGCGAGCGGCGGGCCGCTGCTCGCGACAACAACTTCCGGTTTCCGGGAGATTTCGACTTCCGGTTTCGGCGGAGAATTCCCACTCCTACTCTGACTCGTGGTACGAGGTCGAGCCCATGCAAGTGGGTCGTACCAGTCTTACCTCTGAGGAGAGGGAATTACGTCAAAGAGGTAATCTTTGCCTTTACTGTGGTCAGGCTGGACATATGGTTTCCCGTTGTCCGGTAAAAGGCAGAGCTCATCAGTAATGTGGAGTATACTGGTGGACCAAACCTCTGAGCTGATCCCCAATCTAAGACCCTTGTGCCATGCTCGACTCCTCCTGACAGGCAAATCTCAGGCTCTGGCTGTTTTTATCGACTGCGGATCAGATGTTAGCATCATTGACGAGGAGCTCGCACTACAGCTGGGCATCCAACAGGTTTGGCTGCTCCAGCCGGCACCGGCTAATGCTTTGGATGGTCACCTGCTGGGAACGGTGACACACCAGACGACACCGGTCCATATGCTCATGTCGGGGAACCACCATGAGACAATCCAGTTTCATGTGCTACAGTCCCCCCAAATCCCTCTGATTTTGGGTTATCCGTGGCTCCGCCGCCACAACCCGAACATTGACTGGGCAACTGGGTCCATCCTAGGTTGGAGTTCCTCCTGTCATCAGGTTTGCCTCAAGCAGGCCGCCGCACCTCAACTATCTGTGGATATGAACCTGGTTCCGGGTGTCACAGGGGTTCCGGCTGAATATTTGGACTTTAAGGAGGTTTTTTGAAAGGCTAAGGCGACATCTCTCCCACCTCATCGGCCCTATGACTGCCCATTGAGCTACATCCAGGCGCAGTCCCACCCAAGGCCCGGCTGTACGTCAATGACTCTCTGGCTGCTGGAATTATTCGTCCTTCCACATCACCCGCAGGAGCAGGGGTTTTTTTTGTGGTGAAGAAGGACAAGACCCTGAGACCCTGCATTGACTATCGGGGCCTGAACGATGTCACGGTGAAGAATCGTTATCCCTTGCCACTCATCTCGTCAGCATTCGAGTTACTACAGGGGGCTACAATCTTCACTAAGCTGGATCTACGAAACGCTTATCACCTGGTACGAATCCGGGAGGGGGACAAATGGAAGACCGCCTTCAACACCTCTTCGGGACATTACGAGTACCTGGTGATGCCATTTGGACTTACCAACGCCCCTGCAGTTTTCCAAGCGTTGGTGAACGACGTACTCCGGGACATGTTGGATCGTTATGTTTTTGTTTATCTGGACGACAATTAGATTTTTTCAAAGAACCTCAAGGAACACGTCCATCATGTCCAGACAGTCCTCCAGAGACTTCTGGAGAACTCGCTGTTTGTCAAGACGGAGAAGTGCGAGTTTCACACTTCTTCGGTCGCCTTTCTTGGCTACATCGTGGGTCAAGGAAGTGTGGAGATGGATCCTTCTAAGGTTTCAGCAGTTACCTCGTGGCGGGTCCCTGATTCCCGGAAGGAGCTGCAGCGTTTCCTGGGATTCGCCAACTTTTACAGACGGTTCATCCGTGGCTACAGCACCGTGGCCGCCCCGCTCACCGCCCTGACCTCGTCCAAGGTGACGTTCCGATGGTCCCCTGCAGCCGAGGAGGCTTTTCAGGACCTCAAGGGCCGGTTTACGTCGGCTCCTATCCTGCAAGTACCAGACCCCGCTGTTCAGTTTGTGGTGGAGGTGGATGCTTCTGACATAGGGGTGGGGGCCATCCTGTCGCAATGTTCTGGTGAGAACCAGAAGCTCCACCCCTGTGCTTTCTTTTCGAGGAGATTGAGTCCGGCGGAGAGAAACTATGACGTGGGGAATCGGGAGCTTCTAGCAGTCAAGTTGGCGTTGAGGGGACAGAACAACCATTTCAGGTTTGGACCGACCATAAGAACCTGGAATACATCAGGTCGGCACAAAGACTGAATTCTCGGCAAGCCAGGTGGTCGTTATTTTTCACCCGGTTTAATTTGTTCCTCTCCTACCGCCCGGGCTCCCGCAACGTGAAGGCCGACGCTTTGTCCCGGCAGTTCGGGAGATGCCTGGGGTATTCCGGACACTATTCTTCCTGCTCCTCGAGTGATCGGCGTCCTCGCTTGGGAGATTGAGGAGAGGGTTAAGACCGCTCTGGTGGACCAACCCGGTCCTAGTTCTTGTCCTCTTAACCGCTTGTTTGTGCCTCAGGTTTTGAGGGCTGAGGTGCTTCAGTGGGCTCATAGCTCCAGACTTTCCTGCCACCCTGGAATTCAACGTACCAGAGGGATGGTCCTACAACGGTTCTGGTGGGCCACGCTGGAGGCTGACACCCGGGAGTTTGTGAACGCCTGTCCTGTTTGCAATCGGCACAAACCATCTCACCAAGCGCCAGCTGGCCTCCTTCATCCATTACCGGTCCCACGTCGCCCTTGGTCACATATTTCATTGGACTTTGTGACTGGTCTACCACCGTCCCACGGACATACTGCCATCTTGACGGTGGTAGATCGGTTTAGTAAAATGGCTCATTTCGTACCCCTGCCTAAGATCCCGTCAGCTAAGGAGACGGCAGAACTGATTCTTCTCCACGTTTTTCGCATTCACGGACTGGCGACTGATGTGGTTTCCGACCGGGGGCCCCAATTCACCTCTGTGTTTTGGAGGGAGTTTTGTGAACTGATCGGGGCAACGGTCAGTCTCACCTCCGGTTTCCACCCACAGGCCAATGGCCAGACCGAACGGAAGAATCAGGAGATGGAGACCACTCTCCGCTGCATGGCTTCCGATCATCCCACGACCTGGTCAAAACAACTCCTGTGGGTGGAGTATGCCCACAACACCCTCATCAGTTCCGCTACAGGTCTTTCCCCTTTTCAGTGTGCATACGGTTTTCAACCCCCATTGTTCTCTGCATTGGAGAAGGAGGTTACCTGTCCGTCTGTCCAGGCTTTCATCAGACGTTGTCGGAGGACTTGGAGGCAGGCTCGAACAACTCTGCTTCAGTTTGCTAAACGGTACGCCACATCAGCGAACCGCCAACGCACCAAGGCACCTGTGTACCAGGTAGACCAGAGGGTGTGGCTTTCCACTCAGAACATTCCCCTTCGGGTGGAGTCTAAGAAATTAGCGCCCAGGTTTATTGGACCCTTCAGGATTGTCAAGGTCATTAATCCTGCAGCAGTTCGACTAAGTTTGCCCCGGAACATGAAGATCCATCCCACCTTCCACGTTTCTAGGATTAAACCTGTCCGGGAGAGTCCTATGATTTCCGCCGCCCCTCCACCACCACTCCCTAGGATGATCGATGGGGGTCCTACCTACACCCTTCGTCGTCTACTCCGTTCCCGTCGCAGAGGAAGAGGGGTTCAATATCTGGTGGACTGGGAGGGCTATGGTCCTGAGGAGAGGCAGTGGATTCCGGGTCGTCATATCCTCAACCCTCAACTCATCCGAGACTTCCACCTGCGTTACCCGTAGCAGCCGTCTAGGACCCACGCTCAACCAGGCGTTAAGCCAGGGGGCACTCGTCCGCTACGGACCAGAGGCTTCGTCGAGGAGGAGGGGCAGGCGTCATCAGTCGAGGAGGACGAGGATTTCCAGGAGGGAGAGGCCGAGAGAGCATTCTCAGATGACTACTAACCTTTCCCACACCTCCACCTTCCACCCTGTGTCTGTAGGGTTTTTCTTGATTCTTCTTTAATTTTTTTCTTTTTCTCTCTCTCTTAGAATTTTCTTAGACGTCTGGAGCCGTCCATTAAGGGGGGGGTTCTGTCACAGTCTGCTTTCTCACTCACCTATTTTCAGCATTAACATTCCTTAGTGACCTGGTAGTCACACCCTGTCTCTCGTCACCATCGGCACCCTGGCATGAAGATCATGTTGTTCATAGCCTAAATGGTGTCATTGTTGACCACTCCAACATTAGACATGACAGTCCTGGGCTTTTTTTTGCGAGATAGAGTTCATTTCACCCCTAGGGGAAATTATATTTTTTTAAAGTCACTAGCCAATTGCCTGAAAGACCACCTCCAAAGACTGTGAACTGCTAAAATGTCAGTATCACTGTTTTTGGATTTGGCCTTTAGAGTATGGGCCCTTGCTAAGCCCAGACTGTCATGGCTAATGTTGAGTTGGATATTACATCTGTTGGATATTACATCTGTTAACATGGCTGCTCTTCCTCTAATAAATTACATTCATATTTTCACTTCTTTTGTCTACTGCTTACTGAAAATGTTAGCTATCACATCCAAATGGGACTATCAAATGAAAGGATAAGCTTACCATACAATACAGAAAACATTAAACATTAAGGCTCAAATCTTTTCCCAAGCCGTAGCAGTCTGAAAAGAGTCCCAAGTTTAAAAACACTACATCTTGACAATGAATACTACCCTGTCATTTATCAGTGACAATGCAAACAACAAGAAGGTCTCCCCTAATCCCATGTATTTTGGCATCAAATATGTCATAAGCATACCATACAATGTAATTATGAAGTGCAATACCCACAATCCCTACAGGGTCGTAACGTCACAAGATAATACCTTTTAGAGAGTTTCCAAATTGTTCAGTATGCAGATAAATATTTGTTTTACAATAGAAACATTGTTCTCCATAAATGTTCCCACATGTTGTGAGCATCAACTTTAAATCTTTTGTCAACAAATTAAAAACATCTTAATTCCCTTTATGACAACATCTTGTTTATAACACCACTACATTAACAATAAGCATAGGAAAATGATAAATGTCAAGATTTAAGATTGTGCTTTTACTCTTTATTTAATCAGATCTATTTCACATTGAAAATGTGATAAATACACAAGCCACACTGAAAGTTACATCTTGCATTTTATGAAAAGTAAAGGTTTCGAATCATTTTATGACTTAAGTACACTAGAAAATAAATTAAAGATGTGCAACAACTGTATCAGTAATTAAAATGATATAACTTATGTACAGGGTTGGGAGGGCTACTTGCCAAAAACACAGCCAGTAACTTGATGTGAGTATCAAGATATAAAAGTAATGTAACGTGATTACTTTATTTTTCTTTTGGATTACCTTAATATCAAATGCAATGCAAATAAACACAGGAGAGAAGAAATATTAATATGATTTTTTTTTTTACTTAAATGTATAATATAATACCATAAAGCAGATTCAGGCAGTAGGTGTATAGATTCACAATTAAAGTATTAGCCTACAGAACAGTACCACTTCCAGAGAAGAGATACCATTTGATCATTTTACAACAAACAGCTCTTTTTAGGTTTTGAATAAGATTGTAATCCTGAGTTTCCCTATTATTAAAAAAACTCAAACTAATCTGATTACATCTTTTCCTATGTAACTAAGGATTACACTTTCCTTTTTTTCTATACGATCTTGATTCGTGTTAGATGTAATCCATTACTGCCTAAGCCAATAAAAGTCATAACTTTTGGAAAATTGTCTCAAGTTATAAGTTATGCCTTCAATCTCTTTCACGTGGAGAAGACATCACATTGGCCGAGGCGTTGCAACTTCCCTCAAGCATCCTACATGAAAGAAAGATCACATGTTAAAAATGTGTGCACAAACTATTCAGTATGACCCGTCTTAGTTTAAAGCCCACTCACCACGACAAGGTGCAGGTCAGGAATATAATGGTAGGTCAGGAACATAATGGCGTTTACATAAACGTAAATGTCATCTAGGTTGCACATTTCCTGCTGAAATACATGCATGGACCTACCAAGTTACTGCGTACAGTGTAGTTCCACTATATAAATGTTACATTCATAATCAAACGAGACAATGTGCAAGATAAATAGCTATTTATTGTTATTCTTAATGCTTGTCATTCACACGTTAAGAAAATAAAAATAAGTACCGATACATAGCAGAACAATTGTGGCGATGTTCAGCTTAATAAGCCTTGTTCAACATAATTTCTTTAGCTAATACTATAGCGGGCTGCAGGCGAACCAAGTCCGCGTTTCACTCTATGGTTTCGCTGCATTCCTTGATCTCCAGTTATAACGCCGGGCTCCACCGCTGGCCGAAGCTAACGGAGCCGCAGGGGGCTAGCTATGGGATAATTGGGTCCCCTTTTCACATTTGCTCCCCTTTAGCATTATGGGCGTCATAGCCATATACTATAAAAGTATTACCCAAGGCTGAATCATAAACTAAAATGTATATATATATATATACACATGTATAAAGGGTTACGTCCTTAGCTGGCTAATAAGCTACATCACAAGCTAAGCTAACAAGCACACAAACACCTGCTAACGGGGTTAACAAACATGTATAATATTATCATTTTACTCACCGAAAAAAGCTGTTCATTCAAGCGCACAGCACGACATTTTAATTGTCTGGTATTTGCAACAATATTCCCACAATCACCACGAACACGGCTAAAGCTAAAGGGTCAAGTACAGTACTATGACTAACTAACGTTGTAGCCTCTATGGTTGTAGCCTAGCAGAGTGGACAAGTTGCTGTTAGCTGACAGTGAGGCATGTACGTGTCCATCAAAGTGACCACGCCCTAATTTATGCAAAAACTTTAAGACCTAATATAAATAAAAGGGTCGTGTTAGAAAACAATTCACTCACAGATTCATAATCATGAAGGTGGAATCTAACTATATCGATAATAATATTTATTGCATCCATGGGTAGAAATATGTTTTTTTCTGCTGTAACTCTAACTCGCAGAGACGGCATTCCAACAGAAACTGAACAGGCAGATTTGAAGGATTTATTTCTTTGGAAATGTTATTTTAAATACAATTAAATCAAGTTATTTTGGTAAAACTAATGAAAAATGTAACAACAAAAAATATTTTAAAAAATGTTTTTTTTAATGTTTTCAAATATAATTTTTTAGAATATCTTAGGCCCTCACAGAGGGCCTAGAGGGCCCTGACGGCTCGCCACTGCTCTTGACATCATATAGATATATTATAGGCGCAGAGAGGAGTTGGTTGCCCCAATGTAAATCCTAATGTGAGAGTTAAAGGACGGTACCTTGGTCAGTTTGGATTTATCGTGGCATCTATTCTTAATTAAAGTGAATTTATTTTCAGTCATTTGTGTGATTGCAGGTGTGGGACATTCCAAATGTTCCAAAAGTGAGCACTCCACGAATGGACAACAGTTTGCCAGGGTAAAATAAAACATTGTCACCATATTATTTTGTGCCACAAGAAGCAGAATGTTTTAACAGTACAGTAGTTTGAATATATTTGTTGTTTACCTTTATCAGACCTCTCAGGCACACAACCAGCGTCTGATCGGGTAAGACTAATTAAAAATGTAATTATACCATGTAGGTTTGAATTTGTGAACATGAAATCAATAAATACCTTTGTGTGCACTTATTTCCTGGGTAAAAATAGGATGGAGAACCAACCCCATTCCAGGAAGAGGTCCAGTCTGCCCCGGGTCAGAACAACTTATATTACTATAGGTAAACGATGTTGACAGTTGCATCGTGACACAGTTGTGTGGTGTGTATCTTTATTTTTACATTTGTTTGTTTGTATAGCCTCCGATCACAGTGGGTAGCATTGCCAGGAAGCAGAACAATTATACTTTCATACATTTCCAAATGACACCCACAACATCTGACATCTTAGTGAAGACGATACAAAAAACACCGACAAATATTTTTCAAAGATCAGATATTGTTTGTTGCATCCATTTCAAATGTTTACAAGGATTGTGCAGGAGTATGACAAAGTGCTGTTGTCAGTTTAGAACCCAATGTATTGAAAAAACAGGAAGAGGATCGACATCCTTTTGTAAATATGACTGTCATGCATATATACTGTCTTCTCACTGCAGCAACTACACACACGTGTATGCACCTATCATTATTGATAGCCAGTCTGAGCCAGAAGACAAAATGGAGCAAAGGTATTAATTGTTACCACTGTTCTATTCTATACTATAAATCTTATTACTAGCTTCATCATTTAATATTACAACACATCACTTTGTCTTTCCCAGCACAGAACACCTGACTGCGACACACATTGTTACAGAACTCTCTGCAACAATAACAAATACATCTTGCAGCAGGTTCAATATGAATAGAGCCAATGTATGGGATGGAGCAACTGCGGATTCAAAGGTGCCTCATTCGACCCCTCATGAGATGTCAGTTAAGTTCACTGATGATGAGGGACACACTGAGGATGGAGGGGACACTGGTGGTCCCAAGCGTGATTTCCTGACCCTCCTTATGGAACGCCTGAGAATGAAGAAAACATCACGTCAGCAACTGTTTGTGCCCCATGGCGGTGTGACTTTCCAGCCGCTCACTGTCTCAAAATCTGATTCTAAATGTATAATGTTCTCTATAAAGATATAACTAATAAACAATTATGAATGTATAATATAATACACATGTTTGTGTATTTAATCATACATTGGTCTACAATTTAATGATGGCTTCTACATATTTCACATAAACAGACAATGAAAAAATGTGTCCTTCATGCTGATAACTAGTGTATGCATCTGCAATTAGTATTCTAAACAGAGTAGTGTGTTGAATCCTTATTGCTTGCATTTGAAACAGATACAATAAAAAAGTGAACTTACTGTTGTGTTCAACTTCTGCCACAGGAGCCACAGAACACTTGAACTGTCCCCAGATGTTGGCCACAGAAAGGACAAAACATGGCGGCCTGAAAAGACATACATTGATGTAGTAAATACATTTAATCAAGTCAATCAAAAACACATAGTCTAAATAGTGGTTAGCTAAATAAATAGAAAGATACATCATGTTTACCGTTGAATCTGTGTTTTGTCTCTCTCTCTCCTTGAATGCCTTCTCTATATTTGTTCTTGAGCGTGTCTAATGCACACTACTCTCCTGTCATTACTTTGTCCCTCTTCACATTTTGTCACTTCTCTTTCTCTCTCAATTCAATAGCTGTATTAGCATGACCATAGTTACAAGCAATTGCTAAAGCTCTGTATAGTTGCAACATCTATACACAAATACATACATATAAACAAACTGCTAAGAATTCAAATTTCCTTTTTCCGTGTGTTAGCAGATTTAGACTTAAACCTTTTGTCTCCTGCAGCAGAAAGGTGAATAATCTCAGCAGTTCAAGTTTAGCCATTCATCACGACGTTATTTATTATAGGCACACATCTCAAGAGGCTTGAGGACAGACAGAGAAGGGGCGTGACTTCCAACGGTCTTATACCCCAGGTAGTGACATCACAATCATGTGGTACAGCCCTAACCAATGAACACAGTTAGTAGTCGCAGCTACTTACATAAACAATATGGTACAGAGTAATACATGGAGTCATACACTATACATGTCTGTATGTTATATCTCAACACCGCGGTACTCACTATGGCCCGAGTTATTTGCCTGCACTTGATTTGTCATCTCTTTTAACAATGTTCTTCCCTCACTTTATCTTCTCTTCACGTGAAGCTCTCCTCTCCTCAGCTGGTGTAGTAGTTAGGCATGCTAACGCTAGCTATATAAATATGACGCTCTATGTATAAAAACAAAACTTACCTTCTTGTATCTTTCTCCACTTAAATTAACTTTCTTTCCTCCCGATTGCCATCACTCTTGTTCGTTCTCTCTATGTCTGGTCATACCTCAATCTGTTCCACGTAGGGCGCCCCCTAGAGGCCTGGAGCACTTCCGGAATGGTTTTTTTGTATGTGTTTTGGGATTTGTACGTGCTTTGGACTTTGCATATCGTTTTGGTATTTGCAGCGTTTTTTTGTTGCGGTTTTTTTCGGGGTTTGTGTGTTGTATTTAGTTTGCATCATTTCTGTAAATGCAGCGTTTTTCTGTTGTATTTGTTTTCAGGGTTTGTTTGTTTTTCATTTCATTATTTGCAGGTGTTTCCCTACAGTCTATGGTGTTTCCTGCTTGCGTTTTGGGCCGTTGTTCCGCGTTTGCACCTGCCGGCCACCGTACTAGAGTATCCTGGGCCCTTTCTCATTTCTCTAACTCGCCTCCTCAACTCCTATCCTCGATACTTAGTCCCGCCCACAGGAGATGCGAGCGGAGGAGCCGAGGAGGGGAGCCGAGGAGAGAGGAGGGGAAGCAGCAGGCGGTTAGAGAAATGAGAAGTCCTCTCCTCTGAGCGGTCATTTTAAAGAGACATCCATTAATGATGACAGGAGGCACAGCAGCCCTCTGTCTGAGGGACAGATGTGTTCATGACGACTTATATATTTACTTTGATTCATTCACAGTGCGGTATAATGACACAATAACAGGCTACAGATGCGGACACACACACACATAAATATATGTATATATTTATATAAATATATACAATTTCAGAATCAAACAGAGCACTCTCATAATAACGTAACACTATCAGAGACTGGATATATCTCTCCCCTCTCTGGTCGCTACAATGAGGAAAATAAATTACGGGCCAAAAGTTTTATTTACAAGTATTAAAAGTAAGCAGAGGACACCAAACCAACTGAGACCTGTCTGTCCGCTGCATCTACGCACACACTGTGACTGTACCACACACACCTACACCACACACACGCACATACAGTTCCTAAAACAGGCTACAGCCGTTGTGTATTTTATTATGTGAAGCACTAAGTGGTTTTAGAAAAATATCGACTCTTTGTAGATATATCCTAAACTACAGCAAATAAAGAGAGTAGGCCTGTTATACTGAGTGATATATATTATACACACTGCTCTGCTTTCTGCACGGACCTCACAGCTGTTCTCACTGTAAACATCGCGTAGCGATGAAAGCAGTTAATAAAATAATATCCAGGGGATGCATGCAGAGCTGTCATTGGCTGAGATAAGTCCGGCCGTGCGTCACGACTCTTTGAAACATCTCTGTTCCCGGAAATGCATCCGCGGAGGAGCCGTGGAGGACCGTGGAGGACCCATCAGTGTATCCTCGGTTATAGTTCCTCCAGAGAGCCTCCTCGACGCTCGATCCTCGGTCCTCGAAGTGCATTTAGAGAAATTAGATGTCCTTCAACATGGCTTGATGAAATTAATTTCCGGGTCACTACCGGATAGTCGAGGAGTCGAGGAGTCGAGGAGGGGGATTTGATGGGCCATTCTGAAGTAACAGTGGTTATTATAAACAAGGGGAATTTAGCGATCACAATGAAAACGGTCAAGAAACACATTGAGCCCAGAAAATGGATGTTATTAAGGGCTGTGAATAAAATAAACCTCTGTCTAAAATGGACAACATTGTTAGGAGATTTAAACTATACAGCGATTCTGCACTGCGGTCACTCCGCCGCCTCTCGAGTTTGTGTTTTCAAATCAGCTGCTCTTCATTATTCCTGCTATATTTGACGAGTGACAAATATTTTTTACTACAACTTCTTTAGAAAACTGACACTGTTGGACTCGGTTCTATAGTTTGACTTCTACCAGAAATAAAATGAAGTACTTTTACTGTGTACTTTGTGAGTAATCCTCTGTCAAAGTCCCCTCCATAATGAATGATAAACATATAATTTTACCATTAGTTCTTAATGAAATTGATACTGTTTGACTTTGTATTAGTTAGCCTACTACTTGTTAGGGAAATAATTGTCCTAGACTCCTAGATATGACGTACATGACCAACCCTGACATCTGTTTATCTCCTTTAAGGACATAGGCTGCTTCAGCCATAAAGTTATTGTTCCCATTCTGTGACCGGTCAACACTAGGTCACAGATGGTCTGTTGTTGTGGGTGCACTGGGACACTTCCTTCTTTGTTGTTTGTGGACTCCAAGGTATGAAATCTTCGAGGCCATAAGTGACGGAAGCAAGTGACTCAGTGTGCCCAACTGTCTAAGCTATCTTGTCAAAATATGTTGATCACTCTCTGTGAAACCAGTTAAATGGGCTAACGAGAGAGAGGCGCTCCAGAATTGACGTGGCAACTCTCCCGTGCAGTCTCATCGTGACTGATGTGACTTGTGATGTGAATCTCTCCGGCCGTAACTCCAAATAAACCATCAGTGTTTGACATCAAAAGCTCCTGCTCTACCGTGTCTCCTTCCTGAGTCGGTGACTCCTACTGCATTGCTACACAGAAGTTTCCTCCACAAATTGGCGTTGTCGGCAGGATACCAACAAATCTTCAGAACTGGTAAGTGTAATTTCAAATACATTTGGACATTGCCTTACCAGAATCTGTGATTGACGGTATCCTAAAAAATTACCTGTGAAACTGAGCGGCTGTGTTTCGTTTTTGGTTAATGAACATTTGGGGATAATAAACCCAGGGGATCAGTGTCTGGGGACTCAGTCCTGGCTGATTTCCTCTGTGTGTGCTGCTCGGGACGGAAGTGCCATACAAGCATACACAGCTCATGTTTAGAGAGACCTTAAAGAAAGGCATCAGTAAAGTGGAGCTTCTGTGTGAAAGCAATGTAAAGATTTGTATTGGACAAATCGCCAAATTCTGGGGGTTTCAGCGGCCAAGCACAGCAGTTGAAAATAAGCAGCCAGAGATATTACTGCTATCGCCTCTCTGTAAAACACGGCTCCAGCTACAGCCGCGGGGGTGTGTGTGTAAACCTCCCCGTGCTTGTGGGGCTGGAGAAGTGCAGCTGAGAGGGAGAAAGTCACATGTTTTTGCCTATAAAAGTTTTAACTCACACCACCGCCATCTCTATTTAAAATGGAAAACAGAGATGGTCTAAAAAGCACCCGTTGCTTGCGACCGCTTTCTTATGGTTAGACGGACCAGCGCGAGGTGCGTGCATCACCCGATGCACCACAGTTCCCTATACATGGCTAGAGGAGCTGGTAGCGGTCCGGGGTGCATACATACAATTATAGGCTAATTGATCACAGGTGGGTAGTGGCACGCAAGCGTAGAGCAAACTGTGTGTCATCGTTGGATGAGCTCGATGGCAAGTGTATAGGCTGGTCGAGTAGGACTACAGTCAACCGTGCTGTTGTTGGAGAGAAAGGGTAGCGGGAAAAAGTCTATGTTCTCCTGGTCGGGGGTTCATAGCGCCACTAGAATAGAGTAGTGGTGTCGCAAGAGGATAAGCTAGTTATCGCTTTTGGACGGTCTTCAGGCACGATCTTAGCACTTGTACAAGGGTGGACGCGCGAGTCAAGGCGCCCCACTAGAGATAATTCCCTACCCCCTCTGAAACCTCCTAATTCGGACTAAATTGAGCTGGATGAGCTTTGCTGTCACGCTGGTGTTTATTACGAGTTCATGTTTTGTTTGTCTGATTGTTTGTATGGGGGGTCTATATTGGTTTGTGCCGCCGTCTTGTGTATGTTTTGTAACAACTAATAATGAATCAGTCCATAGACAGGGTAAAATGAACTAAACTTTAGTTATCCCACCAAAAGTAAATGACTTGAGAAAAATAAATAATATAAAGATGTAAAGCAAAAGTTCTGGTGGTATAAATGTGTTGCAAAATGAAAATAAATAGCAAAAGAGTGTTTTTATGTCCTGCATCTGAGTGTGCAGAGGAAAAAGTAAACAAGAAGCACACTGTTCAGGGTGTGCGCTGTGTAAGAAGAAAATAAGATTATATTGCTTTAAGAATCCATTCTTAAATAGTATTGCTGGTATGTTAAGATATGTTTGTGACCTTGTATAAACCCTATGCCCCGTCCTGCGCCCCGAGACTCTCAGAGACCTGCCTGAGGAGATCAGGGTTGCAAATTCTGTAATTTATTCTTAAATCTATGTATTGTATGGTAATAATGAATAAAAATGTAATGTATTGAACACATTCCGAAACAAAGCAGATAAGACAGAACTAGACTCAGACATAATACTAATTGTTGTTGAAACCTTTTGCGCTGTTGCTGCAAAATGGAAACTTTGCTGATTATCTGTTCCAACTGGCCACTGGAATCAGATAATTAATATAATTTGAAGTTCAATTACAGTTTTAAAAAATAGTTCAAATTATTTCTCGTATCAACCAATTGGTCTCCATAGACATTACTAAAATTAAAATAGTTGTTAAACTACTGACAAGTTTTCTGAAACCGAGCTTATGAACAACAGAGTAAAGGTCGCTGGTTAAGCCAGGATCAATATATTTGTTGAAGTTTTTTTATTGTGTGCATAATAAATGTGTTTAAATTAATTGAGCAATTCTTTAAAAAGTATAATGTTGCAATCTCTTTAAAATAAGTAATTACAGTTAAAAAAATAGATGTTGTTTTCCAAGGGCCTGTCTTTCACAGGCCCACACTTTGAATCATGACATTTCCAAGTCCTACAGAGATCAGTATCACTTTGTGTTGCAAGCCAAATCCAGGGGTTCTACTCGAGCCCAATTTTAAATACCATGAAGAAAAGTATTGAACCCAGCTCGAGCTAAATGTCAAATGTATTTAATTAATGTACAAGTGTTTTGATTTAGTTCAAATGCTCCAGTCTAGCTTCCTTCGAGTTTAGTCTCATAACATTCTCACTGCTGTGCTATCCCAAATGTTTTTAAACCTTGGGCAGACAAACACGCGCACACACACACACACACACACACACACACACACACACACACACACACACTTTGGATAAGTATTCACCTTATCCAAATTGTAAATTGTTGATTAGTAATTCAAGATTAATTATTAAATTAAATGTGGTACATAACATAGAATAAATAAAATAACTTTGACTTGATCATTTTGTTCACAACATTAGACCTTGTCCTCTAATCTCTACTAGAATAAGATAAGTGTGCATGTTTGGGTGTTTTAACACTCCTGTAATGTACCTAATCTTGTTATCCTTTTCGTTACAGAGCTGGGAAAATGGTGTATTGATTAGATTCTGATCTGTGCAAGTCCAATTTTGACTGACTTTAGTTCCAATGTTAATGTTAATTTGATTTCAACCCATAAGTAATTATTTAGATTAACTCAACATTGCACATGATGATGGATTAGTGTTCCACATTTGTTGTGCAATTAGGCCAATGGTAAAGAGAGACATTGATGACCTTGTGTCCCTTTTGTTGGTACGTGGTTCCATTTTGCCTAGCGCCTTGGACGACTTCACTAAGAGTCACCCAGTTCTACCCTGCTACAGTCCGGCTGAGTGCAGTCACAGAGATGCTATGGCTGCTCTACATGAAATGACATTAATGGTCTGGTCCGAGAATGGACACCATTTCCTGCTCCCAGAGAGAATGACGCTCCTCAAACTGAACATTACAGCCGTTGATACTGTCTCACGTGGGTCTGCTCCCCCCACCGAGCCATGAACTGAAAGCTTGACATCTGCTTTGAACACCTGGAAGCCTCCCTGTCACACCAGCACCAACCCTTGGGTCAGTCAGATGGGATTAACGGCTTCACTTAGGGCATTTGGTTCAGAAATATGACTCTCGTTACCGCAGAGTGGGTTGTTTTTTTAAGGCTATTCATACTGCTATGCAGAGGATGCCTGGAAGTTGGCAAGCTGTTAAAAGCCCCTACTATTTTTAAAATAGGCCTAATGTCAGGGGCCTCTTAGTTCTACATGTATTCACATTATATAGACAATGTGTCCACCTGGTAAAAACTAGAGGCTGCACGAAACTCAGGCTACAATACGACCATTCTGTTCTGCTCTAACCATTCAATTGATAGATTCTACGTCAAAACAATTAGCTTTCATTGTTTCCAATGATAACGTCACCTTAAGAGGAGGAATGCAAACCTGTTTTCAAATGTAAGGTTTTGAATTTGTTTGAGATTTCTCAGTAATGACACCCTCAGACACCCAATAATATTCATGCTATGCCATCAGTAATAACTCAGATGTTAAGGGGGTTAAAGCTTTTCCTCCCAAATCAGATATGCTTTGTTTTTCAACAAAGGTATACATTTCCTGCATAATATATGTTTCTCACAATTGTTTTTTTTTTTGCAAGCTGCACACAGGTGATACTGAGTCTTCTCGAGTAATAGATTATAAACTACACCATGCTTAAATAGACTCCTAAGTTATTATTTCATATGTGACATATGTAAGAAAAGGGAGGGAAGAGTCAATTATATTGAGTAATTGATTTTATATTGGAACATTTATTACTCAAACCTGTTTTATGGAAGAGGAAAATATATATTTCTGATAAACTAATATTTTATCAAATGGTGAATTAATACAACATTTAGAATCATTGAGAAGGGGTTATATTCAGGGACTAGCTCACCTTTACATTACAATAACATTTCTCTGCTTTGGACTGATGAGTATATGATTCTTGTATGTTAAATGACTAACACAAACCTTACATTTATGCATGTGCATGTGTCAGGAAGGCTCCCAAATAATTCTGAGGGGCCTATCCTATTTTTGTAATTAAATGATAATGTATTAATCCATTACTTTGAGTTGTCTGCACTCAGGAAAACATCCCTATCAGGTGTTAACCCAATAACTAGGACAGCTCTGAAGGCCAAGGGTCAGAGAGAGAGGGTCACACTCTCCGGCTGCAGAGGGCACCCCCATCCACGGGCAAGGAGGCACGAGGTCGTTCGAGATGAGAGGATTCCAATCTTCAACTATCTGAGGAGATGGGATGCTTCTTCACCATTCTGCTCGGTGGGCTCAGGCAGACAACCCTGCGGGACGAGCGAGGGCTTCAGAGGCTTCATACAAGGTTCCTTGTTTCTTGGAGGAGCAGATGTCTTCATAACCTCTCCATCACGGGGGGAGACCTGGATGCGCCACTTGGAATACGCAGTTGCACTGCTCTCAAGCAGATAGCAGAAGGAATGCAGGCAGATGAGCCTCTGTTTCACTGGGGGATCACACAGTGCTCACTGAATTGAGCCACACAAAAGCAGAGCAATTGGGGGGGTTGAAATATGGCGCTCTGATGACGAAGAGTTTGAGCCAATCAGCACCTCAGTGCTAATCTACAGTATCAGGATGCCTTTACACACACCAGACACTCTTTGTCATGAAGAGAGGAGGAGAACGAGTCAGAAAGACTGAAGGACATGTTCTTCCAGCTTTCGTACAAAGATGAACTTTGAATTGATTTTATACCTTGGATATTTACAATGTACAGATGTACAATTAATGACTGTTTTTATATTTCCAATGAACAGACATGTGTTGAATAGTGGTGATTCATATATTTTTGCCGGATCAGATTACACTTTCGCACTAAACAAAATTAATTAATTAATATTTTCAGATATTTCTACTATTATCACAGATAATGTTAATATCCTTAATCGTCCAGCAATCAGGCTTAACAACACTACTCTTTAATGTATTATCCATGCACAGAAATACCTACAATGATGTTTCAAGTACTGGATTCATTTCAGTTTTGGCCCAAAACAAATATTTAGCTATTTATGCATCTGTGTTTTATGTGTGTTCATTATTGTGCTTTTGACGAAAGATGATCAAACACTGATGAGAGATGATTTTTCCTATTATGATTGAATGTTTCAATCTTATTCTACTTTGTGATGTAATTGAGGTATGTCCACACTCAAATCTGAAGATTCCCATTGAGTTAAGTATTGACCAAATTATTATTAGACTAATGTTTTTAGGTTATCATAAATGATAAAAAGAGAGGACTGTTATGGAAATAATTGTCCTAGACTCCTAGATATGACGTACATGACCAACCCTGACGTCTGTTTATCTCCTTTAAGGACATAGGCTGCTTCAGCCATAAAGTTATTGTTCCCATTCTGTGACCGGTCAACACTAGGTCACAGATGGTCTGTTGTTGTGGGTGCACTGGGACACTTCCTTCTTTGTTGTTTGTGGACTCCAACGTATGAAATCTTCGAGGCCATAAGTGACGGATGCAAGTGGACTCAGTGTGCCCAACTGTCTAAACTATCTTATCAAAATATGTTGATCACTCTCTGTGAAACCAGTTAAATGGGCTAACGAGAGAGAGGCGCTTCAGAATTGACGTGGCAACCCACCCGTGCAGTCTCACCGTGACTGCTGTGACTTGTGATGTGAATCCTCCGGCCGTAACTCCAAATAAACCATCAGTGTTTGACATCAAAAGCTCCTGCTCTACCGTGTCTCCTTCCTGAGTCGGTGACTCCTAATTGCAATTGCTACACAGAAGTTTCCTCCACAGTCAGGAGTCAGCCAACCTGGAGTCCAATCAATGAGACGAGATTGGAGGTGTTGGTTAAAGCTGCCCTGCCCTATAAAAAATACACACCAGTTTTGAATTAGCTATTCTTAAGAAGCATTGCCAGATGTGAACCATGCCTCGCACAAAAGAGCTCTGAGAAGACCTACGATTAAGAATTGTTGACTTGCATAAAGCTGAAAAGGGTTACAAAAGTATCTCTGAAAGCCTTGATGTTCATCAGTCCACGGTAAGACACATTGTCTATAAATGGAGAAAGTTCAGCACTGTTGCTACTCTCCCTAGGAGTGGCCCTCCTGTAAAGATGACTGCAAGAGCACAGTGCAGAATGCTCAATGAGGTGAAGAAGAATCCTAGAGTGTCAGCTAGAGACTTAAAGAAATCTCTGGCACATGCTAACATCTCTGTTGACGAATCTACGATACGTAAAACACTGAACAAGAATGGAGTTCATGGGAGGACACCACGGAGGAAGCCACTGCTGTCCAGAAAAATCATTGCTGCACGTTTGAAGTTTGCAAAAGAGCACCTGGATGTTCCACAGCACTACTGGCAAAATATTCTGTGGACAGATGAAACCAAAGTTGAGTTGTTTGGAAGGAACACACAACGCTATGTGTGGAGGATACAAAGGGTTCACATTCACATTTCTTGCAACTGTACATATTCCCGATCATGTCTATTTAAGTCCCATTTCTTATTTTTATACTGTCTTGTTGTTTTTATATTGTCTTGTTGTTGCACATTGGCACCTTGAGTTCATATTGTAATTGTGTTGTACTTGTACAATGACAAATTAAAGATCTTATCTTATCTTATGTGAATAGGGACAAAGCAGTATTATTCAGTATTTACAGGGTATGGTGCTACAGCAACAAGGCTTTGTGAACTTCTTTTATGCTAAAACTGAAAGTGAATGAACCAGAATGTCAGTATTTCATTGGAAAACTGTGTGTGCTTACACCTATGGCAAAACCTTTATGCAAACAATGCTATGTTTGTTCCTCGCTCTTTGACTCGTTTATTGTTTTCTATTGCCAGGATTATAGCAATTAAAAACATGAATGTGTCACGGTTGTCATGTCAGGTCACAGGTCTATGTCTAGGTTTGGGTGTTTTCACTGTTCTCTGTCATGTTTTCTTCCGTCGTTAGTTTCCCTGGTGTGTCTCGTTAGTTGATTGTGTTCACCTGTGGCCCTTGTGTTTCTCCTCCCCTGCCCAGCTGTTTCTTGTCTTGTAATTATCCCTCCCTGTATTTAGTCTTGTCTCGTCCTGTGTTCAGTGTTGGTGCTTCTTTTGTATGTGACCCAGTTCACCGAAGAGTGTTTTGTTTGTCCAAGTTTATTTAAAGTCCTTGAAATAAAGGTATCGTCAAGTGAAATCTGCGTTTGGGTCCTACCTGCTTCACTCTGCGTAACAGAAAGCACCAACCAGAAATGGACCCAGCAGATGATCCATTTGAGGTGGAACTACTACATTTTTCCTTTGATTTGGCTTGCTGCTATGATTGGTGGAAGGGAGCGTCCAGTGTTCTGCAGAAGGAGGCCGCTCTGGTAGAGGCGCACCGGTTGGCTATGGAGAAACCAGACTTGGTGAAATTCTTACCTGGCTGGATTTTGAACTTCATCTGGGTGTGTGATTTCCAGCCTGCTGACTATAAACGTCTCGGTGTGTTCCGTCTGGAGTCAACCAGTGCTTCCGCCCCAGTTCCTGCTCCTGTCCAGGATCCGTTCTCGGGTACTCGTCTGGCTTATGGAGGTCCACGGAGTATTCAGGCGGCTGCTAAAAGGAGTCGCAAGGCCAAGCTAGCAGCCCGAGCCCCAAGAGCCATGGCTCCAGCCCCAGTTCCGGCCCCAGCAGCCATGGTTCTGGCTCCAGTACCGGCTCCAGTACCCCTGGTCCCGACTCCAGTTTCGGCTCCAGGACTGGCTTACCGGCCAACGCCAGCTCCCCGTGTCCTGTCGGCATACCGGCCGACGCCAGCACCCCGTGTCCTGTCGGCGTACCGGCCGACTCCAGCACCTCGTCTCTTGTTGGCTCCCCAGCCAACACCAGCTCCCCGTGTCCTGTCGGCGTACCGGCCGACTCCAGCACCTCGTCTGCTGCTGGCTCCCCAGCCAACACCAGCTCCCCGTGTCCTGTCGGCGTACCGGCCGACTCCAGCACCCCGTGTTCTGTTGGCGAACCAACTCTCTCAAGTCACCTCTTAAGTTCCTACCCGAGTCCCCTCTCAAGTTTCCCCTCAGGTCTCCTCTCGAGTTCCCTCTCAAGTCCCCTCTCAGGTCCCCTCTCGAGTTACCTCTCGAGTCACCTCTCGAGTTCCTTCTCGAGTCACCTCTCAAGTCAACTCTCCAGTGTCCTCTCGAGTCACCTCTCAAGTTTCCCCTCAGGTCTCCTCTCGAGTTCCCTCTCAAGTCCCCTCTCAGGTCCCCTCTCGAGTTACCTCTCGAGTCACCTCTCGAGTTCCTTCTCGAGTCCCCTCTCGAGTCACTTCTCAAGTCAACTCTCCAGTGTCCTCTCGAGTCACCTCTCAAGTTTCCCCTCAGGTCTCCTCTCGAGTTCCCTCTCAAGTCCCCTCTCAGGTCCCCTCTCGAGTTACCTCTCGAGTCACCTCTCGAGTTCCTTCTCGAGTTCCCTCTCAAGCCCTCTCTCGAGTCCCCACTCAAGCCCCTACTCATGTGCCGTTGGAGGTCCCGCAGACTAGTCTTCTGCCGGGGGTCCTGCCAACCCCATGTCCTGTATCGTTGGAGGTCCCGCCGTCTACTCTCCTGCCGGGGGTCCTGCCAACCCTGTGTCCTGTCCCGTTGGAGGCCCCGCCGACTACTCTCCTGCCGGGGGTCCTGCCAACCCCATGTCCTGTCCAGTTGGAGGTCCCGCAGACTAGTCTTCTGCCGGGGGTCCTGCCAACCCCATGTCTTGTACCGTTGGAGGTTCCGCTGGGGGTCCTGCCAACCTCATGTCCTGTCCCGTTGAAGGTCCCGCCGTCTACTCTCCTGCCGGGGTCCTGCCAACCCCATGTCCTGTCCAGTTGGAGGTCCCGCAGACTAGTCTTCTGCCGGGGGTCCTGCCAACCCCATGTCCTGTACCGTTGGAGGTTCCGCTGGGGGTCCTGCCAACCCCATGTCCTGTCCCGTTAGAGGTCCCGCCGTCTACTCTCCTGCCGGGGGTCCTGCCAACCCTTTGTCCTGTCTCGTTGGAGGCCCCGCCGACTACTCTCCTGCCGGGGGTCCTGCCAACCCCATGTCCTGTCCAGTTGGAGGTCCCGCAGACTAGTCTTCTGCCGGGGGTCCTGCCAACCCCATGTCCTGTACCGTTGGAGGTTCCGCTGGGGGTCCTGCCAACCCCATGTCCTGTCCCGTTGGAGGTCCCGCCGTCTACTCTCCTGCCGGGGGTCCTGCCAACCCTTTGTCCTGTCTCGTTGGAGGCCCCGCCGACTACTCTCCTGCCGGGGGTCCTGCCAACCCCATGTCCTGTCTCGTTGGAGGCCCCGCCGACTACTCTCCTGCCGGGGGTCCTGCCAACCCTGTGTCCTGTCCCGTTGGAGGCCCCGCCGACTACTCTCCTGCCGGGGGTCCTGCCAACCCTTTGTCCTGTCTCGTTGGAGGTCCCGCCAACCACTCTCCTGCTGGGGGTCCTGCCAACTCCTGGTCCTCTTCCGTGGGGGATCCTGCCGAAGCCTGTCCCGCCGGCTCCGGTTCCTGTCCGGCCGACACCGGGTCCTGCCCGGCCTCCGGAGCTGTCTGGTCTTCGCCCTCATGCTCGGCCCCCTGAGTTCGCCCGCTGTGGCCTTCGCCCCACCATGGACTCTGCCTTGCCCCCGGGCCGTCCGCCCGAGTTCCCCACCTTAGACTCTGCCTTGCCCCCGGGCCGTCCGCCCGAGACCCCCACCTTGGACTCTGCCTTGCCCCCGGGCCGTCCGCCCGAGTTCCCCACCTTAGACTCTGCCTTGCCCCCGGGCCGTCCGCCCGAGTCCCCCTTCTCGGCTTCTGCCGTGCCCCCGGGCCGTCCGCCCGAGATCCCTTCCTGGTCCCCTACTGGGCTCCTGGGCGGTCAGCTTAGTCCTGTCCTCCGGACCCCCTCCACCCACCCTGGTGGCCTAGGGATACGTCCCTCCTCCGGACCCCCTCCACCCACCCTGCTGGACTTTATTGGATTTTTTTGGGGGGGTTTAGGGACGTCTAGAATCCGTCCCTTGAGGGGGGGGTTCTGTCACGGTTGTCATGTCAGGTCACAGGTCTATGTCTAGGTTTGGGTGTTTTCACTGTTCTCTGTCATGTTTTCTTCCGTCGTTAGTTTCCCTGGTGTGTCTCGTTAGTTGATTGTGTTCACCTGTGGCCCTTGTGTTTCTCCTCCCCTGCCCGGCTGTTTCTTGTCTTGTAATTATCCCTCCCTGTATTTAGTCTTGTCTCGTCCTGTGTTCAGTGTTGGTGCTTCTTTTGTATGTGACCCAGTTCACCGAAGAGTGTTTTGTTTGTCCAAGTTTATTTAAAGTCCTTGAAATAAAGGTATCGTCAAGTGAAATCTGCGTTTGGGTCCTACCTGCTTCACTCTGCGTAACAGAATGTCTATTAAGAAAACAAATCCAGTAACTTAAAGGTGACCTATCATGCTATATTTAAATGATATAGTGTATGACCATACCTATATAAGGTATATTTATACATTTTATTTTTCAAAATACCAAACAGATCATTTTTTAGCCATCCCTCGTTTCGCTCATTTTCGCTTTATTCCAAACCTGCCTATGAAAATTCTGAGCAGCAGCTGACCACGCCCCCAGCAGAAGAGCCGGCGAGAGTCACGTTACCATGCTTGCTGTGATTACGAGTGTGGAATACACATGTCATCTCAGAGCAATGCATGTGTTCAAGCATATTATCAATTTGATCCAGAAACTGAAGCAGCGGAGGTTTTGGTGGAGGTGCAAACATCTCGGTTGCAGCAGGACGTTTCTGAATGGTTAGTTGACAAGCTGTTGTCCCTATTTATTTTTACTCTGTTACGATGCTTGCTACTTATTCCATTCATATTTTGGCTAATTAGCAAGAATGCAATGTGTACAGTTTGTAACTTAGAGTTTGTAACGCAAACACAGCGATACATATATATATTTATAAAGGGAGACATTCATATTTTCAGCATATATACAATGGCCTCATTGCGTTTAATAGTTTACAGTCCTTTTCTTCCAACATCGTGCAACAACCGTTGGAAAGTTCAATAACTTAGGGTGATAAAAAGTATAACTCCAACACCTCAGTTGTCAGCAATGTGTGTTTCATGTGTTTTAAAAGCTCCGTTATTGACTTCTTTCTAAAGGGGTACATGTGCAACTTGCGCCACGATGCCTTCTGAACCGGAGCATGTGCTGCATGGAGATACCACACATAACATTAGCTTCACTAAGTTGTCTGTTTAGAGAATACATTTTTCACATGTCATTCAATATATGTTTATCACACTAGGTGTAAAGACGGATGCAGGAACATGAGGACTCTGTAACCTGTGTGGTGGACCATCCTGGATTTGGTTTTGACTGAAATTGTAAAACGAATGCTAATATTGTTCATGGAAATAAATACTGGTGTATATGGCTTTATGCAATCTTTCATTCTGTCATTGTACATGTACTATTATATACTACACAGCAATGGCAAAACACACCCATGTGTACGACAACAAGTCCACACACAACCTTATGCTTTTGAAATCAGAATATTCTTTACCCATCCAAACATGAATAATCACGACACATTTGATATCAACTCGGAACTTTATTGTCAAAATCAACGGTTATTTGAATCAGGATCAGAGTGGTGATTCCGGCCTGCGTTGTCCTCTGATCCGTGAAATGTCTATGTTAGGTTCAGACAGCAGCCAAATTGAACCGTGTAGCATACCCGGCGATGACCTCCTCCCTGTCAGGTTGCTCATAATGGTGCAGGGTCCACAAAGACTTGGTCGAAGATGAGGTCCATCAAGTTGGCCACGTAGCCTGTGCAATGTTAAAAAAAGCACAAAAAAAAAAGTGGTTTAGATTAGAATGCATGTCGTCAACAACAACATACCAGGGCTTTAGCTCCGTTTTACTCGTGGTGTGTGTCCCCTCGCATACATACATACAGTGTTGTATCCTAACACACCCCCATTTATATTCATGTGCGCAAACAAGTAAACATGCAAAAGCTTTTCCATATAACGCTGCAAAAAACGGCATGTCTCATTAGCGTAGCGTAGCTTAGCGTAGCTTAGCTTACAGATCGATGATATATGATCGTTCTTACAGACTACAATCACAAAAGCTTTTACATAACGCTGGAAAAAACGGCACTTACCTCCAGAAGATTACGTTTGTTATTATAACTTACTCAATATGATTTTTTAGAGGATACAAAATACTAATACATAGGAGAATAAATACTTGTGTTATCGGCTAGGCTAGGCGTGGCTTTACAGCCTTCACACAGATCGCCATTACGGCAGTCTGAACATGTTCGCAAATGCCTGATAATTAAAATAAAAGACAAAGCAAAGACTGCGGAGCGTACAAAATAAAATGTTACAAGAACATATAAACACCTAACCGATTACTAGTTGGGGTTGAGGCGACATTGATACGGCGAAGCTACATGCTACATGCTACATACTACATACTACAAGCTAGATATAGCTTTATCAGGAAAAACACCGCTAAATAAAAACTTACAGCTTCAGAATTGGATGTGTCCTCACTGGCCTGGTCCCGGATGGTTGGTATTGATCCCGGGTGTAGCATTAGTTTGGAGGCATATCCGTGTTGGACTTGAGAGAAGTTCATAAACATGTCCGTGGTAAAATGTTTGGAACACACACACAGAAATCTGCCGGGGTCTTCTGGCACATGTCCCTTGAAAATGAAGTCTAGCCACAGATTATTCTCTTTTTGCACTGATGGCATTGCATGCAGTCCCCTGTTCCGAGTCTTGCAGCCAACAACAGCACAACGTTTAACTGGCTTAGACATCCTAGCAAGAGCAGGCAGAAACACAGATGTGACTGGGGTTGATTTAGCCTGCCGATAGCCTATATGCGAATGAGAGGTTTGGCAATGCACGTGGCCGTGGCTCATTCCCCTGATGGGTGGAGAGTTGACCAATAAGCGGAGTACGTCATTGTGACGTAGAAAAGTGTCGGAATGTGGATCCATTTTTTTCAGATCCGTTGCAGCCCCTTTTTTAGAGATTTGGCGAAGGAGGAAAATAGAGATGGTTGTGTTTTCTGACACTTGGCGAGTTCCCTGGAACACCGGGGACACATAATCATGTATAAAAGACGTACAAAGGTGCATTTTGCATGATAGGTGCCCTTTAAACGATATTCAGAGGTTTATCCTGTGGGCACCATCTGCACCAAAGGTCTGTACGACGAAGCCTGTTCAACATAACCTGGATATGTTTGAGTTAGCCGGTTGGCCTAATCCAAAACATATGCGCTCTCGCTAAACTGTACTATGACGCGGGTTATCAAGTGGATCGCTCAAGCCAGCCGTGTCCGATCTAATTAGGTGCGCGTTCACATGAAAGGGGTGGTATTTGGAGCATTCGACCAATCACAAACATGGACAAGCGTACTGACAGCGCAGCGTCATACTTCCTGAATCAATCATACTTCCTGTATAAACTATAATTAGACAAATATGAAGACGTTAAACTTTAAACATCCATGACTTAAACACTTTATCGAGGATAAAAGCCACATAGCTGCACCTGCAAGGTGAATACAGCTGGTAAAAGAAAAAGTGTTTGAATGCGTACATTAACAGGTTTATGATATCACTGCCCCCCGTCCAAGACATAGGTGGATCTGACTTTAATTACATTTGACTCGAGTGTTTCGTTAACTTAATGTGTTGCTTAAAATAATATTTCTGCATACAGTATGTGCCGGATACGGCTCAGCTGACTCAGATAAGGAAATATATGATACATTATGATGTGATATGATGTGATATGAATGATAAAGGGACATATCGATGTCTGCACACACAGTGCCGCGGACTGTAGGCAACGTAATGTTACTTTGATCCGGTTACTTATGTTGTGGCAGATATTTAATTAAGCTTTCTTAACATAATAGTATAATAGTTATAATAGTCAGATTGCTCTGAAGATGGGAGGTGATGTTCTATTCATTTTCACGTTCACACAGTCAGTGAGGTGATTTTGGCCGGCCGTCTTTCCTGCAACGGCAGTTTAAACTGTATTTCCTCCACACACTGAGCTCTGATTGGTCAGCAGGCGTGGTGCTTTCGCTGAGTTGATCTCTCATCCTGGAATCTATCCGGCTTCGGAGCACAGACTAGGTTCCAGGATAAGAAACCATGGAGATCTAGCCCGCTAAAAAGTGAACCAGCTTCGTAGTACCGGAAATCCCAGAAGTTATCTTGCTAAACGAAAATTCTGCTTCGTAGTATACCCCCCAGGTTAGCCGTTCAGCATAAGTTACCATGGAGATCCAGCCCGTTAAAAAGAAAACCAGCGTCGTAAATCAAATCAAATCAAATCAAGTTTTATTTATAAAGCACATTTAAAAGCGATTTTTGGTCGAGCCAAAGTGCTGTACATGCATTAAAAACACATATAATCACAATAAAAGACAATAATTTACAACAGATATAAAACAAACACAGGGAATAGTGAGGAGTCGTGCTCCGCTCTGACTAGAAGGCCTGAGAGAAGAAGTGAGTTTTTAGTGTGGATTTAAAAACCCCTAGGGTCTGGGCCGACCTCACGTGGAGGGGCAGAGTGTTCCAGAGCCTGGGGCCAGCTGCTGCGAAGGCTCGGTGCCCTCGGGTTTTGAGCCTGGTCTTGGGCACTACCAGCAGCAGATGGTCAGCAGACCTTAAAGCTCTGGCTGGGGTGTAGCGCTGGAGGAGTTCAGCTATATAGGCCGGAGCCAGCCCATTTAGTGCTTTAAAAACAAATAAAAGGATTTTAAAATCAATTCTGAACCGAACTGGAAGCCAGTGCAGTGAGGCCAGAATTGGGGTGATGTGGTCACGTTTTTTATGGCCAGTCAGCAAACGTGCAGCTGCGTTCTGGACTAGCTGCAGGCGTTTAATTGATGCCTGGTCCATACCCATGTACAGAGCGTTGCAGTAGTCGAGTCTCGAGGTCACAAAGGCGTTAATAACCCTTTCCAGGTCTTTAAAAGATAAATACGACTTGGTTTTGGCCAAAAGTCTTATTTTAAAAAAGCAGGATTTGACTACGCTGCTGACCTGCTTGTCGAATTTAAAAGTACTGGAGAAGGTCACCCCAAGGTTCGTGACCGAGGGGAGGATGTTCTGTTGGAGGGAGCCTAGAATATCAACCTGGGTTGCTGGAGGTTGGGGTCCAAAAAAGATGACCTCAGTCTTGCTTTCGTTGAGGTTAAGAAAGTTTTTGCTCAGCCAGGATTTTATCTCAGTTAAGCAGTCCATCAACTGTTGTAATGAGTGTGTGACACTTGCTTCGAGAGGGAGATAAATCTGTACATCGTCGGCGTAGCAGTGGAAGGGAATATTATGTTTTGTGAGAATTGAGCCTAGGGGTAGTAAGTACAGTAGGAAAAGGATGGGGCCCAGAATCGAGCCTTGGGGAACCCCACAGGTAAGAGGGGCTTTTGCAGAGGAGAAGGCACCTAGCTGCACAGCGAAGCTACGGTCTGTCAGGTAGGACCTGAACCATGCAAGGGCAGAGCCTGTGATGCCAGCGGACTGTTCAAGCCGTGACAACAGGATGCTATGGTCCACAGTGTCAAAAGCAGCTGTCAGGTCTAACAGCACCAAGACAGCTGGGCTACCTGAGTCGGCGGCTAGGAGCAGATCATTAAAAACTCTTAAAAGGGCTGTTTCAGTGCTGTGCATGGGTTTGAAGCCAGACTGAAACTTTTCGTGGATTCCATGCGTGGTTAAAAAAGACTGCAGCTGGGCGTAGACCACTCTCTCCAGGGCTTTTGATAAAAAAGGTAGCTGGGAAATGGGCCTAAAATTTTCGAGAAAGGAGGGGTCGAGATGTTTCTTTTTAAGTAATGGCTTAACCACGGCATGTTTGAAGGCAGCAGGGACACATCCTGAGCTAAGGGAGGTGTTTACAATTAATAAAATACTTGCTCCAACTGAATCTAAAACGTCTCTGAGAAGGCGAGAGGGAATGCTATCTGAGGTGCAGTTTGTCGGCCGCAGGTGCTTGATCACATCCGAGAGAGAAGAGAAGGATACAGGCTCAAAGTGGTCGAGGACAGCAGGGCACAGAAAGGGAGCAGGATCTGGGGTAGCACTAGTGTGAACTAGCCTAAGAGCAGATACCTTTTCAATAAAAAATTTAAGAAACTTATCACAGAGAGTAGTCGATGGCACAATAGAAGAAACATCACAGGGATTAATGATCGAGTTGAGGACATTAAAAAGAACCTGAGGTTTGTGGCTGTTTTTGGAGATTAACAGAGAGATGTGCTCTGTTTTGGCTGCTTTGACTGCCGTCTGGTAGTCAGACAGGGAAGCACGAAGGATTTCTAGGGAGACATGGAGTTTATCCTTTTTCCATTTTCTCTCTGCACGCCTGCAAGCGCGTCTGAGAGCACGAGTACAGTCATTGAGCCACGGCTCTGAGAGCACTTTTGTGCGTCTAAGCGTAAAAGGAGCAACAGAATCCAGTGTTAGTGTGCATGTAGAGTCAAACATGGAGATAAGCTCATCAGCATTAAAAGCACAGTTCACATCTAATTTACAGATAGGAGAAGCATTAAAAGCATCAGAGAACTGTGAGGCAGTCAAGGGGTTAATCGAACGCAGACGACGCGCAGGGGCACGTGATTCGACTCCTGCGGAAGGGATGGAGGTTGTAAACAGAACCGGTAAATGGTCTGAGATACGCGTTGCTGCACATATTTCATCAACAGATACAGACAGTCCAAACGACAATACCAAGTCCAAAGTGTGTCCTTTTTCGTGTGTTGGGCCAGCCACGGACTGAACGAGACCAAAAGAATCAAGGAGATTTAAAAAGTCCCTAACCAGAGGTTTGGACTCACAACACACATGGACATTGAAGTCTCCGGAGATCAAAACACGATCATATTTCACCATGATCCCGGACAGAAAGTCAGAAAAGTCATTTATGAAATCCTTATTGTGCTTTGGCGGACGATACACAACTGCGCAGAGTATAGGCGAGGCCGGGGTCAGTTCAAAAAGCTGCAACTCAAAGCTAGCATAGGTAGTTACAGGGTGAAGCAATCGGCATTGGAGGCTAGCTCTAAACACTGAAGCTATGCCCCCGCCATGGCCGGTGGCACGGGGGGAGCTGAAGAATGTACAATCAGGAGGAAGAAGATCAAAGAATGATGTGTACTCGCCAGCGTGGACCCAGGTCTCCGTCAGGAACATGAAATCCAGTTCACGGGAGGTGAAGAAGTCATTTAGCAGGAACGTTTTGTTTGCTATCGACCTAGCATTTAGCAAAGCCATACAAAGTTTTTGCTCCGGGCTTGCCGACGGTGGAGTGCGTCTCAGCTGACGAAGATGTGCGTGTTGAACGCCGCGCGGGCCGGGAGCAGTCAGGCGGGCAGGAGGGGCTGCCAGCGGGCCCAGCAGAGTCCGTAGCTCCGGAAAAACAGGGCGAATCCACCGATTCCGCACATGACGTGCAGCGGGAGGGCCATGACATCTGAGACGTGGATAGGTCCCGGAAGAAGCCGTCAGGTATGCCTTCAGATGGACGAGTGCACCACCACGCTTTCCCCGTCGTCTGAAGCGCTTTCGGCGAGGCGGGATGCGGGGGCAACCGGCACAGGTAGGTGGGTATATCCGACAGAAGGGGGGGGGGGGGACGATTTTTGGTTGCCAGATGTAAGTTTGGGCAGCAGTATCAACTCCAGTGAGGGTCTGAGGTGGAGGAGGTCTTGGCGATCATAGACGAGCAGAGCAGAGACATTCTGACAAACATAAAACAGAAACAGGAAAGCTAAAGGTAGACAGCTGAGCGAGCGGCGGGCCGACACAGGCGCCATCTTGAATCACGTCACGTCGTCACGTCGAGTCTAATTGTCATTCAGAGTACTAAAAGATGTGGAAGTCATTGGACGTAGGACCGGAAACCCCGTGTTTTCGCTGAAGTTAGCCGGCTAAGCGAAAATCCTGCTTCGTAGTATACCCCCCAGGCCGTGTGCAGCTCATTGGGTCTCATGTACACATTAAATATATTGTGTTCAGAGAGCCTCATCCCATTTCCCCCATGTTTATTTTAGGGACCTCCTGATATGCAGCCTGACTGTAAGGAAGGAGGGAAAACATTCACAGAGAGGCTCTGGGTCCCCTGGGAGTTTGTTTGTGGGGTGTGGGGGGATTAGGGTATGATGTATGGTGATGGGCATTTCCATAGTAAATATGATTGAAAGAGTTATGGGCACTGCATGACTCTGCAGTTAAAAAAACAACCTGAAGACTCTGCTCCACGACCTCGAGATGTTCACTGTTATTTGTTGTATGTGTGTGTGAGAGGGGGGGACACACATGCTGAGATTTCCATTTACCCCCCAGTTCCACGTTCATTACAAACCCGTCCGGAGCAAAGTGAATGTTAAGACGCTCCAAATTAACCCTGAAAGTGACAGAAGCTGCCTCAGCTGTCTGGGGTATCACTTTCCATCCAAATGGTATGGATGAGGGTCCGACAACTGTCACCCTGACCTTGCTTCCCTGCACCACTCTCCCAAGACTCACTCTACTCTCCGGGCTGGGTGGGGTGAGATTACCAGCATTCACAATCTCCCCTGTCCCTCTGAAAACACAGCCATCTGCCAATCACAGAGATACACTTCCACACATATGTAGACATTAATATGTCTCAGAGAACCGCTAGTGTAGGAATGTGACTTTACAAAATATCTGTGCTTAAGTAGAGCTTTCAAAGAGACAAAAACTACAGGAAAGAGACACAAAAAGTACTACGAAGAGACTCAAACAATGACAAAAATATTAAGACAAGGAAACAATTAATCATGACAACGAGACATACAATGACAACAAAGAAACATAAAGCTACTTCAAAGAGAGGAAAAAACACCACGGAAAGAAGAAAGGTTAATACAAGGTGATTTAAGTTGACTACAATAAGTGACAAAAGACAGAGATGGAGACAGAGGGTGCGGTGCGGTGCCCCCACAAATAGAATCAAATTCTGTGGGAAACACTGATATGTATAAATTACTATTATAGTACACAAAGTATCCAAAATGTGCTGTAGTATAGGCGCATTCACACCGCAGTACTTTTCCCACAAAGGTTCATGAGAACTTAGTTCATGAGAACTCTTTAGTTCTCATGAACTCGCGTTCACACTGGTTCACACCGGTTCACACCGGTTCACACCGGAATAAGTCCCTGGGGGAGGATTAGGCAAATGAAGCCGCTGACGTCACTTCTTCTTCTTCTGCTTTGGGTTTACTGGCAGGCCGCAAACAACTTCACGGCGTATACTGCCGCCCAAAGTCCCCGGCTGGAAGTCCCCGGAGTTGGGGGACTTCCGAGTAAATCGCCAGAACACCGACACCTCCTCATCTCCACCGCTCCCATGTTTTATTTTTCCATATGTTAGTCTCTCTGTGTTTCTGCGCTGGGCTAATGCTAATGCTAATAATGCTAATGCGAGGATAATAAAATGGCGGCTTCACAAAACTTTTTGGGAGTTTTACGGGGCGTGGTTTGCAATCCGCCCAGCTAATCAGACACAGGAAAAGGGGGTGAAAAGGTTCTCATTAACTAATTTTAGTTCCGGCTCTTTTTGGTGTGAACGCAACATTTCGGAACTATATCGGAACTAAAGTGGGAAAAGTACTGCGGTGTGAACGCGCCTATTGACAAACTACAACATTAATAAGAACTCTGACTTTTGATATTATAAGTGCATTTTGTGGATAATGCTTCTTTACTATTACTTCAGTAACACTTTGAACTCTGACTTTTAATGACCTGGTCTGAATTAATTTTCTACCACTGAGCACATCTTGAAGTGGGTTTATATTGTAGATCATTTGTTGAGCGCCTCTCTTGCATGTCACCCAGTAGCGTAGGCAGAAATGTACTTTAGGGTGGGCCTGTAAAAATTAGGGTGGGCCCGATTTTTCTTCTGCGCATCAGAAGCTAACAACAATCCCCGCCGGTACCGGTGGCAGATTACTTTTAGAATACTTTTGGAATACTTTCTTTTTCCATAACAGATGGGTATGTTTTGGTGAACAGGAGACACGTATTTTACTGTTTTAATGGCTTATCAAGAACTCAAACACAACATCTTGGTGTCATTCTGGACAGCTCTCTCATCTGCACCCCACATAAAAAGCATCACCCGGACTGCATTCTTTGTACTGTCTTAAAACCTTTCCTTAGAATATGTTGAATTGTAAGATGTCCTTGGGTGCTTTGAAAGGCGCCCCTAAATAGAATGAATTATCATTATTTATTATTATTATCTGAAACGATGTAATAACTTTTAAAACTGTTTCCAGTCACTTGCCCCATGCATTCAGCAGCAGCAGGCCATTCACTTTGATTTTATCCCGTTATAAATGTCATCATTTCGACAATAAAGAAATGCTACATAAACGTTATCTTGCACATTTTATCGAACCATCTCCGTTTCTAACTTTCATTATATTTGAAAAGAGATCTCTCTCGCTCATCTGGGTGCGGGGGCGGGGCCTCACAGACACGCTGCATCTCTCTCTCGCTCACAGACATGCTGCAGCGCTGTGCAGTGTGCACCGTGTGCACACAGTTCTGCCGTTAATGAATATTACATTTGGTGAGGAAACTTTTCCATCAATAATTCCAATAAGTATTCCAAAATGTATTCACTTAAGGTTTACGAAAGTAACTGTAATTAGATTACTCGTTTTTCAAATGTAACGCCAGCTGAATACACTTGATTTTTGTATTCTGATTACGTAACGCCGTTACATGTATTCCGTTACAACCCAACCCTGCGTATATCTCTCCGGACTGTCCACCAGCAGATGAAAAACACCCACCTCTCCACCTCTTCCATGGGACGAGGGAACCGTGCGGCAGAGTTTCCGTTAACATTTGTTTTCTTCTGACAGCCCAGCAGCAGGAGAGGTGGGGAGAGGGAGACGTGGGGAGAGGGAGGCGGGGCTATTTCATCGTTATCAGAAAATGATCGTATAGATCGCTGATGAGGGCAGTGGGGGCTCTCCTTGGAGTATGGCTTTTTTTTTTAAAACCAAAGTTCATTAGTGAACTTTGAGCCATCATTTATTTTGCAGGCAGCTCTCTGCCTCTCTCACGTTATTATGGCGCGCGCCGGAACCAACAATCAGTTTTACCGTAAATGAGTTCGGTTCAGAGGATAAAGCACATACAACATTAATTAAACTCGATATTTGTTCACTTGAATTTCACTTTGAATTCTTGGATATTCTCAATGGGTGAATACTTTTTTTTATAATAATAATAATTAAAAAAAAAAAAAAAAAATGTAATGACACCAAAGCTTTCTCAGGGTGGGCCAATGAGTAAACTGGGTGGGCCTGGGCCCACCCTGGCCCTATGGTGGCTATGCCACTGATGTCACCTTGAATTACGAGCGAAGGTCAGATTCTGCTGAGAGGTTTATTGGCTTATTAACAGTCTGAGACACAGGACTAAATGTCACTGAGGAGTCACATACTCTTTCCACTCTCAGTCACTTCGCTCTCTACTCATCTTCCCTGTGCTTTCATCGCCACATCTTATCCTCTGCTGGCATCTTTGAATTAACTGTTCACACAAATAGTTTTCTCCGTTATCTGGATCTGATCCCTTCCTTATTTCTAAACAAGACTCACGATTTCCCTGTGATTCCAAGACTTGATGACACCAAGAAAAAACAAGTTTTCTTCTATTGCTAGTGCCATAAGAGTCTATATACAAATGATACATCATTTTAGTAAGTTACAAACAGGTGAATGTTATGGATGTTCTTAGTTTTGGTGTTTAACAGTCTTATGGCCTGTGGGATGAAGCTGTCCCTGAGTCTGGTGGTTTTAGTCCGGTACCGCCTGCCAGACGGCAGCAGACAGAACAGTTTGTGGCTGGGGTGATGGGGGTCTTTGGTAATCCTGAGGGCTTTCTTCCTGAGCCGCTGGGAGTAGAGGTGCTCCGTGGATGGCAGCTCCGTCCTGGTGATGTTCTCTGCTGTTTTCACCACCCTCTGTAAAGCCTTACGGTTGAGGCTGGTGCAGTTGCCGTACCAGGCCGTGACACCGCCAGTCAAGATACTCTCTATGGTGCACCTGTCGAAGGTCAGGACCCTCTCTATGGAGCACCTGTAGAAGGTCAGGATGCTCTCTATGGTGCACCTGTAGAAGGTCAGGATGCTCTCTATCGTGCACCTGTAGAAGGTCAGGATGCTCTTTATGGGGCAGCTGTAGAAGGTCAGGATCCTCTCTATGGTGCCCCTGTAGAAGGCCAGGATGCTCTCTATGGTGCACCTGTAGAAGGTCAGGATCCTCTCTATGGTGCACCTGTAGAAGTAGCAGAGTATCCTGGAGTCCATGTTGAACCTCCTCAGCCTGCGGAGGAAGAAGAGCCGCTGTCGAGCTTTCTTGGTGATGGTGGTGGTGTGAAGAGTCCATGTCAGGTCCTCAGTGATGTGGACCCCGAGGAACCTGAAGCTGCTGATTCTCTCCACCGTAGTCCCATTGATGGTGATGGGGGCGTGTCCCTCTCTCTGCTGCTTCCTGTAATCCACAATCAGCTCCTTGGTTTTGCTGACGTTGAGATGGAGGTTGTAACGTGGCACCAAGATGTCAGGTTTTCGACCTCCTCTCTGTACACCGTCTCGTCGCCGTCTGTGATCTGGCCGATAACGGTTGTGTCGTCAGCAAACTTCACGATGGTGTTGGAGCTGTGTGTGGCCACGCAGTCGTGTGTGAACAGGGAGTAGTGGAGAGGGCTGAGCACGCAGCCTTGAGGGGCTCCGGTGTTGAGGATCAGGGAGGAGGATGTGATGTTTCCCACCCGCACTGCCTGGGGTCTGCCCTTCAGGAAGTTCAGGATCCAGTCACAGAGGGCGCTGTTGAGCCCGAGGTCTCTGAGCTTGATGGCCAGCTTGGAGGGCACAATGGTGTTGAAAGCTGAACTGTAATCAATGAACAGCATTCTCACACATGTGTTCCTCTGGTCCAGGTGTGAGAGGGCAGTGTGGATGGTGTGGGCTATGGCGTCGTCTGTGGACCTGTTAGCTCTGTAGGCAAACTGCAGGGGGTCCAGAGAAGTGGAGGAGGTGATGAAGAAGGTTTTGACTAACCGCTCAAAGCACTTCATGGTGATGGAGGCGAGTGCTACTGGGCGGTAGTCATTGAGGCTGGTGATTTTTGTCTTTTTGGGGACAGGAACGATGGTGGAGTGTTTGAAGCATGTGGGGACTACAGACTGCAGCAGGGACCTGTTGAAGATGTCTGTGAACGCCTCTGCCAGCTGAACTGCACACACCCTGAGAACACGGCCAGGGATGCCATCAGGTGCAGGAGCCTTGTGTGGGTTAACCCTTTTAAAGGATGTGCACACATCTGCCCTGTTTAAAACAAAAGGGCAGGGCTCCTAAACCTTCTGTGTCTCCACAGCCTGGCTGCTCTCGAATGATGCAAAAAAAAACTGTTCAGCTCATCTGGGAGAGATGTGCACGCAGACAGTCCCGCAGCACCCCCCGCTGCGCTACAGAACACCCCTCAACCAGTCACTCGTTAAAAAACCTCTCTCACTGTCTGGCCTTAGAGAAAAGGAATTATTCCATAAAGGGAGAGCCTGAAGCCTTCTATCAAGTATGGGGGGAATTCTAATAGTTTTTGGAAAGGAGCTAGATCGGCCTTGTCAATCAGGCAAGATATGATTGGATGTGATGTAGCTTCCTGTCTACCAGCTTTGTTACCTAATGGTAAACATTTAGACGATTTCACATGTCCACTTATATTATTGTTAATCATTTATGTTGTTTGGAATTATTGTTCACTGTTATCATCTGTATACTGTATGTATATTTGTGTATGTTATTAACTTAAGTATTCATTTTTATTATTGTAACTTTTTGTTTTTTTTGTCTCCTTCTTCTTCTACATGCATGTAATGTCTAATGCCAATAAAAACATTTGTTAAAAAACAAGATTAAGGCTGCAATCAAATACCAAACCTAGAACATTTAGGTCCTTTTTCACCACTTTTCCTTGATGTCTAAAACATCAAGATGTCAAGGAAAGATGTGAAGGAGAATTTATGAGGAGTGAGGGTTAATCTGACTGCACTTTAATTATGTAATTATCTGATGCTGGAAGTTTTGGACGTGGTTCTGTTTTGGTGCTGCTGCAAGGAATTATTGTCACAGTCTGCTTTCTCACTCACCTATTTTCTGCATTATCATTCCTTAGTCACCTGGTAGTCACACCCTGTCTCTCTCTCACTCTGTTACACCCATCAGCTCCATTAGTATTTAGGCCCACTTCACCTTCACCTCAGTGCCAGATCGTACTTCGCAGCATGCTTGTCTTTCCCGCACTACTCCTCAGATTGCTCTCCCGGTTTCGACCCTGCCTGTCCCTGACCAGCCTGCCTCGCCTGCTCCCTGACCCGTTCTGTGCCTACGACTCCCGTCCTGCTGTCTCCTGGAACCCTCGCCTGTCCCCGACCAGCCCTTTGCCTACTATCTGCCGTGTTGTCTCCTACCAGCCTATAGACTCTAATAAAGCTGGTTACCGACTATCTCTGGTTTCCCGTGTTCTGCATTTTGGTCCTCAGCTCGTTTGTGACAGAACGATCTGGCCAGAAATGGACCAAGCAAACACCGGGTCTCCTAGAGACCGCTTTGAGAGGGTTGAGGATGCCATCCAAAGACAGGAGGTCACAGTAGCTACCTTAGCTATCAAGACCCACCAGGCAACCTCAACCCAGGGACAAACGCTGGCTTACCTTACCTCCCAGATGCAACAGATGGCCGCCACCGTACAACAGCTAGCCGCTACCATGGCTGCTACCGTCCCTCCGCCCGCAGCTCCGATGCTCGCTCCAGCCCCTGGGTCGACGGGATACGCTCCGGAGCCTCGTGTGGGAACGCCGGAACGCTACGCTGGTGAGCCGGAGGGATGCAGGCCTTTTCTCACAAACTGTTCCATATTGTTTTCGCTGCAGCCACACACCTTCGCCTCCGAGGCGGCTCGTGTAGCTTTCTCCGTTAATCATCTGACGGGGAGAGCACGTTTATGGGGAACTGCTGAGTGGGAGCAGCAGACACCAGCCTGCGCCTCGTTTGCTGCCTTTTCCGCGGAGATGCGGAAGGTGTTCGGTCCCGTTCGTCTGGGTCCCGACGCTGCTGGAGGCCTGCTGAGTTTGTGCCAGGGTTCCGGCACGGTGGTGGATTACGCTATTGACTTCCGCACCAGCAGCCGTCGCAGCAGCTGGAATGAGCCGGCGCAGTGTGACGCATATCTGAGAGGATTAGCGGATTATATGAGAGATGAGCTGGTTTCCTATGATCTCCCTGCTTCCTTGGATGGGTTGATAGAGCTCACCTCTCGGATTGACGGACGAATCCAGACTCGGAGAGGAGAGCAACAGACGCGAGCGGCGGGCCGCTGCTCGCGACAACAACTTCCGGTTTCCGGGAGATTTCGACTTCCGGGTTCGGCGGAGAGTTCCCACTCCTACTCTGACTCACGGTACGAGGTCGAGCCCATGCAAGTGGGTCGTACCAGTCTTACCTCTGAGGAGAGGGAAGTACGTCGAAGAGGTAAAAGACAGAGCTCATCAGTAATGGGGAGTATACTGGTGGGCCAAACCTCTGAGCTGATCCCCAATCTAAGACCCTTGTGCCATGCTCGACTCCTCCTGACAGGCAAATCTCAGGCTCTGGCTGTTTTTATCGACTCCGGATCAGATGTTAGCATCATTGACGAGGAGCTCGCACGACAGCTGGGCATCCAACAGGTTCGGCTGCTCCAGCCGGTACCGGCTAATGCTTTGGATGGTCACCTGCTGGGAACAGTGACACACCAGACGACACCGGTCCGTATGCTCATGTCGGGGAACCACCATGAGACAATCCGGTTTCATGTGCTACGGTCCCCCCAAATCCCTCTGATTTTGGGTTATCCGTGGCTCCGCCGCCACAACCCGAACATTGACTGGGCAACTGGGTCCATCCTAGGTTGGAGTTCTTCCTGTCATCAGGTTTGTCTCAAGCAGGCCGCCGCACCTCAACTATCTGTGGATATGAACCTGGTTCCGGATGTCACAGGGGTTCCGGCGGAGTATTTGGACTTTAAGGAGGTGTTTAGCAAGGCTAAGGCGACATCTCTCCCACCTCATCGGCCCTATGACTGCGCCATTGAGCTACATCCAGGCGCAGTCCCACCCAAGGCCCGGTTGTACTCGCTTTCGGCACCGGAGAGGAAGGCCATGGAGACCTACGTCAATGACTCTCTGGCTGCGGGAATTATTCATCCTTCCACATCACCCGCAGGAGCAGGGTTTTTTTTTGTGGCGAAGAAGGACAAGACCCTGAGACCCTGCATTGACTATCGGGGTCTGAACGACGTCACGGTGAAGAATCGTTATCCCTTGCCACTCATCTCGTCAGCATTTGAGTTACTACAGGGGGCTACAATCTTCACTAAGCTGGATCTAAGAAACGCTTATCACCTGGTACGAATCCGGGAGGGGGACGAATGGAAGACCGCCTTCAACACCTCTTCGGGACATTACGAGTACCTGGTGATGCCATTTGGACTTACCAACGCCCCTGCAGTTTTCCAGGCGTTGGTGAACGACGTACTCCGAGACATGTTGGATCGTTATGTTTTTGTCTATCTGGACGACATCTTGATTTTTTCTAAGAACCTCAAGGAGCACGTCCATCATGTCCAGACAGTCCTCCAGAGACTTCTGGAGAACTCACTGTTCGTCAAGACGGAGAAGTGCGAGTTTCACACTTCTTCGGTCACCTTTCTTGGCTACATCGTGGGTCAAGGAAGTGTGGAGATGAATCCTTCTAAGGTCTCAGCAGTTACCTCGTGGCGGGTCCCTGATTCCCGGAAGGAGCTGCAGCGTTTCCTGGGATTCGCCAACTTTTACAGACGGTTCATCCGTGGCTACAGCACCGTGGCCGCCCCGCTCACCGCCCTGACCTCATCCAAGGTGACGTTCCGATGGTCCCCTGCAGCCGAGGAGGCTTTTCAGGACCTCAAGGGCCGGTTTACGTCAGCTCCTATCCTTCAAGTACCAGACACCGCTGGTCAGTTGGTGGTGGAGGTGGATGCTTCTGACGTAGGGGTGGGGGCCATCCTGTCGCAACGTTCTGGTGAGAACCAGAAGCTCCACCCCTGTGCTTTCTTTTCGAGGAGATTGAGTCCGGCGGAGAGAAACTATGACGTGGGGAATCGAGAGCTTCTAGCAGTCAAGTTGGCGTTGGAGGAGTGGCGACACTGGCTTGAGGGGACAGAACAACCATTTCAGGTATGGACCGACCATAAGAACCTGGAATACATCAGGTCGGCACAGAGACTGAATTCTCGGCAAGCCAGGTGGTCGTTATTTTTCACCCGGTTTAATTTTTTTCTCTCCTACCGCCCGGGCTCCCGCAACGTGAAGGCCGACGCTTTGTCCCGGCAGTTCGGGAGGGAGGGAGACACCCGGGGTATTCCGGACACCATTCTTCCTGCTCCTCGAGTGATCGGCGTCCTCGCTTGGGAGATTGAGGAGAGGGTTAAGACCGCTTTGGTGGACCAACCCGGTCCTAGTTCTTGTCCTCTTAACCGCTTGTTTGTGCCTCAGGTTTTGAGGGCTGAGGTGCTTCAGTGGGCTCATAGCTCCAGACTTTCCTGCCACCCTGGAATTCAACGTACCAAGGGGATGGTCCTACAACGGTTCTGGTGGGCCACGCTGGAGGCTGACACCCGGGAGTTTGTGAACGCCTGTCCTGTGTGCAATCGGCACAAACCATCTCACCAAGCGCCAGCTGGCCTCCTTCATCCATTACCGGTCCCACGTCGCCCTTGGTCACATATTTCATTGGACTTTGTGACTGGTCTACCACCGTCCCACGGACATACTGCCATCTTGACGGTGGTAGATCGGTTTAGTAAGATGGCTCATTTCATACCCCTGCCTAAGATCCCGTCAGCTAAGGAGACGGCAGAACTGATTCTGCTCCACGTGTTTCGCATTCACGGACTGGCGACTGATGTGGTTTCCGACCGGGGGCCCCAATTCACCTCTGTGTTTTGGAGGGAGTTTTGTGAGCTCATCGGGGGCGACGGTTAGTCTCACCTCCGGTTTCCACCCACAGGCCAATGGCCAGTCCGAACGGAAGAATCAGGAGATGGAGACCACTCTCCGCTGCATGGCTTCCGATCATCCCACGACCTGGTCAAAACAACTCCTGTGGGTGGAGTATGCCCACAACACCCTCATCAGTTCCGCTACTGGTCTTTCCCCTTTTCAGTGTGCATACGGTTTTCAACCCCCATTGTTCTCTGCATTGGAGAAGGAGGTTACCTGTCCGTCTGTCCAGGCTTTCATCCGACGTTGTCGGAGGACTTGGAGGCAGGCTCGTACAACTCTGCTTCAGTCTGCTAACCGGTACGCCACATCAGCGAACCGCCGACGAACCAAGGCACCTGTGTACCAGGTAGGCCAGAGGGTGTGGCTTTCCACCCAGAACATTCCCCTTCGGGTGGAGTCTAAGAAGTTAGCGCCCAGGTTTATTGGACCCTTCGAGATTGTCAAGGTCATTAATCCTGCAGCAGTTCGACTGAGTTTGCCCGGAACATGAAAATCCATCCCACCTTCCACGTCTCTAGGATTAACCTGTCCGGGAGAGCCCTATGGTTTCCGCCGCCCCTCCACCACCACCCCCTAGGATGATCGATGGGGGGCCCTACCTACACCCTTCGTCGTTTACTCCGTTCCCGTCTCAGAGGAAGAGGGGTTCAATATTTGGTGGACTGGGAGGGCTATGGTCCTGAGGAGAGGCAGTGGGTCCCGGCTCGTCATATCCTCAACCCTCAGCTCATCCGAGACTTCCACCTGCGTTACCCGGAGCAGCCGTCTAGGACCCACGCTCGACCAGGCGTTAAGCCAGGGAGTACTCGTCCGCTACGGACCAGAGGCTTCGTCGAGGAGGAGGAGGGGGAGTCGTCATCGGGCGAGGAGGACGAGGATTTCCAGGAGGGAGAGGCCGAGAGAGCAGTCTCAGACGAGTACTAACCTTTCCCATACCTCCACCTTCCACCCGGTATCTGTAGGGTTTTTTTTTCTTGGGTCTCTTTTGTTGGTTTTTTTAGTATTGTTTAGACGTCTGGAGCCGTCCATTAAGGGGGGGGGTTCTGTCACAGTCTGCTTTCTCACTCACCTATTTTCTGCATTATCATTCCTTAGTCACCTGGTAGTCACACCCTGTCTCTCTCTCACTCTGTTACACCCATCAGCTCCATTAGTATTTAGGCCCACTTCACCTTCACCTCAGTGCCAGATCGTACTTCGCAGCATGCTTGTCTTTCCCGCACTACTCCTCAGATTGCTCTCCCGGTTTCGACCCTGCCTGTCCCTGACCAGCCTGCCTCGCCTGCTCCCTGACCCGTTCTGTGCCTACGACTCCCGTCCTGCTGTCTCCTGGAACCCTCGCCTGTCCCCGACCAGCCCTTTGCCTACTATCTGCCGTGTTGTCTCCTACCAGCCTATAGACTCTAATATAGCTGGTTACCGACTATCTCTGGTTTCCCGTGTTCTGCATTTTGGTCCTCAGCTCGTTTGTGACAATTATGGGACTGCATTATATCCCTCCCTTTCGTGAAGGACGGTCCAGTTTACCCTGTGCCAAAGAAGACTAGAAAGCAAGCGTTGATGTACCTTTCCATAGCATTTTTAGGATATAAAACCAGTTTTTGTCTTGGCCTCATTTAGGATTTGCTGCAGGAATAAACGGTAACACATCTTAATTTAGCATGTTAGCATGTTCGGGGCTCAACATGCCATTAGGACATTTTGTCTGGGGATTATGAATATCTGTACTAAATTTCAAATTGCAATCGATGGAATAGTTGTGGGGACATGTCTGTAATGTCAGACTGCTGGAGGAGAGGCACGCTCAGGAACTAAATGTCCAATTTAGCAAAAGACCACTGTATTTTTATGATCAAATAGTTTACACAAGAGATGAGCATGACCATAAGACTAGACAAGCTACATCAGGCCATCTACTGGCACCTAAACCTAGGACACATCTTCTGAACTCTTCCGTGTCTTATAGAGCTATAAAGGAACTCATTGCCAAACTACCTTGCTGAAATAGAGTCCAGAGCCTCTTTCAAGAAGAGATTGAAGGGCCATCTACTAATGACCATGTACGCTTGTGAGCCCTAATTTAATTTGATCTCATACTTTGTACTGGTGGGTGTCTTGTGCACTCATCCTTGGCAGAGATTGATATTGAAAGTGGATGAGATTGTTGATGATGTTGGAAATTGTTGATGATATTGGTAATGTTCTTGAGTTATGATGTCAGGAATTATGTCTTGAATGTTGTTGTATTATTGTTGTATTATTGTTGTATTGTTTTAAGTGTCGGACTCCAGGAAGAGTAGCTTTTGTCAAGAGCAAAAGCTAATGGGGATCCTTAACATACACATAAACATAAACTCCAGTACATGTTGCACCAAATCTGAAAAACATTACTGAATTACAGAAATTATATTATGCTCTTGTAGTGTAAGTGGGCAAAAACGATGTCAGTATGAGAGCTAAGGAATCATATACTTTGTCTATCGTATTTCACAGTTATTGTCACAAACGAGCTGAGGACCAAAATGCAGAACACGGGAAACCAGAGATAGTCGGTAACCAGCTTTATTGAAGGCAATAGGCTGGTAGAAGACAACACGGCAGATAGTAGGCAAAGGGCTGGTCGGGGACAGGCGAGGGTTCCAAGAGACAGCAGGACGGGAGTCGCAGGTACAGAACGGGTCAGGGAGCAGGCGAGGCAGGCTGGTCAGGAACAGGCAGGGTCGAAACCGGGAGAGCAATCTGAAGGGTAATGCGGGAAAGACTGGCTTGCTGCAAAGTACGATCTGGCACTGAGGTGAAAGTGAAGTGGGCCTAAATACTAATGGAGCTGATGGGTGTAACAGAGTGAGAGAGAGACAGGGTGTGACTACCAGTTGACTAAGGAATGTTAATGCAGAAAATAGGTGAGTGGGAAAGCAGATTGTGACAGAACCCCCCCCCTTAATGGACGGCTCCAGACGTCTAAGAAATTACTATCAAGAAGAAAAGAGAGAGAAAAAAAAAGAGAAGAATCAAGAAAAAACCCTACAGACACCGGGTGGAAGGTGGAGGTATGGGAAAGGTCAGTACTCATCTGAGAATGCTCTCTCGGCCTCTCCCTCCTGGAAATCCTCGTCCTCCTCGCCTGATGACGCTTCCCCCTCCTCCTCGATGAAGCCTCTGATCCGTCGCGGACGAGTGCCCCCCTGCTTAACGCCTGGTTGAGCGTGGGTCCTGGAAGGCTGCTCCGGGTAACGCAGGTGGAAGTCTCGGATGAGTTGAGGGTTGAGGATATGCCGAGCAGGAATCCACTGCCTTTCCTCAGGACCATAGCCCTCCCAGTCCACCAAATATTGAACCCCTCTTCCTCTGCGACGGGAACGGAGTAGACGACGAAGGGTGTAGGTAGGGCCCCCATCGATCATCCTAGGGGGTGGTGGTGGAGGGGCGGCGGAAATCATAGTACTCTCCCGGACAGGTTTAATACTAGAAACGTGGAAGGTGGGATGGATCTTCATGTTCCGGGGCAAACTCAGTCGAACTGCTGCAGGATTAATGACCTTGACAATCTTGAAGGGTCCAATAAACCTGGGCGCTAACTTCTTAGACTCCATCCGAAGGGGAATGTTCTGAGTGGAAAGCCACACCCTCTGGCCTATCTGGTACACAGGTGCCTTGGTGCGTCGGCGGTTCGCTGATGTGGCGTACCGGTTAGCAGACTGAAGCAGAGTTGTTCGAGCCTGCCTCCAAGTCCTCCGAAAACGTCTGATGAAAGCCTGGACAGACGGACAGGTAACCTCCTTCTCCAATGCAGAGAACAATGGGGGTTGAAAACCGTATGCACACTGAAAAGGGGAAAGACCAGTAGCGGAACTGATGAGGGTGTTGTGGGCATACTCCACCCACAGGAGTTGTTTTGACCAGGTCGTGGGATGATCGGAAGCCATGCAGCGGAGAGTGGTCTCCATCTCCTGATTCTTCCGTTCGTTCTGGCCATTGGCCTGTGGGTGGAAACCGGAGGTGAGACTAACCGTCGCCCCGATCAGTTCACAAAGCTCCCTCCAAAACACAGAGGTGAATTGGGGCCCCCGGTCGGAAACCACATCAGTCGCCAGTCCGTGAATGCGAAACACGTGGAGAAGAATCAGTTCTGCCGTCTCCTTAGCTGACGGGATCTTAGGCAGAGGTACGAAATGAGCCATCTTACTAAACCGATCTACCACCGTCAAGATGGCAGTATGTCCGTGGGACGGTGGTAGACCAGTCACAAAGTCCAATGAAATATGTGACCAAGGGCGACGTGGGACCGGTAATGGATGAAGGAGGCCAGCTGGCGCTTGGTGAGATGGTTTGTGCCGATTGCACACAGGACAGGCGTTCACAAACTCCCGGGTGTCAGCCTCCAGCGTGGCCCACCAGAACCGTTGTAGGACCATCCCCTTGGTACGTTGAATTCCAGGGTGGCAGGAAAGTCTGGAGCTATGAGCCCACTGAAGCACCTCAGCCCTCAAAACCTGAGGCACAAACAAGCGGTTAAGAGGACAAGAACTAGGACCGGGTTGGTCCACCAAAGCGGTCTTAACCCTCTCCTCAATCTCCCAAGTGAGGACGCCGATCACTCGAGGAGCAGGAAGAATGGTGTCCGGAATACCCCAGGTGTCTCCCTCCCTCCCGAACTGCCGGGACAAAGCGTTGGCCTTCACGTTGCGGGAGCCCGGGCGGTAGGAGAGAAAAAAATTAAACCGGGTGAAAAATAACGACCACCTGGCTTGCCGAGAATTCAGTCTCTGTGCCGACCTGATGTATTCCAGGTTCTTATGGTCGGTCCATACCTGAAATGGTTGTTCTGTCCCCTCAAGCCAGTGTCGCCACTCCTCCAACGCCAACTTGACTGCTAGAAGCTCTCGATTCCCCACGTCATAGTTTCTCTCCGCCGGACTCAATCTCCTCGAAAAGAAAGCACAGGGGTGGAGCTTCTGGTTCTCACCAGAACGTTGCGACAGGATGGCCCCCACCCCTACGTCAGAAGCATCCACCTCTACCACCAACTGACCAGCGGGGTCTGGTACTTGCAGGATAGGAGCTGACGTAAACCGGCCCTTGAGGTCCTGAAAAGCCTCCTCGGCTGCAGGGGACCATCGGAACGTCACCTTGGATGAGTTCAGGGCGGTGAGCTGGGCGGCCACGGTGCTGTACCCACGGATGAAGCGTCTGTAAAAGGTGGCGAATCCCAGGAAACGCTGCAGCTCCTTCCGGGAATCAGGGACCCGCCACGAGGTAACTGCTGAAACCTTAGAAGGATCCATCTCCACACTTCCTTGACCCACGATGTAGCCAAGAAAGGCGACCGAAGAAGTGTGAAACTCGCACTTCTCCGTCTTGACAAACAGCGAGTTCTCCAGAAGTCTCTGGAGGACTGTCTGGACATGATGGACGTGTTCCTTGAGGTTCTTAGAAAAAATCAAAATGTCGTCCAGATAAACAAAACATAACGATCCAACATGTCCCGGAGTACGTCGTTCACCAACGCTTGGAAAACTGCAGGGCCGTTGGTAAGTCCAAATGGCATCACCAGGTACTCGTAATGTCCCGAAGAGGTGTTGAAGGCGGTCTTCCATTCGTCCCCCTCCCGGATTCGTACCAGGTGATAAGCGTTTCGTAGATCCAGCTTAGTAAAGATTGTAGCCCCCTGTAATAACTCGAATGCTGACGAGATGAGTGGCAAGGGGTAACGATTCTTCACCGTGACGTCGTTCAGACCCCGATAGTCAATGCAGGGTCTCAGGGTCTTGTCCTTCTTCGCCACAAAAAAAAACCCTGCTCCTGCGGGTGATGTGGAAGGATGAATAATTCCCGCAGCCAGAGAGTCATTGACGTAAGTCTCCATGGACTTCCTCTCCGGTGCCGAAAGCGAGTACAACCGGGCCTTGGGTGGGACTGCGCCTGGATGTAGCTCAATGGCGCAGTCATAGGGCCGATGAGGTGGGAGAGATGTCGCCTTAGCCTTGCTAAAACCTCCTTAAAGTCCAAATATTCAGCCGGAACCCCTGTGACATCCGGAACCAGGTTCATATCCACAGATAGTTGAGGTGCGGCGGCCTGCTTGAGGCAAACCTGATGACAGGAGGAACTCCAACCTAGGATGGACCCAGTTGCCCAGTCAATGTTCGGGTTGTGGCGGCGGAGCCACGGATAACCCAAAATCAGAGGGATTTGGGGGGACCGTAGCACATGAAACTGGATTGTCTCATGGTGGTTCCCCGACATGAGCATATGGACCGGTGTCGTCTGGTGTGTCACTGTTCCCAGCAGGTGACCATCCAAAGCATTAGCCGGTACCGGCTGGAGCAGCCGAACCAGTTGGATGCCCAGCTGTAGTGCGAGCTCCTCGTCAATGATGCTAACATCTGATCCGGAGTCGATAAAAACAGCCAGAGCCTGAGATTTGCCTGTCAGGAGGAGTCGAGCATGGCACAAGGGTCTTAGATTGGGAATCAGCTCAGAGGTTTGGCCCACCAGTATACTCCCCATTACTGATGAGCTCTGTCCTTTTACCGGACAACGGGAAACCATATGTCCAGCCTGACCACAGTAAAGGCAAAGATTACCTCTCCGACGTAATTCCCTCTCCTCAGAGGTAAGACTGGTACGACCCACTTGCATGGGCTCGACCTCGTACCGTGAGTCAGAGTAGGAATGGGAATTCTCCGCCGAAACCGGAAGTCGAAATCTCCCGGAAACCGGAAGTTGTTGTCGCGAGCGGCGGGCCGCTGCTCGCGTCTGTTGCTCTCCTCTCCGGGTCTGGATTCGTCTGTCAATCCGAGAGGTGAGCTCAATCAACCCATCCAAGGAAGCAGGGAGATCATAGGAAACCAGCTCATCTCTCATATAATCCGCTAATCCTCTCAGATATGCGTCACACTGCGCCGGCTCATTCCAGCTACTGTGGCGGCTGCTGGTGTGGAAGTCAATAGCGTAATCCACCACCGTGCCGGAACCCTGGCTCAAACTTAGCAGGCCTCCAGCAGCGTCGGGACCCAGACGAACGGAACCGAACACCTTCCGCATCTCCGCGGAAAATGCAGCAAAAGAGGCGCAGGCTGAAGTCTGCTGCTCCCACTCTGCAGTTCCCCATAAACGGGCTCTCCCCGTCAGATGATTAACGGTGAAAGCTACACGAGCCGCCTCGGAGGCGAAGGTGTGTGGCTGCAGTGAAAACAATATGGAACAGTTTGTGAGAAAAGGACTGCATCCCTCCGGCTCACCAGCGTAGCGTTCCGGCGTTCCCACACGAGGCTCCGGAGCGTATCCCGTCGACCCAGGGGCTGGAGCGAGCATCGGAACTGCGGGCGGAGGGACGGTAGCAGCCATGGTAGCGGCTAGCTGTTGTACGGTGGCGGCCATCTGTTGCATCTGGGAGGTAAGGTAAGCCAGCGTTTGTCCCTGGGTTGAGGTTGCCTGGTGGGTCTCGGTAGCTAAGGTAGCTATCGTGACCTCCTGTCTTTGGATGGCATCCTTAACCCTCTCAAAGCGGTCTCTAGGAGACCCGGTGTTTGCTTGGTCCATTTCTGGCCAGATCGTTCTGTCACAAACGAGCTGAGGACCAAAATGCAGAACACGGGAAACCAGAGATAGTCGGTAACCAGCTTTATTGAAGGCAATAGGCTGGTAGAAGACAACACGGCAGATAGTAGGCAAAGGGCTGGTCGGGGACAGGCGAGGGTTCCAGGAGACAGCAGGACGGGAGTCGCAGGTACAGAACGGGTCAGGGAGCAGGCGAGGCAGGCTGGTCAGGAACAGGCAGGGTCGAAACCGGGAGAGCAATCTGAAGGGTAATGCGGGAAAGACTGGCATGCTACAAAGTACGATCTGGCACTGAGGTGAAAGTGAAGTGGGCCTAAATACTAATGGAGCTTATGGGTGTAACAGAGTGAGAGAGAGACAGGGTGTGACTACCAGGTGACTAAGGAATGTTAATGCAGAAAATAGGTGAGTGAGAAAGCAGATTGTGACAGTTATTGTTACTATGTGATGTTCATAGAGAATGCCAGTACCATCAACATGTTAAGTGTTGTTGTGTCTATACATAAGCTATATATTGGTCTTCAAATAGGATAGTTGTCCTCTTCATTAGCAAGCCAAACAGCTTTCAGCGACACAACTTTACTGCATAAAAGCTTACTTCAAGTTTAGGACCATGATTGTTTTAACAAAATGTTATTGCAGCCCATTTAATAGTTGTTGAGATATTTCAGTCAGGACCAAAGTTGTGGACCAATAGACAGACCGACATTGTCATCCATAGAGCCGTGCTGCTATCATGGCTGAAAACAAAAACAGCTAAAACTCCAAACATTGTGTATCTCCGTGAGTCCTGGTGGTCGTTACAGCTGTCTGGGAACTCATCAAGAGAGGTGACATGGAAAATGCAGCGACAGGAGCTCTTAATCCGGCTAATGACAGACATGATATTAGCTGTCGCCCTATGAATAAAGCCTGTTCATGTCACATGTGTACTATATACAGCAAGCGGACACTCCTTGTTGACACTGAATTGAGTTCTTAACGCTCAAACGCCATTGGCTGCAGAGAAGCCACCCGGAGCCATCAATTAAAGCCACAACTGTGTCTTCACACTAAACTGGTAGCTGATGTTCGATCGAGGCTACTGGTTTTAACCGGGCCAAGCGAGGGTTGAGAGAAGGGAGGAAGGGTCCCTGAGGGGGATGCTGAAAAAATGACATCTGTTTTATGCCCCTAAACTGGGGAACAACCTCTGGATATCAATAACTTTCAAGATATGTTGAAAGGAAATTAAAATATTATCTCTCTCTTCTGATTTAAAAGAAAAAACAATATTATGGCCGTAGTCTTTTATCTGTTTTTTTATTACTTTTTTTCATCTACGGTTTTTATGGACTTTTAGTTGTTTTTATTTTATTTACATTTTTAATCCCTAGTGTTTTCTGAATATTATATTTGATGATTTCATAGTTTTATTATTTATTTCTTAATGTTGTAATAATGTCGTTTTTATTATGTATTATTTATTGACAAACTCAAGTAAAGCCACATCTGTGTCTTCACATTAAACTGGTATTTGATACCCGATTGAGGCTACTGGTTTTAACCAAGGCCAAGCGAGGGGTGAGAGAAGGGAGGGAGGGTCCCTCGGGGGGGATGCTGGAGGGTGTGTGAAGCAGTGGCGTGCGTGCCGTCGACCAGCCGCCTGAGGGGGAGGCACATGGTGCCAACAGCTGCCCTGGTGAAATGCTAACCCCTCTAAATGTGCCATCCAGTAAACAACGCCGGGATGAACACATGCCAATGGGTGAGGAAGAGGTGAGGGGCCCCCCAGCTGACGCCGTGGAGAAAGGGGAATCGACCCCTGTGAAATGGCTTATTAAAGTGTGGTGGTCACTCTCTTCCATAGTGCAACAAAAATGGATTTTAGGTAACCAGTGGTTGGCAACATACATTTGACTGTATTTTGATCTGTTCGGTTGTTAGTGTGATATGAAATGTTTTAATGTTTGTTGTTGTGTGTACCTGTGCCCAGTGACAGCAGATGGAAATAGTCTTTAGCTCAAATCTGGCATAGCATCTCTTCTCTCTTTGAGACTAATGTATTTTTACTCATGGTCCTTGTTCAATAAAGACATATAATAATTATATTGACAGGCGGCAGATGCTTTTATTCTCTTGCCGTGCCTAAAGATTAATCATACAGGGTTTATTTCACAACTGGATGATGTGTGGAACCCTGCTAAGTATCCATCCTCCCCCCTTTCAAACACAATGCAGATCCATGCATGGGTCTTTTACCCTTTAAATTGATAAATGAAGTATTCTCAGTGCCTGTTGAATGTTCCCATGCTCTCAGCCTGCATGGAGTGGCAGGAACAGATGTAACGTCTGCTTGTAAAACAATCAGTCTTCCACTTGTAAAAACATTACTTTTCACCTCCATCAAACCCTCCCATAACTCTGGCTTTAATCAACCTGGAAACTAAATTAGCCACAATGTTGTAATGTGATGATGATGATGATGATTGCATTCAGTCCTAATTGATGGTTAATGTGATTCAGGACCGTTAGAGTAATCTAATAAATGCACTTCAATCTGTCGTTGCAGCCTTTCAATTCTTGTTTTTTTCTAACATACACACTCAATAATGCACAAAGACAACTAACGGCATTACAAAATTAAGTTGTTCTCTTACCAATCTTGAATTTATTTTTCTTAAAAATAAAATAAATATCAAAATGAAATGCAAAACCAGCACTTTTTTTATATGTACCATGTTATTCCTCTACTTTTATTTGTGTATGATTGCAAGTCAGCTACATTTCTGTTGTCTTATGATTAATCACCTGAGCAACGACGCCCCCATCTGGCTGTGTTTATTTTTTGAGCATTACAGGTCCCATGTCATGGCCATTTCTACTGATCATAATTCCATTGTTGAGGTCTACTAGAATAGATTTACATTGTTCAATGTTCCAAATTCACATTGGTTTCTCATACAGCATCTCTGTATAGTATGTGTATTCACTCTCTGTCCTACACGGCTTGATGGAGCTCCTGCCCCCCTCCCTATGAGCCCACTGTGCTCTGATTGGTCAGCTCGCCCACTCTGTTCTGATGAGTCCACCACCGTTACAGCAGAACATCAGTGATTATGTGTTACAATCAGTGCTTGCACATTCAGTACCAGTGTGTGAGGTTGTGGTTACGATGGAGAAAACAGGACGCGAACAGCGGGGACTACAAAAAGAAAAACGAGTTGACTGGGGATGTCTGTTCAAAACGTTGCAAGCTCCAATAAATCATTTAAACCATTTATTGTTGACATATTACTGAATATCGTTCTTCAGCTGTGGTAATCCGCTCGAATAAATCCTTAAAACCAGCTATTGTTGCACGGTTTATCACTGAATATCGTTCCTAATGTGATACTAAGTCCACCTGAGACCTGTGTACACCTTCAGACAGCCTCCAAGTGAAGCACACGTTGTTTACTCAGAGTTTGAAAGCAGCGTGGAGAAGTCTTCAGCTGTGAACTGTCTCAGGTAAACATCCGCCCAGGGAAAAATGGGACCCGCCCAGTTTAAACTGTGTTACGACTTCTGTGGCTATCTACCAGCGATCATGTTTAATATGAAAGACTACACACACATTTATCCCTTATATAAACAGTATTCTGCAGCACTCATCCAGATAAGATGTGACTGTTAACTCTTTTTTTGTTGTTGCAAAGATAGCAGCAGAAATGTCATTGCTGCATGTGCAGGTAGACTTTAAAATGCTGATGGGTCATTAATGTTGGTCTCGGCAAACAATATTAGGAATCCTCTATTCAAACATAATAATTCAGTGAGCATCGACATGAAAATAACAAAAAAGTTCATGGTGGACTCAAACCCGAGTCCCAACAGCAAAAATCAGCAAATCCTGCGCGTTATGAGTGCGCCACAACTCAGCATGGCACCTTATGGAGAATCATAAATTAAATAAGCTCGTTCAAAACACTCAGGTTATTGTTATTTCTATGTTTGATTTTGCATTTGAAGTTGTTAATAGTCCTCTCTAACATTTTGGGAGCATTTTACTGTCTTCTTCATGGTCTATTCCAGGCAAAATATCTTCCCATTTAATCTGTTCAACAGCATTTGTAAAGGTCTCATATTTCTTTTTGGGGATTCCACAAGATTCATATTTCCTGACGGAAGGGCTAAAACGCTTTTTGGTTAGTTTCCTGGCGATTAAAGTCATATTGTGGTCAGAAAGACCAGTAAACATGTTAAAGGATTTAAAAATTCTCTCTGGTCTGTTACTAAATATTAAGTCAATTTGAGTGCTGGTTGAATTTGTTATTCTTGTAGGTCCACTGATCAGTTGCACAAGGTCAAAATGATCAGTTATCTGTTTTAGATTCTTTCTGGCCGATTTATCCTCCCAGTTAATGTTAAAATCACCCATTATAATAACTTCTTTGTTGAAATTACATTCTCTTAATAACTTCTTAAAATGTTCATAAAAAAGATTATTTGAAGATGGAGGCCTATAAATTACAATAAGAACAAATGACGTGAAGGAGTTCAAGTATCTCGGGGTTTTGTTCTCGAGTGAGGGAACAATGGAGCGTGAGATGGGCCGGAGAATCGGAGCAGCGGGAGCGGTACTGCAGTCGCTTTACCGCACCGTTGTGACGAAAAGGGAGCTGAGCCAGAAGGCAAAGCTCTCTGTCTACCGGGCCATTTTCGTTCCTACCCTCACCTATGGTCATGAAGGATGGGTCATGACCGAAAGAACGAGATCGCGGATACAAGCGGCCGAGATGGGTTTTCTCCGCAGGGTGGCTGGTGTCTCCCTTAGGGATAAGGTGAGAAGTTCGGTCATTCGGGAGGGACTCGGAGTTGAGCCGCTCCTCCTTCGCGTCGAAAGGAGCCAGTTGAGGTGGTTCGGGCACCTAGTTAGGATGCCACCTGGGCGCCTCCCTAGGGAGGTGTTCCAGGCACGTCCAGCTGGGAAGAGACCAAGGGGTAGACCTAGGACCAGGTGGAGGGATTATATCTCTTCGCTGGCCTGGGAGCGCCTTGGGATCCCCAGTCAGAGCTGGTTGATGTCGCCAGGGTAAAGGAAGTTTGGGGCTCTCTGCTGGAACTGCTACCCCCGCGACCCGACCACGGATAAGCGGAAGAAGATGGATGGATGGATGGACAAATGACATTTGTGGTGACAGAGTTATATTAACACCGATAGTTTCCAATCCTTTACAATTTGACCACTGTATTTCATTGCAGGGAATACTGTCACTAGGCGCATTCACACTGCGGTACTTTTCCCACAAAGGTTCATGCGAACTTAGTTCATGAGAACTCTTTTATCGCGTTCACACCAAAAACAGCCGGTACTAAAATTAGTTCATGAGAACCTTTTTACACTTTTGTGAGAAAAGAGCTATATTTCTGATTGGCTGGGCGGATTGCAAACCACGCCCCGTAAAACTCCCAAAAAGTTTTGTGAAGCCGCCATTTTATTATCCTCGCATTAGCATTAGCCCAGCGCAGAAACGCAGAGAGACTAACTTATGGCAACACAAAATAAAACATGGGGGCGGTGGAGACGAGGAGGTGTCAGCGTTCTGGCGATTTACTAGGAAGGCTTCAGTAAAAGCTGCTGGAAGTCCCAGCAGCTTCTACTGAAGCCAGTCCCCAACTCCGGGTACTTCCGGCCGGGGACTGTGGGCGGCAGTATACGCCGTGAAGTGGTTTGTAGCCTGCCAGTAAACCCAAAGCAGAAGAAGAAGAAGTGACGTCAGCGGCTTAATTTGCCTTATCCTCCCCCAGGGACTTATTCCGGTGTGAACGCGATCTGTACCCATTATAATAACTTCTTTGTTGAAATTACATTCTCTTAATAACTTCTTTAAATGTTCATAAAAAAGATTATTTGAAGATGGAGGCCTATAAATTACAATAAGAACAAATGACATTTGTGGTGACAGAGTTATATTAACACCGATAGTTTCCAATCCTTTACAATTGGAAACTATGGGCGGCAGTATACGCCGTGAAGTGGTTTGCGGCCTGCCAGTAAACCCAAAGCAGAAAGAAAGAAATTCCGGTTCCGGTTCTTTCTGATTGCCAGGTTTACCTGCTTCCTGTTTACATTTGGAGTGTTAATGTTTCCAAATGCACGTGGATTATTACAGCCAGAGAAAGTGTTGTTTTGAGTGTCATGCTGTGGTACAGCAGCATCCCCCTCGCCCCGCACGGAAGTCCATCGTTGTCGGTCAACCCCGAACAGCGCCGCTCCGCTCAGCCCACAGCCAGCCGCCTCGACCTCCGCTGCTCTCCCGACACCCGGGGTAAGCCAAACATCAAGTTCTCATGAACCTTTGTGGGAAAAGTACTGAGGTGTGAATGCGCCTCTTGACATAAATCATAACACCGCGTCCTTTCGAGCCGCGTCTCTCTCTCCGGTAAATGTTAAAACCCGGTACGTGAAAGGCTGCTGTGGAGGCGGACTCATGAAGCCAGGTCTCGGATAAACACAAAAAGTCTAAATTGGAGTCCATTAAAAGATGATGGACTTGCTCACTTTTAGATGTGATGCTTCTTATGTTCAGATGTCCCCCTAAAAGGCCTGATGGCTTAGCTTTGGGATCCCAGACTGTTCTTGAGTTATTGACGGTCTGAAAGAAATTCCGGTTCCGGTTCTTTCTGATTGCCAGGTTTACCTGCTTCCTGTTTACATTTGGAGTGTTAATGTTTCCAAATGCACGTGGATTATTACAGCCAGAGAAAGTGTTGTTTTGAGTGTCATGCGGTGGTACAGCAGCATCCCCCTCACCCCGCAAGGAAGTCGTTGCTTTGTTGAAGTCGAGTTGGTGGCTTTGTATTTTTATTCAGTCGTTTGTAGAGACGGGAAAATGAGAGACACTGCTAGAGTGTGCTTCCCATGTCCAAAGTTTCCATGATTTTGATTAGTTTGCTGGTGCAGCAGATCAGCATTGTTTGCATATATGTTTCGTAGCGGGTTGATGTCAACGGGTCTTATGAAATTCGAAAGTAATACATAAATGAAGAGAGCCGTGACTACACCTGTCTCACCTGCCGACGCCAAGTAAAATTGAATAGAAATGATAATGTATAATCTTTTTGAAAAATAGAGATCGCATATCAGTCCTGTGTTCAGATCAGTTCGATAAAGTCATGCCTAAACAGCGACATTTTACACGATAAATACGGGTTTAAATAGCTGCATTTTCCACGGAAGGCGAGTGGCTACAGTAAACCTTCTCTTACTCTGGCATCTTGTGGCAACTCCTGTGTACAGATAAGTTCGATAAAGTCATGCCAAAACAGCGACATTTTACACGATAAATACGGGTTTAAATAGCTGCATTTGCCACGGAAGGCGAGTGGCAGCTACCATAAACGTTCTCTTACCCTGGCATCTTGTGGCAACTCCCGTTGAGCAGCGGCAGATGCCTCGGCAAGTTGTGGCATCTGTGGCATATGCCGGAAGTACTTGCCACAGCTACCACAGAGTAGCGGCCTCTGTGGCATATGCCGGAAGGACTTGCCACTGCCTGCAGATGCCACGAAATGCGCTTGCTGTCTCTCTGTGTTTTTGTTATATGTATTGTGAACGCAACGCTGCGCAAATGTGGGTCTGACTCTGCCTCGCAGAGGGTGACTGGCTGTCTACATGATGTGGCCTGCCGACATGGCCACTTTCATACAGATCATAATTCCCTCGATTGGTCTCTGTGTGTCATTCAAGCTCGGGAGGGTGTGTGTTTGTGTCGGGTTTGTGTATGTGTGGCGCGAGCGAGCGAGAAAGCGTGCACACCAGTTACGTGTATTGTTGTTAGCATCTGATGCTAGCTAGCTGCGCTAACGGATATAAGGAGCTGTTTCAACAACAAGGTGGGGGGAGAGTCCTCTGCTGTCAGACTGAGAGGCTGATAACTGCTCAGGTGAGGTAAATTACTGTCTGAGTGTTTAGATAGTTAACTTAGTCTAAGTTATCTCAGTGGGTCTCAAACGGTTTGGTCACCATTTATGTAAACACATATTTCCATTTGAGGGGGCCCTGACAACGGAAGAGGTAAAACAGATGCCTGTTTTATATCTCAAATCTGTGATTGGCTGAACCAAACAAAATTTTAGAGTTGTCAAAGATATTTCCCAGTGTCATAGTATAAACGGTAATAATACAATACTACATATTTTAGCATAGGTAGATAAGTTATAAAATAAATAAAGCAACGGTTAAAAGCTTCGTAGATTTTTCAGAATCATACGGCTACTCGTTAGCTACAAGTGAAGCAGCGAATTATTTCAGCGTCAGGTATTGAGTCTCTGGCGGCTGGAAGGGTATGGAGTCCCTACGCCTAGTGGAGGTATAGAGTCCCCGCAGTGTATACTTCGCTGGTGGGAGTCAAGTAGACTATCCGTGACAAACCTGAATAACAAATCCAAGGCTAATAGAAGTTGGAGGTGAGTTATATGTTAAAATATCCAAGAGTAGAAACGCGAACTTCAAAACCATTGAAATTAACGGATTTCTCACTGTCTTGTTCTGTTGGGTTTAACGCCCATTCTGTTGAAAGAAATATCGCATCTTAAAAGCTGAACAGACAGCATGGAGGACATATTTATGTGCTTTTGAAAAAATACAATGTATTATTGAACATAGGAAAGCCTTAGTCAGATAAAAAAAGTACGAAGTCATTCTTGTTTCAAGAAAGCCCCCTTCCCCTGGAATGCCTGCTCCAGGCGGGGTGTCAGTGAGAGTATTCCCCCCCTTCTTTTTTCTCTCTTCTGCTTGTTGTTCTTCTCTAAATGCCTGAAAAATGGCTGCTGAGCGTTGAATTTAAAACAGGGAGTGAATAATCAACGAGTGATCTGAAGTTGGAATGAATCACAGTGAAAATTAATAAATCAATGTGTGATTTGAGGTGGTAGATATTTAAATAAATAAGAAACTATAATTTGTTTTTTTTAGCATAGTTTTTGAGGGATACAGTTACGTCACATTGTGGTTTTATGAGAAGTTTTGAGAACTGATTGTTACTATTGCATTGTGAATTTCGTGGTATTTGTCAGTAACTGAGAATTGTACTTAATTAGATTTCAGAGGAACTTAATTGCATACAGTAACGTTGAGGGAAAGTAAAAAGAGGTTTACTGAGTATATGAAGTACATGCAGGTTAAGGTTCGATTCAAATTGAATATAATAGTGGATTATTCCACCTAGATTAGACATACAAAGAGGACAATTTGTTAAACATTAAATAACAAACTCACTGTACGAAATATACATTGTAATGTTATTTAGGAGTTGTATTGATCATGCCACAGTGACTCTGAGTTGGTGGTTGTTTAATGTAGATAGGAAACTGAAAATGCAAACAATTCACCACAATTGTGTTTTTAAGTTTGTGAAGAAAGAGTAGAAAGTAAACAGAAGGTTTTGTAAATGTGTCAGTCAGAGAGAAGCTGTTAAATGTTTAAACATTACAGATGTGCTGCACGAGGCTAAAAGCCATCTCACACGGTTGGATAAACACAGAGGTGATTGATGAGAGAAGCTTGTGGACAGGAGCAGGCAGCCCAGAGAGAGAGAGAGAGTGAGAGAGACTTATATAAAGTTAACTACTAGTCTGGAAAATGTCATATTGTTTTGTGAGTAAACATGAAATAAAAATATATTTACTAGATATAAGAACAACATGCTTATCTAGGTTGACCGAAAACTGATATTAACCAGTTTCAGCAGCTACTATCTACTGTGTTCTAAAGAGAACATACGTTGTATTTACAATTCATATTAAGAAAGTTCACGATTGATACCATTAAAGACCGTTTTGGATTAATAGGGCGTGTCTGTCATAAACATTAGTGCTTAGATGGAATAGATGTTCTCAAGAGTGGGAGTTTTCACAATGCTTTTTAGTTTTTATTGAAACAATTAAGTGATAAGGACAGAAAAATGATCCATGATGATTTCTTTAGGTTTTAGCTTTAGTAATGGAGATTACATTTCGTGAGGAAACTTTTCCACCAATAATTCCTTTAAGTGTTCCAAAAATATATTCATTGACTGTAATCACATTACTTGTTTTTCAAATATAGCGCTAAATACAGTTAGTTTTGTATTCTGTTACAAATCTAACCATGCTTGTTACACAACTTAGATAAACAATTTGAAAAAAGAATAGAATAAGCAAATAGATTCTGTTTTGCTCATTTGACTTAGAACTGAAGTAAGGAAGCATAGTGTTTTATGAGAACTGTCATTCCTCATGGGTTTTACAGATAAATCATCAGTTTTATGGACTTTGATGAAGAAATGGATCATGGTGGAGAATGAAGACCTTTTTGGTTTCAAATTAAAGAAGATTTTAAAGATGAAGTTTATTTTATTTTCCTGACTAGAATTTTAGAAGCAGGACGTCAACTAGACAAAAGAGATTTTACAATGTAGTTTTACCACTTTTAATAAAGTAAAGAATCTGGGTGGACTACTATCATTAGTTTGTTTTAACATTCACATATTTCAGCATTCCTGACCTCAGCCGTTTTATTTTGTAACCCGTTGGGAGAGAGATTTAAATTTAGTTTTTCTCAGTAGCTGAATGGCTGTGATTACAGCAGCATTGGATAGTTCTGCACCACCTTTTGGGTTCTCTGAATCAGTGTGTTGGTGAAGAGTTGCTCACTGCAAACAGAAGAAGTGTGCAAAGAACGCATCTCTGAGGAGGTATTGACATTTTGCTTGTGCCTCGTTGTCAAGGCAACAGTGGTGTGAAGAGGTACTGCGGTTTTGGGGGGATTTCTGCTGTACAGAGGACAACGTGTGTCTGCCAAGTGATTCATTCCCTCATCCCAATGCCAGGGAGAGTTTCCTTGGAGCCCACTGACCAGGGTCGGTCCTAGCTTTTTTGGGGACCCTGCCACTGACTACAGCTGCATCACTGACTGTGCTCATTATGACAAGATCTTGAGACATGCTTGTCTCAGATTGTTCAGGCTCTGAAGGAATGATGCAATGATTTTACAGCATAATTGTGCAAGAGTTTCCCAAGGGGTGGTGTAGAAACCTTAATGCTTAGTGTTTAGATAAGAGGCTGCTTGTTTAAATGATGGTCTGGAATACTGGAAAGATTAAAGTTTAATATTCTTGTTTAGCAAACAAGACATCTGATTATTATGTCACATATAATAATCTTGACGTAGAAACTAGCTATGGGTAAAACGTGTGGTTTTTATACCATTGTTATCATGAAAAAAAGATAAATAAGGAAATAGTAACTGCTTAAATATGAACGGATTTCATATCCTAGAGAGGATTAGTTATTGTGAATACTACACAAGGTATCTACCAATGTATTTTAAAGAACCAAATTTAAAGAACTTGAATTGACTTGATAAATAAGTGAAGATAAGAAGATGTATTAACCATGAATTAATCAATTGGTAAATTAAAAATAGCAGTAAAGAGGAAACTATTAAAGTGAAATGAGAATCATCCTTAAACACACTGAGGGATATAGGGGGAGAGTATAGTGTATAACAGGGATCACCAACTACATTTGTCCAAGGGCCAAAATGTATCCAATAGACACTATCGCGGGCCAGCGATTTTTAAATAGCCCAGAATTTTGAAGTTGTTGACCGGGGTTGTTAACGAAGGATCACTTCTAGGCAGGGTTGGGAGGGTTACTTTGTAAATGTCGTCAGTTACTGAATACTGAATACTGAATACATGCTCTGAAAGTCATCAGAATACAGTTACGTGTCTTAAAAAAGTATTCAGATTACTTTTAGAATACTTTTGGAATACTTTCTTTTTCCATAACAGATGGGTATGTGTTGGTGAACAGGAGACACGTATTTTACTGTTTTAATGGCTTATCAAGAACTCAAACACAACATCTTGGTGTCATTCTGGACAGCTCTCTCATCTGCACCCCACATAAAAAACATCACCCGGACTGCATTCTTTGTACTGTCTTAAAACCTTTCCTTGGAATATGTTATGAATTGTAAGGTGTCCTTGGGTGCTTTGAAAGGCGCCCCTAAATAGAATGAATTATCATTATTTATTATTATTATTCTGAAACGATGTAATAACTTTTAAAACGTTTTCTAGTCACTTGCCCTCATGTATTCAGCAGCAGCAGGCTGATCCCGTTATAAATGTCATCATTTCGACAATAAAGAAATGCTACATAAGCGTTATCTTTCACATTTTATCTAACCATCTCCGTTTCTAACTTTCAATATATTTTAAAAGAGACCTCTCTCTCATCTGCGTGCGGGGGCGGGGCCTCACAGACACACTGCATCTCTCTCTCACTCACAGACACGCTGCAGCGCTGTGCAGTGTGCACACAGTTCTGCCGGTAATGAAGATTACATTTTGTGAGGAAACTTTTCCACCAATAATTCCAATAAGTATTCCAAAATGTATTCACTTCAGGTTTACGAAAGTAACTGTAATCAGATTACTCGTTTTTCAAATGTAACGCCAGCTGAATACAGTTAGCCTACTTTCTTTTTGTATTCTGATTACGTAACGCCGTTACATATATTCCGTTACAACCCAACCCTGCTTCTAGGCTACTGTCCCGCAGCTCCTGCCTCTCTGTTGGACTCTGTCGCAGCTGCTGCTGTGGTGCGGAGCGCACAAAGCAGACTCTTCACAACGAAGGATCACTTCTTCTTCAAGGAAGGGAAGGTTTTACAGTACGCAGCCTACTGACCCGCAGCTGCTGCCTCTCTGTTGGACTCCGGTACTGCACCTTACTCACGAGACGTTGTAAAAAAAACGCAGTAACCACTCCGCCAACGCCACAGTAACCCCCGTCGTGCGGGCCGGATGAGAATGTCTGGCGGGCCGGATGTGGCCCGCGGGCCGCCAGTTGGTGGTCACTGGTGTATAACCATATTCTTCAATCCTTTCATCATGTTTACAAATTATTCTTTTAGAGTTTTTATTCATGTGTGAATTTGGTAGCGTTTTAATTTGTTACAGTATTGATCAGTTCAAAGGGAGAGTTTTAGTAACATCTCTATAAGATCAGACAAATATTTATATAGGCCATGTTGAAGGGAAAGCTAGTTCTAAACAAAATATAGTATTTCAATTTGAGGTATTGTAGCATATATTACTACAGGAGAACTTTTTATGGGGATATAACTGTTGTTTGTCATTCAAAATGTAGAGTTTAAAATTAAATTAAAATAAAAAATAGCTAATTTCATTTTGAAAAAGCAATATAATTGAGAGTAAACAAATGTGGGGCCTTGGATCACCCATTGTAAAGGTGCATATTATTGACGACCAATAGTTAGAATGGGTCACCCACCCTGCAGTGGTTTTTAAAATTTTAGTTGCAGCTTCACAGGGAGCGCACGGGACCAGATTATGAGTTTAAAAGACAAGCGTCACCACCTCCTAATCTATTTAAGTAGTAATTGGCTGACATTTAGAGATGTTAAAAAGTAAAAACATACCTACCATAAGTGGTCATTCCTAAATTCAACTACAAACCATTGATGAAATTACTTCTGTTTTTAAATCCTTAATAAAGGAAGGAGTGATTGTTACATGTTTGTACACCAAAGGTTCCACTCACTGTTAAAGAGGTTAACATTGTTCTCTAAGTGGACCAGAATTGAAGATAAATTAATATAATGAGTTATGAAATACATGGCAGAACTTTACAGATCCTAATAATGTTTTGACTCAAGATAATAATTATATGCACAAGTTTCTGAAGTAGATCTATTAGACATTTTAATATAGATTAGGTGTTAATGAACTGCAGTAGTAGTACTATAAGGAAGTGACATTTTTTAGGCTAACACTTTTCAGGGAATGTGGGGAACAGCTGTTCCGATGAAAAGTTAGAGATATCTTGAACATTATAGTTGTAATCGTGAATTAATTAATGATGGCTCTCCATATATGACAGATTTTTGTAGACAAAGGATACTGGCCTATGCTGAACAATCAAAGTCTCTGCAGAGCACACACATGGCCAAAAAAAAGACTGAGACCAACTGACCTTTGACCCTGACCAACAGTGTTACTTGAGAAGGCACTGTCAATGACTGACTCTGGGGTGAACCTGACCAAACTTGACTTTACAACCTGACAGTGTGAGTGTATGTCTGCATGTGATCAGTGCAACGGCATGATTTAAAACAATGACTAATCAAGCATGCTTTAGGACTAACACATTATTCTGGGGCTCTGTGGGCAACGAGAGGTTTCCTACAATTCCACAAAAATTGGAAAACCGTACAGGTGACCCGTTTCTAATCTACTTGATATTTCACTTCCACAGGAGGTGGCAGTTTGCAGAATGTGAAACTCAAACTAAAACATGAAGATTCTGTTTCTTTTAGGACTGAAGGATGGAGAGAAACACTTAATTTCACTGAAGTGTTTACTGTGGAAATGATGGATGTACATTTGGGAAAATGTTTGGTATTTTCTTATAATCCATGGTTACACATTGTTAGAGAATATTTTAATCCTGTCTGTTCCCATGTATCGAATTGGGAATTTATCTGCGAACTTCTGTTTCTAATTAAAGTGTTGTTCCCTCAATCTGTGAAATACGATCATGCCATTCTCAGGGTCAACTCAGAAGTCAGATGCCTTGCTCTGTGGAGAAAGGGGGGCATCCTGTCCTGGCTAGTCTTTGTCCAGTTTGTCGCATCTGTTTATAATTAGCAGAGAAAGGGCGCGTAAGTTTGGGATCCGCCTTTGGTCAATATATTGTGTGATTATATTGTGTAACCTTTAGATGGCTACTCGGTGGAAGACTGTTCAGGTGTGAAACTGAGTGTGCCCTCTCCGGCCGATACTTCAATAAATCTCCGTGTTTTGATGAAAGTTCTCCGTCTCCATTCTTCAACATTGGCTCTGCATTGAATCCCAGAAGATTATTCTTCACACACATGAGTTCATGTGTAAAAAGGGGGAGTGTAAACTTCACAATGTACATTTTTTATTTAGGGACTGAAAGGAACCTGCTGCCCCAACTCGATTGTTCAATCTGACCATTGATTGACAGTTTTAGAATTGACCTGCTCCATATCTGGGGATAAGATACTGTTTGATGAATGTTGACATGTCTCTAATATTGATTGAGTTATAACAGGTAACACAGATGCAGAATCAGTGGCCAAGGGGCTACTGTGAGAGATGTAAGTCCAGAATGGAATACTGAGGAAGTTGACCGGTGAGTAATGTTTCAACAGGTATTAAAGAAACTGAGGTTTGAAATGTAGAAAGAACATATTACAGTTAAAGCTAAAACATAGTAATGTAATGAGACAGAATTTAATTTAGAGAACATCATGTAACTAGCCTGGTAAAGAAGTAAAAGCCATAGACTTTATTGTTTAGGTCATTATGGGGATATACATTTCATCTAAATTCATAATAGAAAGACATTTGATGACAGTTTGTTGGAATTCTGTATTCATTTTTTCAGCGTGATAATATCTAAGCACTGACAGGTAGAAGCAGTATCACCAGGAAATCATTCACTTTGTCAGTATCGTGATTTTGGTTGTTTTTAAATCCATAACATTAGTGTGTTTCTTTACCAGACACATTAGCAGTTCATATTATATTTAGATTTTAAATGGGATCTCAGGGATTTCATTTAAGAATTACACAGACGCTTGTCAAAAATTCAGAGCTATTGAAATATGTTATTTGGTTCACCTAGAGATGTTGGAGTTTTGGTTTGTGGCCAAAAGCCAAGTAATAAGATTCTGAAGCTGCACTGGCAGATAGGAGGTCTACAACTAATTTAGAAAACCTGTACACAGATGTCTGTTGTTTTAAGACACCCCACCAACAGGCTCCAAGCGGCCTACGCAGTGGTGGGTCAAACAGCGGAGGGCCCCGGAGCCCTGAACGTAGGCTTGAGGGATTTGTATCAGATTTCTCCACACAGGTTGGTGATACCAAAGGGGGACCCAGGAGGCTGACACAGCGGAGTTCGTCTGGCTGAAGGTCATCAGGACAAAGTGGCTCAACCCCAGGCTCTCCGGCCCCGACCGAGTGACCCAGCGGATCTCTCATGCCATCCGCCAAGGAGGAAAGGGGGACAGCTCGTACCACGGGAGCCAGTGTGCGGCGGGGAAACCACCTGCTAGGACCGGGGACGACATCAGAACGGACGTGGCCTTCGCAGAGGAGGTCGACTCAGAAGCTGTCATCAGTGGACTGGACGAGAACGACCCTGAAGACATCCTTACAGCAGACTACTCGGAAGCGGCTGTCAGCGGGCTGGGGGATTTGTCGAGGCAGCAGAGGAGTCTACTTCTCTCTGATCAGTTCCACCCGTGAAGGGAAATCCGCATCTCCCCCTCCCTATCAGCTGCCCTTGTTGGCTATTCCTCTGAGGGGGGGGGGCTGATGATTCACCACACAAGGAGACTGCTTTCTAGCACTCAGGTTGCCCTCTCATGGTTCCTTCACTGCCATGGAAAGTGGTGTTCTGTTCCCAAAGAGTTCAAGTACTTTGGGTCTCAGTTTCTGATAGATGTATACAATGTTGGGACAGACACAGTAGAAGAGAATGACAGTAGTTATGTTTCAAAATGCCTTGTGTAAGTTTATCTCTGGAGAAAGAGATAAAAAGGGGGAAATTAAGAGAATTAAATTAACATATTATAGCAGGAAGTTTAATACAGTGTAATTTTTGGTATATTAATTGTAATATTTGATGGAGATTTAAAGGGATTAACGCTCCGCGTTTCAAATCTCCCCGCGTCCCTATGAAGCTGATTATACAGGAAGGAATCCAGAGCCACCAAGTAAACAATAATCTACTTTAATGGTAATATAACAATGCAACACAATCAATACAGTACACATTCAATACAGTACACATTCAATACAATTATCTTTGGGATCCCGAATTTACCTGATGATCAAGTCAGCCAGCCAGAGGAAAGAGACTGAACACAGCTGTGTCTCTGCATTTGTACTTTCTAGCAATGGGAGGGGTTATCTGATCCCCCCCTTTGATTGGCAGCCCCAAATATCACCAACACCTCAAATCTTAGGTTTCCCCAATCACAGGTGGCTAGAGCATTGCATTGCAATGCAAGTCAAGACATGCTCTCACCTTCCCCCATCTCCCTTTGTCCTCAAAAACACATACTGTAGGCCTCAAAGTCCAGCTCACAGTTTTACCCAAATAATTCCCATTTTTAAGCTTATCCATTGGAGCTAACATGAATACATTCAAATATTCCACTACATGTCCCCTGATATATAATAAGTGTGTTTTTATATATTCATGTGTGTACTTAATTACTTTGTATTTAATAGTAGCAGTTTATATGAACAAAAAGCTGGAGAGATGAGAAGTGAAAACTTCCCTGTCAGGAGAAGTGCAGAAAGGAAATACCCTTATATGGGTACAGCGGGGCAAACAGCTGGAAGACAGCAGACAGTAGAATGTGTGTGTGTGTTGCAGTAGCCATCTGGCTGTATCATAACTGCTCAATTATACTGGCGCTTGTGTTTTTATTGATTTATTTCTGTTTCATTCTTTCATGTTGTGAGTACTAAATTGCCACAACTTTGTGCAGTAGTTGGCTTAAATGTGTTTAAATTACTTATGTGAAATAAGGAGCAGGTTTGCTCCATAGGAGACTAAAGATGTGGGGAGAGGATACATTCTTATCTAAACACAGAATGCCAAGTAGCTAGAACACACATGTCTAAAATATATGAGTATGTTTAATTACTTTGTATCAATAATAGCAGTCTGTTAAAGAGAAGCTGGAAATATGATAAGTGAAAATGAGTGTGCGTTAGAAGTGGAGATGTGAGCAGGGGAATGCCCTTATTTGAAGATAGCTCAGATCTCTGAAATGAGTGTGCGTTCTCTGTATATGTTATGTAGGGTTCGTGTTGGACACCCAATGTGTCTGTTTTACCTTAAATGGTAAAACAAGGAAAATTAAAACTGCGGTCGCACTTGTGCGCGCAGTGATGAGCGGGCCCTCGTGTCCATGCGCCTGACGGGGAGGGCAGCCGGTTGTCCCGGCGTCAAGCAGACGCGCGCGAGTCCTGGGAAATGAGCCGTTTCTCATTTCTAAAATTTTCGCGTCCCAGACTCCCAGGTCCTCCGTCAGCGACCCGGAAACGGATGTCGGCGCGCCGCCTCGAAGGAAAACAAATTTCTCTAAAGGCTCGTCGAGGATCAATTATCGAGGAGGCTGTCTGGAGGAACCGAAACCGAGGATACACTGATTTAGAGGAGAGAGGAGAGAGGAGTGTATGTGTGCAATCATAATAGCAATATGTATACAGCGTTTCATGAATATCGGAATAACTATATCCGAGTAATTTGCGACATGTAAATCGTCAAAAATGGTGTATTCGCTGTTAGCTTACGACTTCCACGAGTAATTTTTAAAAAATGTGCTCCTCAATTAAGTATCATATTGGATAGGGGCTGAACGTGTCCTGGATTGGAATTTTTCCGATCATTCCCCTAGGAGGAGTTCGCAAGAATGTGCCTAAAATGGCTGAAAAACGCACATCTTTCAAAATGGCCGACTTCCTGGGAGGCGGGGCTAATGGAATCTATTTACAAATATGTCCGCAATTCCATGAGGAATGTCTGTTCCAAAATTCGTGAAGTTCTGAGAAACTATATGTGACTATCAGACTTTCTGCCCTTTACCGTTTGTTTACTCACTAATCACATGTCCCCTGGATGTTAGGCTATTTTTTTTTTCAATACAAATGCTTTCATTGTGACGCGATGTTTACAGTGAGAACAGCTGCTGAGGTCAGTGCAGAAAACAGAACAGTGTGTATAATATACATCGCTCCATAATAAATGTAACAGGTGTAGTGCCGAGAGATAGGGAGTCGGAGGCGGTGCAATGGAAGTGCAAATGGAAACTTTATTGCGGAGCAGAAAGAGACATGTTGCTGGCTTGCAGTCCGAGTAGCCGAGAGAGAGAAAAGGAGGAGGACACAGTATATACACAAGAGGTACCAACTAATGTGTCCGTGCGGAACCATACCAGCATGTAGTTCCTAGATTGAATTATGACATTATAAAGTGGTCACCACACAGGCCTACATTTCACAGTTTATTTGTAGGCTTTAGGAGATATCTAGAAATAAACAGTAGGGTTAGGAAGTGTATAGTTGTCTGTTGTAATGAATATGCCGCCAGCAAAGGGCATTGTTGGACTAACAGTAGGTGTGTGTGTGTGTGTGTGTGTGTGTGTGTGTGTGTGTGTGAGAGAGTTGATGTGCCAGGCAGACAGGCAGGTCTCAGAAGGTTATCTGACATATAATTGGTCAAAAATGGTACATTCTCCGTTAGCCTACGAGCTCCCCGTTTAAGCGAAGGACAATTCCTTCTCAATGTAGCATGACATTGGATATGCGCTGAAGTTGTCTTGGATTGGAATTTTCCGATCATTCCCCTATGAGGAGTTTGCAGAAACGTCCTTAAAATACATGAAAAAGGCACATTTTTCAAAATGGCCGAGTTTCTGGGGGGCGGGGCTAATGGAAGGCAATTTGAAATATGTGTGCAATTATAATAACAATATGTATACAGCGTTTCGTGAATATTGGAAAAGCTATACGTGAGTAGTTTGGAGTTATTTGGAGTAATTTGTGACATGTAAATCGTCAAAAATGGAAAGTTCTCGGTTCGCTTACGAAGTCCTCGTTTGAGCGATCGACTATTCCTTCGCAATTTAGCATCAAATTGGATATGGGCTGAACTTGTCCTGGATTGGAATTTTTCCGATCATTCCCCTAGGAGGAGTCGGCAGAAATGTGCTTAAAATGGCTGAAAAACGCACATATTTCAAAATGGCCGACTTTCTGGGGGGCGGGGCTAATGGAAGGCAATTGTGTGCAATCATAATAGCAATATGTATAGAGCGTTTTGTGAATATCGGAATAACTATATCCGAGTAGTTTGGAGTAATTTGCGACATGTAAATCGTCAAAAATGGTGTATTCGCTGTTAGCTTACGACCTCCACGATTGAGCTATCAAAAATGTTCTTCTCAATTTAGCATCTTATTGGATAGGGGTTGAACTTGTCCTGCATTGGAATTTTTCCGATCATTCCCCTAGGAAGAGTTTGCAAGAATGTGCTGAAAATGCATGAAAAACGCACATCTTTCAAAATGGCCGACTTCCTGGGGGGCGAAGCTAATGGAAGGCAATTTGAAATATGTGTGCAATCATAATAGCAATATGTATACAGCGTTTCGTGAATATCGGAATAACTATATCCGAGTAGTTTGGAGTAATTTGCGACATGTAAATCGTCAAAAATGGTGTATTCGCTGTTAGCTTACGACCTCCACAATTGAGCTATCAAACATGTTCTTCTCAATTAAGTATCATATTCGATAGGGGCTGAACCTGTCCTGGATTGGAATTTTTCCGATCATTCCCCTAGGAGGAGTTCGCAAGAATGTGCTTAAAATGGCTGAAAAACGCACATTTCTCAAAATGGCCGACTTCCTGGTGGGCGGGGCTAATGGAATCAATGTACAAATATGTCCGCAATTCCATGAGGAATGTCTGTGCCAACATTCGTGAAGTTCTGAGAAACTATATGTGACTACCACACAATAGGGGGCGCTAGTGAGCAGTTTTTTTGAAAAATTACGTTTTTTTTTTTACATTCTCGAAAAGGTTGTGGGCTGTGATGCGTGTCCCAAGTTTTGCGTACCGAAACACATTTTAGCACATCGTCATAAAAAAAAAGTACAGGCCACGCCTACATTTGTCATTCGTTGTGACCCTTTAAATAGAAGTTCATACTCATCCCCAGAGTATGTCTAAAAAAAAAAAAAAGATTTCGTCCATCAGTTCATGAGTAATACATTTGTCATGTTTTTGGCGCCCCCTATAGTCCAAAAATGAAAATTACTTGTTGTGCCTATTCCCCAATACAGACTGAACCTTACCACAAAAATGTGTGTTTTTTTTGGTACATTTTTGATGAATTATGAACATTTCTATCTAAGCCCCGCCTTTTTGCAAACACGTTTAGAGTAATGATGGCCACATTTATCGACTGAACATGCTCATTTCCTGCGATAATGTGTCTGACCTTCCAGCGGTACTGAATTTGGTGTTGAAATATATATATTTTTTAATTTAAGTGAATATTTAACTGTTTTTAAAATGATGCTAATTAAAAAGAAATAAAGTAGGCGGAGCTTAGGGGTTCAAGGAGATTATATGTAGAGCAGGTCCACCCGAGTAAGTGTGAAAAATGTCACGTCATTTGGAGTTACGGTGCGACTTTGTACATCTTTCCAAAAACGGAAATGGCCATAGGTGGCGCTAGAGAGCATGTTGGACAATTTGAACACATTGAGTCCAGAATATTGTAGTTTTCACCGATTCTGGAATCTGTGCAAAATTATACAACTTTTGAAGCGTCCTAAAGGCCTCAAAAACAGGAAATGCCAGCAGAGAAATAAGAATAATACCACCAATAACAATAGGTTCCTCGCACTTCGTGCTAGGACGCCGTTGGGTCCTAGCGCTCCGTGCTCGGGCCCTAATAATAATTCCACCAATAACAATAGGTTTTCTCGCACTTCGTGCTAGGACGCCATTGGGTCCTAGCGCTCCGTGCTCGGGCCCTAATAATAATTCCACCAATAACAATAGGTTTCCTCGCACTTCGTGCTAGGACGCCGTTGGGTCCTAGCACTCCGTGCTCGGGCCCTAATAATAATTCCACCAATAACAATAGGTTTCCTCGCACTTCGTGCAAGGACGCCGTTGGGTCCTAGCGCTCCGTGCTCGGGCCCTAATAATAATAATTCCACCAATAACAATAGGTTTCCTCAAACTTCGTGCTAGGACGCCGTTGGGTCCTAGCGCTCCGTGCTCGGGCCCTAATAATAATAATTCCACCAATAACAATAGGTTTCCTCAAACTTCGTGCTAGGACGCCGTTGGGTCCAAGCACTCCGTGCTCGGGCCCTAATAATACTGACGATTTCAATAGGTCTTTGCACTTCGTGCTCAGGCCCTAATAATTCCACCAATAACAATAGGTTTCCTCGCACTTCGTGCTAGGACGCCGTTGGGTCCTAGCGCTCCGTGCTCGGGCCCTAATAATAATAATATTTCCACCAATAACAATAGGTTTCCTCGCACTTCGTGCTAGGACACCGTTGGGTTCTAGCGCTTCATGCTCGGGCCCTAATAATTCCACCAATAACAATAGGTTTCCTCGCACTTCGTGCTAGGACGCCATTGGGTCCTAGCGCTCCGTGCTCAGGCCCTAATAATAATTCCACCAATAACAATAGGTTTCCTCGCACTTCGTGCTAGGACGCCGTTGGGTCCTAGCGCTCTGTGCTCGGGCCCTAATAATAATTCCACCAATAACAATAGGTTTCCTCGCACTTCGTGCTAGGACGCCGTTGGGTCCTAGCACTCCGTGCTCGGGCCCTAATAATAATTCCACCAATAACAATAGGTTTCCTCGCACTTCGTGCTAGGACGCCGTTGGGTCCTAGCGCTCCGTGCTCGGGCCCTAATAACAATAATTCCACCAATAACAATAGGTTTCCTTCGTGCTAGGACGCCGTTGGGTCCTAGAGCTCCGTGCTCGGGCCCTAATTATAATAATAATAATTCCACCAATAACAATAGGTTTCCTCGCACTTCGTGCTAGGACGCCGTTGGGTCCTAGCACTCCGTGCTCGGGCCCTAATAATAATTCCACCAATAACAATAGGTTTCCTCGCACTTCGTGCTAGGACGCCGTTGGGTCCTAGCACTCCGTGCTCGGGCCCTAATAACAATAATTCCACCAATAACAATAGGTTTCCTTCGTGCTAGGACGCCGTTGGGTCCTAGCGCTCCGTGCTCGGGCCCTAATTATAATAATTCCACCAATAACAATAGGTTTCCTCGCACTTCCTGCTAGGACGCCGTTGGGTCCTAGCGCTTCATGCTCGGGCCCTAATAATTCCACCAATAACAATAGGTTTCCTCGCACTTCGTGCTAGGACGCCATTGGGTCCTAGCGCTCCGTGCTCGGGCCCTAATAATTCCACCAATAACAATAGGTTTCCTCGCACTTCGTGCTAGGACGCCATTGGGTCCTAGCGCTCCGTGCTCGGGCCCTTATAATAATAATAATTCCACCAATAACAATAGGTTTCCTCGCACTTCATGCAAGGACGCCGTTGGATCCTAGCGCTTCATGCTCGGGCCCTAATAATTCCACCAATAACAATAGGTTTCCTCGCACTTCGTGCTAGGACGCCATTGGGTCCTAGCGCTCCGTGCTCGGGCCCTAATAATAATAATAATTCCACCAATAACAATAGGTTTCCTCGCACTTCGTGCTAGGACGCCGTTGGGTCCTAGCACTCCGTGCTCGGGCCCTAATAATAATTCCACCAATAACAATAGGTTTCCTCACACTTCGTGCTAGGACGCCGTTGGGTCCTAGCGCTCCGTGCTGGGGCCCTAATAACAATAATTCCACCAATAACAATAGGTTTCCTTCATGCTAGGACGCCGTTGGGTCCTAGCGCTCCGTGCTCGGGCCCTAATTATAATAATAATAATTCCACCAATAACAATAGGTTTCCTCGCACTTCGTGCAAGGACGCCGTTGGGTCCTAGCACTCCGTGCTCGGGCCCTAATAATAATAATTCCACCAATAACAATAGGTTTCCTCGCACTTCGTGCTAGGACGCCGTTGGGTCCTAGCACTCCGTGCTCGGGCCCTAATAATAACTCCACCAATAACAATAGGTTTCCTCGCACTTCGTGCTAGGACGCCGTTGGGTCCTAGCGCTTCATGCTCGGGCCCTAATAATTCCACCAATAACAATAGGTTTCCTCGCACTTCGTGCTAGGACGCCATTGGGTCCTAGCGCTCCGTGCTCGGGCCCTAATAATAATAATTCCACCAATAACAATAGGTTTCCTCGCACTTCGTGCTAGGACGCCATTGGGTCCTAGCGCTCCGTGCTCGGGCCCTAATAATACCACCAATAACAATAGGTTTCCTCGCACTTCGTGCTAGGACGCCGTTGGGTCCTAGCGCTCCGTGCTCGGGCCCTAATAATAATTCCACCAATAACAATAGGTTTCCTCGCACTTCGTGCTAGGACGCCGTTGGGTCCTAGCGCACCGTGCTCGGGCCCTAATAATACCACCAATAACAATAGGTTTCCTCGCACTTCGTGCTAGGACTCCGTTGGGTCCAAACACTCCGTGCTCGGGCCCGAATAATAATTCCACCAATAACAATAGGTTTCCTCGCACTTCGTGCTAGGACGCCATTGGGTCCTAGCGCTCCGTGCTCGGGCCCTAATAATTCCACCAATAACAATAGGTTTCCTCGCACTTCGTGCTAGGACGCCGTTGGGTCCAAGCACTCCGTGCTCGGGCCCTAATAATAATTCCACCAATAACAATAGGTTTCCTCGCACTTCGTGCTAGGACGCCATTGGGTCCTAGGGCTCCGTGCTCAGGCCCTAATAATAATTCCACCAATAACAATAGGTTTCCTCGCACTTCGTGCTAGGACGCCGTTGGGTCCTAGCGCTCCGTGCTCGGGCCCTAATAATTCCACCAATAACAATAGGTTTCCTCACACTTCGTGCTAGGACGCCGTGTGTGTGTGTGTGTGTGTGTGTGTTGTGTGTGTGGTGTGTGTGGTGTGTGTGTGTGTGGTGTGTGGTGTGTGTGTGGTGTGTGTGTTGTGTGTGTGTGTGTGTGTGTGTGTGTGTGTGTGTGGTGTGTGTGTGTGTGTGTGTGTGTGTGTGTGTGTGTGGAGTCGTTACGTCACTATGACCAGGAAGCAAACAATGGGAAAAGAGAAATCTCCAACGAGGCGTTCTGGGGCAGCAAAGACAGGTCTTTTCTGTGTTAAAGCACAAAAGGGGACGGGTAAGAACCAGAAAGGCATGACATGGGACCTTTAATGAGCGTGTATTTGGGATACAAAAGTAGTGAAACGGAAATCAATGAAAAGAAAATTGTAGATTTTGTGAAGAAAATAATGGAAAGAATAAGAATACAAATCTGAATATGGTAAATTGCCCAGAATGTTTTCACATACGAAGAATTAGCTTTTGTATGTATTTGTGTATACATAAACAAAGTAAGAGGCATTCAAATGTCAAATAAGAGCACATTTATATCAAAACAACTATTTAGAAAAGCTTTCACAAATCAAAGATTGTGCACAAGAAATATACAAATTCAAAAAAGAACAAGGGTAGAATATGACAGAGCACCATGAAGAATAAAGTACCACTATCTTAATTAAAGTAAAAGAGCTGGACACTTTTAAGGAGTGTCTTCTATGCCGGAATGTGCAAAATAGTCAAAGGAGCCAAAGGTGCAAAGGTTAACAGTATGTGGTCAAAATGTAATGCATGTTTGAAATGCTTAAGTAAAAATAAAGCACTAGTTTAAAAGAAGAAATAGCTAAAGTGAAATTGAATATGCAACATGTTTCAAGTTATTTCAGCTCAGTAACTTGTGACTTCTCTTTTAAAAAGACTGCACGCGTGCTAACAACACGGCAGCAGCATGAGGACGGTTTGTCATGAAGAGAGAGATTCTCTGATAGGAGACGCTCCGCTCCGTCACGGTCATCTGTGCATCCTGCAGAATAACACACACCTGCTCTATCACTCTATCAACCAGCACTGTGTTTAGTGAGAAACACAAAGAGGATGGGACCTCAAATATGTGTTATTCCCTCTGCTATTTCAGTTATCACACCTGCCCACAGTGAGAGCTGATTACAGGCCTCTGTCTGAAGGAGGAGCTCACTGGGGGGTTGTTAGGAGACTTAACAGGGTGGTGTTCAGGGGCTTATCAAGAGTTTAGACATGGTTAACCAAACATGAACCACTCTCCTGGTTCTTCTATAAACACAACCTTAGCAAACAGAGCTAAAACTAACGTCATTCACTTGAGAGTTACTTTAGATTTGTTTAAATTCCTCCACTACTTTTCTTTCCAAGGATTTTCTAATGTGAGAATCCATTCTGCTTCATGCCCCTAAACTAAGGTAACAGCGTCTTGATATCATAAACTCTCGAGATATGTTTCAAAGCTAATTGAAGTCCTATCCATCTAATCTTTTTTTTAAATAATATATAATATATACAATATAAATAATTGTAAATGTAAGCTGATATTATTTGTTTCACTTTTTGTTTTATTGTGGTTGATTTTTCCTGTTGTTATTTATCTTTTGAGTTATTTCTTATTTAAAATACCTGGTGTTTTGGTACATTATCATTTCATTATTTAATACATTCAATATTAAATTTTTTGAATATGTGATTATTAACACTTGTAATACTTTTGTAGTATTCAGCCTTGCAAAAAATGTATTTATTGCTTCATTTATATATGATGCACTTTGGGAAGCATGTTTGTTTGAAAGGTCCAATTATATAAATAAATGTAATTAAATTGAGTTAGGGAATTTTTTTTTCATTTCTGTTACAGCTTTTTTAAGCTTGTATCATTTAAAAAATGGTATCCCTGTTTGTTTGGTTCCTTTTATTTTATATACATGTATTTTTATCCAAAATATGCCATTTCTTTATGTATATTGTTGTGGGAATGGAAAGATAAATGAAAGAAGGCGGATATATCCACTTAACATACAGTATCTATGTTTATTATAACATTTTTCTGCGTGTCAAAATGAAAGATAGCCCACATGCCTGTCAATCATCAAACCGTGGGGTCTTAATTCATTACGTGTTGATTTCTATCAACGGGGGAGTACTTCAGGAAAGTCGACAGGGGGCGGATAGTGGAGTACTTCGTGAACGCTGTGATCAGCTGTTTTAGCGCAGTTCTCCAGTGAAGGGGGGGAGTCTCCCTCCGCAGCCGGTTGGCGTAGTTTTGGCACAATTCCGTTGTACAGACCGACGTTAACAGCAGCCCTGTCTGTGCACACGGAGACCGACTCTGTCGTCCGGTGATCTAACCGCCTTCTGGAAAAGCTTCACAAGTACGTCGGTACGCAAATGCGCTTTGTGACACAAGTGCTGGTACGCATTTCAGATTACGCACATAACCTGCATACCAGTGTTAGAAATTAAAATCAATGGTATGATAGCATAATGTACCTTAAACATACCGTCAGTTTAAATGCTGTTTTATACTAAAAAAACAGAAGTTCTTGTGCACAACCAGTTGTTAAGCTTTTATTCTGAAAATCCTTCATCTCCGGTTAGCATTTAGCATGAGGCTAATATACCATTTACTATAGAGGTGAATTTAGCAGCGATATGATGTTGCACACCGAAACCTACTGATTTCAACACTACAACTACAGATGTCGAGATATTATTAATGTTGATTATTAAATGAAGGTACAGTTTATTTGTGTACTTATTGTTTACAGATGTGGGTAGGATGTGACAACATCAGGAACGACCGGAAACCAAACTGCCGTGAAGTATTTCCTGTATTTTTTGGAGTATTGATTACAGCGTTTAGAATGTGTTAAATGAAAAGTCATGAAAGAGTTAAGGAAGAGAAAAGGAGTGTTTAGATATATTGAATGTACAAGTCTGTATTCTCTGATAGTAACAACCTATATATACAGTCTATGGTAACAACAGACATTAAAACGTTGGAGAGCCGGCCCACAGGGAGGAGCCAGCTGAGGATATAAAACAACGGGACCTGAGGGTTTCGGGCTCTTTCTTCACCTGCCAGAGCCAGAGACACAGCTGCTTTTCTGTCGAACAATAATCTGTTTGTAACATAACCGCGCCTTTATCTTTAATTAAAGTACCCATTTGAAACCATCTCAGAAACTCCATTTAGTCTCCTTTTTAAGCTTCTCTCCTGGACGCGAGAATAACCAACACAGATAACACCAGTTAACACCCCTGTACTACAGCAAAAGTATTCTCGGTCAGGACTTCCTGCAACAACACCACGCCGTTATCTTGATTCTGATTGGCCAGAAGACATTATCAAAGATGTTCTATTGAGAAGACGATCACTATGTGACAAAAGTTTTCAAAGCCGTTTCTGGTCTTCGGTATTTCCAGACAAGTGGCTACTGAAATCAATCTTACTAACTGCTGTCTGTGCAATTTACTCCGCGCGAGTTGGCAGACTTTATTTTGCTTACTTTAACATCATTTTTCATGGTGGGGCTAAGCCATTTCTTGGTAGGGGTGTAGCCTACCCCAGCCATACCCTGGCGCCAGTGTTGGGTGTAACGCGTTACAAAAGTAACGGAGTTACAGTAATATATTACTTTTTGCTGTAACGAAGTAATGTAACACATTACTTATATATATTATATATATATATTACCCGTTACAATGCTCAGTAACGCAGTTACAACACATTTCAACCCGAAATTAAATGGTGTTTTGTTTTTTAAGAATGTACTAACATAGAGTCATTCCGACACCAGACAAATTGTGCGGGTAGATTAGTAAACTTGGTGTTTACCCTTCAGGCTTCGCGTCGGGATCTTCGGGGCAGTTGAATGTTATGCACCCTCTATTCAAAAAAGAGAACGGCGCGAAAAATACAAACAACAAATTGTGTCAGGTGCGCGTGACCTGCTCCGCTGCGCGTGCATCATTTCCAAAGTGCTTCCACAGCAGTGACACACACATCTGTGGATAATCATTTATACGAAAATGGTTAAAGCAACCATCACTAAACGCCAGCAACACTGCATCTACTGCAGACAGTAGCAACAGGTCGGATGGGGACATCACGTTACCCTCCGTTGTGGACACTAGCTTACTCCCGCCTGACTCGCCGCCCTCGCCCCCGGAGCAGCAGTCTTCGTCTCCCCAAACTACGCCGCCCCTCTGCGGCCCGCAGAGGATACCACGGCAAAACAGAGCCTGCCCAGGTGTATCTAAACAAGTACCCGCCTGTACAGTGGGGTTAGGTGGTCATTTTGCAGCTCGTGGTATACAAATAGACAAGGGAATATTCATGTGAAAATAGATTCATATTCTGCCATGCTTGTAGAAATGTTGGGTCAATCATAATGCATACAATAGCACAGATGCCTTCACCACGAATGGCTACAGAAAGATCTCATATCCCAAGCTTATCAACAAGCTAATGTTGCAGCTGAAATGTTCTCCAGGTCACAAAGTCAACCTCACATGATGATGTGATCAGTGGCGTTTTTATATGTACAAAAGTGGTGGGGCACAAAAAACTTAGATGTCTATAAGCTTCTGCAGTGAGGTTCATGGCTGCTGAGGCACTGGCACTGACTCTTCAGGTTTACAAATATTATATTTTGACCTAAATCAAAATATAATATTATTTTGAAAAGCTTTTTTTGTCTGATGCTTCAATTAATTTTAAACAGACAGCTCAACAAAAGGATAGCCAAAAAATGTAATTTTATCATTTAAAGGTGGGGTAGGTAAGTTTCAGAAACCGGCTCGAGTGCACTAACATTTGAAAGTACACAGCCGAAAAGAATCCGCCCCTTCCTTCAGACTTCCAACACACATGAACGCGCACATGACGTCAGCAGACTTGAGCATCTTGGGAAAACATCATGGCTCAATCAGATGTAAAAAAACAACACCTTGTAGTGCCGGGAGATATGGGAGTCGGAGGCGGTGCATCGAAGGTGCAAAAGGGTACTTTAATACGGAGCTGCACAGGACATGTTGTCGGGTCGCAGCCCGGGTCGACAAGAGAAAGAGCCGGGAGGGCACACAACATATATAGAATATGAACACATATGTCCGTGCGGAAACAATACCCCCAACCCGTAGTTCCGTGATTGAATTATGTCCCAGTGGTAAAATAGGTGGTCACCACACAAGCCCCCCCCAGAATTCAACCATGGACACTATCTCCGTGTCCGGGAGGAAGCACCACAGGGGCCGAGGAGGGTGGGGCCGGGCCATGGGACGGGCCGTCGGAAGGGGGCCGCAGGAGAGGGCAGGGGCTTTAACGAGGGCGAGGGCATCCTCACCGGGGGTGGGAGACGGGCCGGAACGGGGCCGCAGTAGGCGTCGTAAGGGGGCCGCAGTGCTGCGACGTGGGGACGGCGTGAATATCCCGGTGGTCCCCAGCAGGGAGGAGCGCTGCCCGGCCGCAGGCGAGGGCACAACGGCAGCGGGCACAAAGTCCTCGGGGGGAAAGAACCGGGTCCCCGGGGGGCAGGAGCAGCATCCCCGGGAGGAAGGAGCAGGGTCCCCGGGGGGCAGGAGCAGCATCCCCGGGAGGAAGGAGCCGGGTCCCCGGGGGGCAGGAGCAGGGTCCCCGGGGGGCAGGAGCAGCATCCCCGGGAGGAAGGAGCCGTGGACAGGGGAGAGGCCAGGCAGGGTCCCGGAGCGCGCCACCTACGGGCCGATGAAGGCATGGGGACGTCCGAAACCGCCGAGGCGAAGGAAGAGGCCAGACAGGCTCCGGAGCGCGCCACCCACGGGCCGATGAAGGCATGGGAACGTCCGAAACCGTCGAGGCGAGACGGGGTCCAGGAGTGCACCACCCAGGCGTCGATGAACGTGAGTGGCGTCTGGAACCGCCGTCGAGGTGAACCGTGAGCCGCGGTAAGAAGAGAAGCCAGGCAGGGTCCCGGAGCGCGCCACCCACGGGCCGATGAAGGCATGGGCACGTCCAAAACCGCCGAGGCGAAGGCAGAGGCCAGACAGGCTCCGGAGCGCGCCACCCACGGGCCGATGAAGGCATGGGCACGTCCGAAACCGTTGAGGCGAGACGAGGTCCAGGAGTGCACCACCCAGGCGTCGATGAACGTGAGTGGCGTCTGGAACCGCCGTCGAGGTGGTGAAACAGGTGAGAGTGTCCACACGAGGCCGACCAGACATGGTCGAACCTCCTCTCAGGCACCAGAAAAAGCTCAAAAAGGGCCGTACTGTCCACGGTCAAAAACAGGTGGGCGAAATAGTGAGAGGATTCACACGAGGCCAACCAGACATGGTCAAACCTCCTCTCAGGCACCAGAAAAAAAACTCAAAAAGGTCGATAGCCTTTAGCAGCTAGCCGTTAGCAGCTAGCCGTTAGCTGAGGCCGTTAGCTGGCAGCCATCGGTAGCTGCTAGCCGTCGTTAGCCCCACGTGGATAGCTGCTAGTCGTCGCCAGCTAGCGCCGCTGGGACGCGCAGCCGCACGCCCCGAAGAAACAGCCCCATGAGGTAGCAATGGGGTTGCTGGTCGACCCAGCAGGTCGTGCATCGTCCCCCCCGATGCGGGAACGGCGAGCAACGTCTCCAGCCTTCTGCGGAGCACGCCTCAGTCCGCGTGCCGGTGGCAGCCACGGACGTCTCCAAAAAATCCCCGGCATTTCGAGAAAGGAACCTGAGTTCCTTTTGCCGTGTTCGGCTTCGTCCCGGAAACTTCCCAAGACGTGTCAGAGTCACCAGTGTAGTGCCGGGAGATATGGGAGTCGGAGGCGGTGCATCGAAGGTGCAAAAGGGTACTTTAATACGGAGCTGCACAGGACATGTTGTCGGGTCGCAGCCCGGGTCGACAAGAGAAAGAGCCGGGAGGGCACACAACATATATAGAATATGAACACATATGTCCGTGCGGAAACAATACCCCCAACCCGTAGTTCCGTGATTGAATTATGTCCCAGTGGTAAAATAGGTGGTCACCACAACCTAAGATTATCATAATAATGAATGTAAAAAACGAACAAAGTTATTGTCAGTGCTTATATTTTTTAAGCTAGCATGTTTGTTTTGGGAAAATGTATTAAAAATAAGTAAATTATTTCTGGCTAGCTGGCGAGAGCAGGCTGCAGTAACGTTACATATCAGGCAAAGCTAAACACATCTCGGTTAGCAATACTACACAGCCCAAGTTGGCTTTGAATGTTTATTTGAAATATTTAGCGTATTCATCTATTATGTTTATGTTATGTTTTACAGTACCTAATTACCTAGCTACGCTAGACAGCGTCTGCTAAATGAGTAAATGTAAATGCTACCTGCCGTTATCATCGGTGACACATTGAGGAACGTGGATTTCATAATATAATTCATTCATAATAATTATAATATTATATATTATTATAATAATTCATAATTATAATATTATAATCTCTTGTTTTGCTTGTTAGAGCTTCCAGGATGAGAGCATCCAGGATGAGAGCATGGTTTTCTCTGACACTGAGTACACTCCAGAACCCAGCACATCTGGTCAAAGCAGAGTGGCCCGGGGTAGACCCAGAGGGGGAGAGGAAGAGGCAGAGGAAGAGGACGGGGAGGTCAGACTAAGACGGGTCTTGGTCAAGAGGACCTTCAAAGAGTTGAGGATCTGCAAGCTCAAAGGATTGCAGAGGAACAGGTGTGTGTAGCTGGTGTACAACTGTATGTATAGAAGCATATATTTACATTATTTATTTTTTTACCTCAACACCACCAATAACTCTTGTCTTAGTCAGTGGCTTCTCTGTGGACACACAAGACCTCTTTGTGGACAATAAAGCTCTGTTCAATAAAGATATTACTTTGTGATCTATTGCTTTATAGGCGAGAATTCAAGGACTGTCCTTACAGCAATCCCATCAACTGCTGGAGCTCTGCCTGACACGGGACCCAAGTCTGATGTTTGACCTCCTCCGCTTCACATCAGATGCGCCTCCACCTGGCCCTCCTGTTGAAGGTCAACCCAGTTGGTGTTTCTGCCATAACTGCAGAGAAATGTCCACAGATGTGGAAAGGAAGTGCTGTGGGCAACCTCATGACTCCTGTGTGTCCAGCCTTCCACACATGGAAGTGTATATTTTGCAGGAGGGGGTCCTGCGCCTTGCAAGACGGATCTGGAACGATATCCGGGCAGTGGCTGATGTTCAAGACACAGGAGAGAGCAACAAACAGTTCCGCTATGCAGCATACAGACAATTTGTTGTGTGGCAATATGTGGCCTTAGGACAGGGTCACAGAGTGATTATACCCAGTTGCTGTGTCTGGAAGATAAGAGACCGGTACCCAGATCCACATGGACAGTACAAAGGCTTCATCCCCAGTAGGGTATAAGCTCACAGTCATAGGTGCAATCACAATATTTCTTTAAAAATAATTCACTATTTATGTTCTGCACTTTCGTCAAACTTGTTTAAATAAAATCTTTAAAATGATTAATGCCTTTTCCTTTTAGCATAAACAATGAAGCGATTACATTTATTATTTATTTACATCCTGTACTACGAACGACGACAACCAAATGTGTTATGAAACCTGTTTATTATATGGGAACGCCATCACATATTCAATATTGCATGAATATTATAATCTACAAGATATATACATTATATAACAACTATAAACATCATATGTACACAAAGGAAGAAATGGTGTGTCGGCAGGCTGTTGATTACAGGACAGGAAGTGCACGTAGCATATTGGTGCTGGGCCAATCCTCTATTCCTTGGGCAGTGATTGTCCTTTAAAATAAATATCACAATTACATATATGACAGTAATTACAGCATATCAACAACACCCGCATTACTGCCAAAGACTGACAACACTGCAAGTTTGGCAGCATTTCATGCAGTGAAAAACACTTTTCAATGTCATACCTATTGTGGGTCCAAAGATGATTTGAAAAGCAAAACGACTAGACTCTTTAGTGGACTAAGGACACACTTTCATATGGTTGAGCCATTACTTTGTTGAGATAACTGTTGTAGATCATAATTAGTAGCTCTGAGGTTTAGAAACTGATGATGTTTTGTGGAACCTGGCATAAATGTCGACACTTTTTTTAAACTAGCTTTTGCTAGAATCTTACCGCTTGATGATCAATCTACATTATCGTAAGACAACTCACCTAGTCCTCTGCTGACTTGCTTCTGCAACAGCTCCTGGGTGGTTGGTGCAGGGGCACCTGACAGAACCCCATGTTGACGGGGACCGTCTGGCCTCTTGGCTCTGATCCTTGGCATCCCCTTGGTAGCAGAAAATCTTCGCCGCAGGATAGCGCTCTGGAGGTCGGGATATAGCTGTAATCCTTCTCTACTTTCAATGTGTGCAACCTCCACGCCCTGGACCTTTTGTTGTACAACTTCCTGTATCTGCCATAAAATAAAAGTTACACATTAGTGAAATGTTCATATGACCGTACATTGCACAGTAGTTTGTACTTCCACAATGCTTATGTTTCATAGCATTGGATCAGCCTTGACTAAGCACCTATAAGGTAATAGACTAAAATGCATAGGAGTAATATTATTACAACATACTGAATAGAGCCATCTTTTTCTCTCTTTGCTGGTCTGTGGATGTGGTGATTGTATTCCAGGCCGGCCAGCAGTGTCCGAGCTGCATATACCATTGGAGAGAAGCTGAAGCTGAAGCGCTGAAGCTGAAGCGCTTGCTTGCATACATACAGACTCCAGGTCTACAGTTGATCTGAGAGCACAGTGAAAACAATATACATTATTTTTTTTCTGGTTATACAATTTGATGCATAAAAGCACCAAATTCAGAATAACACAGAAGTATTGACATATGGGAAAACAGTCACTTGAACATAGACCTTGGCTGGTATACCTGAAACGCAGATATTTGTGGACGTTTTTAAGCCAACGTGCATTGAGAATGATATCAGTAAGACTCTGGTGTGCCACGGAGCCCTGCTGGATCCACTCCTTCTCTCTGCTCTCCAACAAGGGGCCATGGTGACAGGCTCCAAGGGCCCATGAATGTTCTCCTGTGACGTGGTGCAGGAGTCCAGTCCACATGTCCTGAAAAAAAACAGAGAAATGTGTTGTGAATTCTGAGGTCAGCAAGCGAGCAAGCCCAGTTTGCACAAACCACAGGTGAACAGTCAGAAAAAGAATCCGACCTGTTGACCAAGGTCTAGCGAGCACTTTTATTCTGATGTTTTGTCCAAAGTATTAGTATATATACATGTTACCATTTGGTACAACAACTCACATAAGGCGGAGGCATGAGTAGATCAACAGTTAGTGTCACCACTTGGTATGTTTACAGGTTTGATTCCTGAATGTTCCGAGTCTGTGTCTGGCTAAAAGCGTCTGCTAAATCTCAGTCACCTTTACATAAATGCAGCGTTTGACATAATGGTGTAAACTAAATGCCCTGTATATCAGTAATTACATTACTCTGAAAATGATAGTTATGGATGAGGAAATGGCATCAGGCACTGATTGCATGTTGATTTCTGAGCTTTTTAAATTGTATTGCATTATTATAAATTATTTCATTTGATGATATTTGTTTTGTAATACTTACAAAGAAGTCTTCATAATGGTCGGCAGTTTTACAGCAGTACCAGAAGTGGTTGCAGATGTCCTTGTTCCACATCAGTAGGATGGAGCACCCCTTTTGCTGCCCTGCCTGGACATTGAACAAAATGTTTTTTATGGGACGTCAGCTGGGTTTATGACAACAGGGTTGATGTAGATGATTTCAATGAAGTACAGTATATGTATTTATTTATCTATCTTTATTTTGAGAGATCATGGACTTACGGTCAGAACTTTTTTGCCCAAGTTTAATTAATGGTACGCACGAAGCCCTCCTTCTCCATTATAACAGAATGTCTCTGTGTTTCACGCTTGTCAATGTTGATCATGCAGATGATGTTTTTGGAGTCATTGTCCATGGCGGTGTATGTGCAGTATTGCGCACAGAATCCAGGACTGTCCATCCGAGCATCTCCTTTGAATCGAAATGAGAACAAAAAAGGCTAACTACATAGTTCCATATTGCGATAAACATTCAATTGCATGCTGCTCAAAATGCATGAAACACTGAGCAACCTTAGGTCAGCCTAGCGTTTTGTATCTCACACAAAAACAACAACATATTGAAAATATTGATTCACATCTTTTCAAAAGCAAATGTTGCCTGGTATAGGCTCACACTCAACATGAAGAGTAGAAATTACACTCAACCCCAATAAAAGAAGTACTGGACTGAAATGTTGGGCACATTTGATTGCATTATATTTCTACTTTCACACAATTACTTTTGAGTTCTTTACTGAACTTTATTTTAAATTATTGTTGCATCTGCCCTGCTAATACTGCTTCTGGGGAACAAATACAGTTATATACCATGGTGTATAGTTTGTGCTAGTGTGTGTGTCTCCAACTTACCCAAGATCACAACAGGCCCTTTAGGGTGAAGCTGGGTGATGAGTTTGGCCCTCTTCTCGTTCCAGAAGTCCTTTATACTGTCCACACAGTAGGAGTCCTGGATTCTGAAGAAGGAGGACCTCTCCACCATCCCCATGTTCATGAACCGGAATAGTAGTGAAATCTTGGCATAGTTGTTGCCAGAGAGCAGTATGTTACTGGCCAACATGAAGTCCCCAACCAGCATCCCATACTTTAAAGTGGGTTGGGAACACCATTTCCATACAGTGTGACCATGAAGACACATCTAAAAAAAAGACATAGGTGGAGAAGACAGCACAGTACTTTAAACAACAATTACTACTGCTTGTATGACACGTATGCAGCAATCAGTCCAAAACTTGTAATGCCAAATGATGCCAAACAAATACACACCCATTCAACGATTGCTGCTGTGCCCCTGGCAGGCTTGGATTTTCCTCATTTTAGGGGCAAGACCATTTGGCCTTTGGTGTCACACATTTTTTCAGGGCGGAAAGGCCACATGCCAGGGCACAAAGGCCATTGAGGGAGAAATTACGATTTGGAGCTTAAAGAGCCAAACCCATCAATTTGAGTAAATATTGTCCCCTTGAAAACCGTTACTGAACTGATTTTGGATATTTGTACTTTGATAACCGTTAATCTGCCCTTCAATGTTGACCATTTTCTGGATCTTCTCGGGGATTCTTCAAGTCCCGCCAAATTACGTGTGACGTCATTGCGGGCACAGCGCTCCAGCTGCACCGTTCAGGATCCCAGCATCTGCATGTAAACGCACGATGGCGCACACAGCAGCAAGCTCAGACAGCGATGACAGTTTAATTTTGAACATGTCTGAGAGCTCATATGAGGCTGAAGCATCGGTTTATGTTCTGTTCGAAGTTTAGGAGTTAGGTACGTCAATACGGGCGAGCATACGGTCATGTAGCCAGTGGTGGACTGGGACTAAAAATCTTCCCGGGACTCTCGACCGGCCCACTTCGGTACCGCTAGGAAATTGTCAACGGGGGGAGTGGGAGAGGTCAGGGGCGCTGGGTGCTGTAGGCTAGGGAAGGCTAAGCCTTCCCAAATATTTGTGTCACTGCATCCTGGTAAAATACAAATAAAATGTATGATGTCTGTGTCTTTGACATTAGTGCTGCTAGCCACCTGTGCCCTGTACTACGAAGCCAGTTCAACATACCCTGGATATGTTTGAGTAACAAACAAACTAACAACAACAAACTAACAAACGAGATCTCATAAAGCGGTCCTACGACGCTGGTTATCAACTCGGTAAATCAAGCCAGGGTTTCTCTCACCAGCTGAGAGCGCGTTCACGTCTAAGACACGAGAGGATCTGACTTTAATTATATTTGACTCGAGTGTTTCGTCAACAATGTGTTGCTTAAAATAATACTTCTGCATACAGTATGTGACACTGTAAGTGTTGCACGGCCAAATACGGCTGGAGTAGCTGACTCAGATAAGGAAATATATGATATATTATGATATTATATGATCGATGATCTGATTGATGGGATAATATGAATGATAAGTGCGACACGTCGGCGTCTTCTCTGCATACGGCAGTTTAAACTGTATTTCCTAATCCTGTAATATGACTTGAGAGATTTAAACTCCGCACACTGAGTTGATCTCTTTTCTATAGACGCCGGAGGCGGGCAGCGTCAGGTAAAACAAGTTATTTAGCCTTCCCAAACCTGAGCCTCACGCGCCGCCTATGGGGGATGTGATAGTGACTTATCCGACCGGCCCACTGCGTTACCGGCCCATCGGGATTCGTCCCGATGGCCAGTCTGCCACTGCACCCAGCGCACGTAAACTGTCAACGGGGGGAGACTCGCTGCGGGGAAACGGTGGACCGAGAGTTCCGATGGGAGTGGGAATAATAATAATAATAATAATCCGTGCATTTTATCCATTAATTTCCAACATTGTGGTAAAAAACCACACGTTTAATCCACGTTGGTACTACAACTACACAAAGCATCGGTTTGTTTTCTCATGAGGAAATGCAGACCGGCTCAAACAAACGATTTTTAATCATCATCCTCACGATCATTTAATGTATCATATGTTCGCCGAATTGACATGAAAGCACTAATAAATGTAGTTTCATCCACTTGAGTTTACAACTACAAAAATAATCGATTTGTTTTTATATCACATCCGACGGGAGGAAATTCAGCAGCTCTCACTACCGATTTTTAATCCTAATTTAATCATCATCTTCACCACGATCATTTATGTTTATGTTCGCCAAATTGACTTGAAAGCACTGACAAATATGAATATACTGTAGTCAACTTCATTAAAACATTATTAACGTGCCTAAATTCAGTAATTCACCATTTCTACGCATAACAACACACTTTGTCCGTGTTTGGCTCTCTCGCCGCACAGTGAAGCGTTCCCGCATTGACGTCACTTCCGGCTTCCCCCAAAACTTCAAAATGAGTCGAAGAAATTTCCCTGCGATGTTCGAAATTATTGATATTTATCGGAACGGTATCGCAACTTCTTTTTTAAACTGACAGTTCGAGATGACTAGTAGCCCAATATTTCATTGCACAACAGTTGTTGGGATGCTGTCACAGGCTCTTTAAAAATAAATAACTTCACTTTCTAATGACAAAAAACAAATCACTTTTTTAATATCAATAATCGTATCATATAGGCCTATGCCTCCTTAGTATTAACGTATCTAAAATGAAATACTTTACTTTGAATAATTAGTGTTTGGTATGTTTTCCATCTACTACTTGTCACGGTTGAGTGAAGGAAGCAGGACCCAAGCGCAGATAACTTTGATAAACCTTTATTTCAAGGCTAAATGGAACGAATACAGACAAAAACAGAACACTCACCGGTGAAGTCCGTCACCAACAAAAGAAGCACCGACACTGAACACAGCACGAGACAAGACTAAATACAGGGAGGGATAATTACAAGACACAGGTGAACACAATCGGCTAACGAGACACAGGTGAGGAGGGAGGAGAAAAACACAAGAGCCACAGGTGAACACAATTAGCTAACGAGACACAGGTGAGGAGGGAGGAGAACACACAGGGACACTAACGACAGGAGGAAAACATGACAGAGAACAGTGAAAACACCCAAACCTAGACAGAACTGTGACAGAACCCCCCCCTCAAGGGACGGATTCCAGACGTCCCTAAACCCCAACACAAAAATCCAAAAAAGTCCAGCAGGGTGGATGGAGGGGGTCCGGAGGAGGGACGTATCCCTAGGCCACCAGGGTGGGTGGAGGGGGTCCGGAGGACGGGACTAAGCTGACCGCCCAGGAGCCCAGTAGGGGACCAGGAAGGGATCTCGGGCGGACGGCCCGGGGGCACGGCAGAAGCCGAGAAGGGGGACTCGGGCGGACGGCCTGGGGGCAAGGCAGAGTCCATGGTGGGGGTCTCGGGCGGACGGCCCGGGGGCAAGGCAGAGTCCATGGTGGGGCGAAGGCCACAGCGGGCGAACTCAGGGGGCCGAGCATGAGGGCGAAGGCAGCGGCAGGAAGAGTCAGGGGGCCGGGCTCGAGGACGAGGGCAGCGGCAGGAAGAGTCAGGGGGGCCGGGCTCGAGGACGAGGGCAGCGGCAGGAAGAGTCAGGGGGCCGGGCCCGCGGACGAAGACCGCGGCTCACAGAGGGTCGGGATCGAGGGCGAAGACCACGGCAGGAAGAGTCAGGGGGCTAGTCTGCGGGACCTCCAACTGGACAGGACATGAGGTTGGCAGGACCCCCAGCGGAACCTCCAACGGTACAGGACATGGGGTTGGCAGGACCCCCGGCAGAAGACTAGTCTGCGGGACCTCCAACTGGACATGAGTAGGGGCTTGAGTGGGGACTCGAGAGAGGGCTTGAGAGGGAACTTGAGAGGAAACTGGAGAGTGGACTCGAGAGGTGACTCGAGAGGTAACTCGAGAGGGGACCTGAGAGGGGACTTGAGAGGGAACTCGAGAGGAGACCTGAGGGGAAACTTGAGAGGTGACTCGAGAGGGAACTCGAGAGGGGACTAGAGAGGGGACTTGAGAGGGAACTCGAGAGGAGACCTGAGGGGAAACTTGAGAGGTGACTCGAGAGGACACTGGAGAGTTGACTTGGGAGGTGACTCGAGAGGACACTGGAGAGTTGACTTGAGAGGGGACTCGAGAAAAGACTCGAGAGGGAACTCGAGAGGGGACCTGAGAGGGGACTTGAGAAAAGACTCGAGAGGGAACTTGAGATGGGATGAGGGAAGGGACTAGAGAAGTGACTCGAGGAGGGACTTGAGAAGTGACTAGAGGTGGGACTGGAGAAGGGACTAGAGAAGGGACTAGGACAGCTGGGGCCAGAGCTAAGGCTGGAACCATGGCTGCTGGGGCCAGAACTAGGTCTGGAACCATGGCTGCTGGGGCCAGAACTGGGGCCGGAATGATGGCTGCTGGGGCCAGAACTGGGGCCGGAATGATGGCTGCTGGGGCCAGAACTGGGGCTGGAACCATGGCTGCTGGGGCCTGTACTGGGGCCGGAACTATGGCTGTGTGGGCCGGTTCTGTAGCCGGAACCATGACTCTTGGGGCTCGGATTGCTAGCCTGGACTTGCGACTCCTTCTCCTAGAAGCCGCCTGAAGGCTCCGTGGACCTCCAAAAGCCAGCCGAGTTCCAGAAAACGCCTCTTGGACAGGAGCAGGAACTGGGGCGGAAGCACTGGTTGACTCCAGACGGAACACACCGAGACGTTTATAGTCCGCAGGCTGGAAATCACACACCCAGATGAAGTTCAACATCCAGTCAGGTAAGAACTTCACCAAGTCCGGTTTCTCCATAGCCAACCGGTGCGCCTCTACCAGAGCGGCCTCCTTCTGCCGAACACTGGACGCTCCCCTCCACCAATCATAGCAGCCAGCCAAAGCAAAGGAAAAATGCTGTAATTCCACCTCAAATGGGTCATCTGCTGGGTCCATCTCTGGTCGGTGCTTTCTGTCACGGTTGAGTGAAGGAAGCAGGACCCAAGCGCAGATAACTTTGATAAACCTTTATTTCAAGGCTAAATGGAACGAATACAGACAAAAACAGAACACTCACCGGTGAAGTCCGTCACCAACAAAAGAAGCACCGACACTGAACACAGCACGAGACAAGACTAAATACAGGGAGGGATAATTACAAGACACAGGTGAACACAATCGGCTAACGAGACACAGGTGAGGAGGGAGGAGAAAAACACAAGAGCCACAGGTGAACACAATTAGCTAACGAGACACAGGTGAGGAGGGAGGAGAACACACAGGGACACTAACGACAGGAGGAAAACATGACAGAGAACAGTGAAAACACCCAAACCTAGACAGAACTGTGACACTACTACTCCCATTCACAAATCCGAATTCATCAGCATTGATGAGGCTAATATGTAGGTCTTGTGAGGACATACTAAACAGACAAAAACAAATACAATGGTCAGGATGTCACATGACCACAGCTCACTAAAGTAAAAATTACTTTATTTACTACATTATTTAAAATGTGTGCCTGGGAAATATTTTATTTAATATAACACCATCTCTCACTACAATTACCATACCTTGCATCCAATTTGCGAAGAGCAGTCTCCTGAGCACTGTTGTCCAACTCCTCTATACTTTCTACTGAGAACTGTTCATCTCTGCAAAAAATTGACAATAATTACATAATTGCATTTGAATCTGTTTACTGGACATAAAATGGTTCTTCATTCTCTAAAGGACACAACATAGGACTGTTGCTAAATAGATAGAATACCAGTCTTTGGTTAGTTTAATAAAAAAATGTATGTTTCACATGGTTGAAGAGCAGTGACAAAGCATATTGAACATACTTCGGGTTTATTTTGTAGGCCTGAGCCACAAGCATCTCCAAATGTAGCTATATTTACTTTGACACCTATGAACTAGGCTTCTAATGCAATCAGGTCTGCAGACTTTCTATTGTTCTCTATGACAATTAGTTTCTCTGACCCTTTGCCTGAGATGGTTCTTAATGGCCTACCCCCATTCCCATTGCTCACACCTTGATTTTACTTGTTCACCCCAGGTGTATGAGCAATGCCATGATGTGGAGCTGTGAACATGTGTTTTTTCCTAATGTGTCTGTGCCAAGGAGCACCGCCATGTACATAAACAAACGAACTAGACACAAAAAATATGCAAATATTTACATATTGCCCATCAATGAAAACAGTTAGCCTACGTGATGTCCCTTAGAATACGCATAATTTTACACCTACCGGTCAGAAAGTTCCTCAGACAAAATGGTGGAAACGGAGGGGGGTGGGTGTCTCGGGAATCCAGGTTTCACAGGTGTGGAACTTGATACATTTTTCTCGTAACTACAGAAAGGCACAGAAAACATACATTACCACACGTCCTGTTCAAAACTGATAAAGACGAGCATTTCGTCATATACATTCACACACTACTGGCTGCTACTTACATGTTCACCTACTTTTTTATGTATAACAAACAAACGTTCTATGTCTATGCGAGAAGCAAGGCGAGGCAAGCTAAGTGTATTTAAAAATAGCACAATTCATACTCGTTGGCAATTTAAAGTGTTTTACAATTGAGCTGCTAAAACTTAGGTTGGCTATATAGTTCAGGGAATTGTAAACCATACAAAACAGATAATTACCTGTCCAAGAGAAAAAGAGCGACCACGGCGTCAGATTTCAACTCGGTGTGTTCCATCAGTAGTCGCCATCGTTGAAAAGCAACTCCAATATTGACTCTGGTTTGACTTCTCCTAGTTTCCACTTTCTTTTTGTTCTTAATTTGCTCCATTAATTGTTTTCTTTTGCGACCAGTAGACGATGTTGAACCTCACTCTGCCATGGTGAAAGTGGCCGCCTGTTGCTGGCGAGTCATTGAAGTACTGCTGCAATGCACGCCCAATGACGGCACGCCCAATGAGGGCACGAGATACATTTGTGCGTGCACGAGATGGAAGGCTGACAGACAGGGCTGCAATCCTGGGGGTGTGTCTGCAGCTGATTGTGTGTCTGCAGCTGGTCGTGTGTCTGCAGCTGGGTGTGTGTCTGCAGCTGGGTGTGTGTCTGCAGCCGGGTGTGTGTCTGCTGCTGGGGGTGTGTCTGCAGCTGGGGGTGTGTCTGCAGCCGGGTGTGTGTCTGCAGCTGGGGGTGTGTCTGCAGCCGGGTGTGTGTCTGCAGCCGGGTGTGTGTCTGCTGCTGGAGTTGTGTCTGCAGCTGGGGGGGTGTCTGCAGCCGGGTGTGTGTCTGCAGCTGGGGGTGCAGAGGGTGTGTCTGCAGCTGGGGGTGTGTCTGCAGCTGGGGGTGCAGAGGGTGTGTCTGCAGCTGGGAGTGTGTCTGCAGCTGATCGTGTGTCTGCAGCCGGTCGTGTGTCTGCAGCTGGGAGTGTGTCTGCAGCTGATCGTGTGTCTGCAGCCGGTCGTGTGTCTGCAGCTGGGTGTGTGTCTGCAGCCATTGAAATATACATAAATAAACCATTTAAATTTAAATATATTGTGTATAACTCTGACCCTATGTTATAATTATGTAAAATATATTTTATGTCATAATAAATAAATTAAAGCATTCAAAAATAAAACATAAGTTAATCATATTGTTTTAAATACTATAATTTCACTATAAAGTATTTTAGAAAACTACAGTCAAGTTCAGAATGAAGTCTAAACTAAAAGAAGGAACATGTATGACATCAAACTGCTGCTACAGACACTGCATGGTCAGCAGATCACTCCGATTACATTACATTTCATTGGGCTGAAGCTTTTGTCCAAACCTACTTACAAAGTGCAAAAACCAAAGTTTCAAAGGAGAGTGCATATATATTAACTTCAAGCAAGTGGGGTGAATTAGTAACAGAGCCTAAATCTGTTTGTTCTTTTTCTCTCTTCCACCAAGAACAGTCACTGTAATGCATTACACCGCTTGGATTTATTCATGTGTATCATTTTCTGACAAACACAAAGTAGTTACATAATCAGCAGAGATTTGAGGATTTCTCAACACACTCTCTACGGAGGCGAGGGGTTTAGTTCATTTCATTTCAAACCTTTATTTAGACAGATTGGTCCCTTGAGATCATGGATCTCTTTTACAAGGGAGACCTGCATCAATTTAGTTCCACATGAAACATAAAAACAACGTAAAAACAAACAATAGAGGACATCATATTTACATATTCACCAACACTTACAAACACCCATAGTGTCATAAAGCATTTCGTGCAGACGTGCCTTAAAAACATTCAGAGAAACAAAATTGCTCAATTTCAATTTGGACTGTAGGCTGTTCCAAGCAAGTGGAGCTGCGCACATAAAAGCTGTCTTACCTAAGACAGTCCTCACTCTTCATCTAATAAGACTACATCCTGTGATCTCAGGCAATAGCTGCTTGCAACTTTCTGCTTTACCAGAGAACAGATGTAATACGGGAGTTTGCCCAACATAGCTTTATAAATAAAAGTGTACCAGTGACTGAGCCTCCGTACAGAGAAGAGCATCCGTACAGAGAAGTTAGTTAGATAGTTGTGATCCTGAGGGTCTGTCCCGACCTGCCCGGGGCCTGCAGACTCAGTGTGGTGGGGGGGGGGGGGGGGGGCAGGTTTCGGTGAACAAGTCTGAGCAAAAGTGTAAGAAAAAGAGGTGTGTGAACATGACATGAATCTGTATGTGTGGTTGGTGTTTGAAGAGTGTGTGGTTTCTCACTGGGACTTTTCCATTACATGTGAAACAGTTTTTAAAGTGAGACTTTTAGAATTCTCATGTTAATGTATAACTATAACTAACATTCATAAATTAAACTATTTTTCACTATAGTTGTCGGATTAATACTTCAAGAATGATTCATTTTGACATGCATATATATGCAGAATTACATATTATAAAATGTCAGTATCAATCACAGACCCTAAACACCTCTAAATGTAACTAGGCCTTAATATATGATCAAACATTTAAGAAAAATGCATGCATTTATGATATTTTTGCAAAGAATCTGTTGCTTTAATCTTTATCAGCAAACCTAAGACAATTTGTTTTTATTTTAAAATAGCAAATACATTGCATTTTTGTTATTAAAAGGGGGGCCGGATAGCATTTTAATACACTAGATGACATTAATTGTCTAATTGCATAACAAATAATGGTACTTGTGGGCTACCTTATCCGTCTCCACTTTTTTTGTTTTTTTCAGACTCTCTAAATAACACTATTTCAAAGTAAACATTTAATAAAACTACTTTTGCTCCCACCATGTTAGTAACATGGCTCACTCTCAGTGCGATTTTAATGAATAATGGTAGATTACATCAGAGCGCCCTCTGGTGGTCAAATGCTGTGTCCACAATGATTCTTAGAATGCTACTGGTTCATATATTTGATGTATGGGACTAAAATACATTTCATGAAAAAGCAAACTGTATTCTAAAAATGTATATATGTATATATATACAGTGGAGGAAATAAGTATTTGATCCCCTGCAGTTTTTGTTAGTTTGCCCACTTACAAAGACATTAACAGTCTATCATTTTAATGGTATGTTGATTTTACTAATGAGAGAGAGAATATCAAAAAGAGAATCCAGAAATGGACATTATATAAAAGATAAAATGGATTTGCATTTAACTGAGGGAAATAAGTATTTGATCCCCTTGCAGAGCATGTGTTAGATCTTGGTGGAGAAACCCTTGTTGGACACACAGAGGTCAGACGCTTCTTGTAGCTGGTCTCCAGGTCTGTGCACATCTCAGGAAGGATGTTGGTCCACTCCTCTCTGAAGACCCTCTCCACATCCTTCAGGTGTTGAGGCTGATGCTTGGCCTCTGGAAGCTTCAGCTCCCCAAAGCAGAATGTTTCCACCTCCATGCTGACGGGGTGTGATGGTGTTCTGGGGTTATAGTCAGCATCTCTCTTCCTCCAAACACGGCGTGTCCAGTTGATGCCAAAGATCTCGATGTTGGTCTCATCTGACCACATCCTCTTCTCCCAAGCCTTCTCTGAATCCTTCAGAGGTTCGTTGTCAAACTTCAGACGGCCTCTCATGTTCCTCTTGAGCAGGAGGGGGGGCTTCAGTCGCTGCAGGGTTTGATCCATTATGGTGCAGTTTGATACCAATACTTTTCTTGGTGTCTGTGCTCCGAGCTGCCTTGAGATCATTCACAAGTTCCTCCTGTGTAGTTCTGTCTGATCCCTCACCTTTCTCCTGATCATCAATACCCCACGGGGCCAGATCTTGTGTGGAGCCCCAGACCGAGGGCGACTGCAGCTCATTTTGTCTTTCTTCCATTCCTGAATAATGGCACCAACAGATGTCTCCTCCTCACCGAGCTGCTCTCTGATGGTCTTGTAGCCAGTCCCAGCCTGGTGGAGGTCTACAGTCTGGTCCCTGAGGTCCTTAGATAGCTCTTTAGTCTGGCCCATGGTGGAGAGGTTGGAATCTGATTTGATTGATTCTGTGGACAGGTGTCTTTTATACAGGTAACTAGTTGATGTTAGGAATACTTTCCTAAAGGAAATGGACGTATGTAACCGGTCTGAGGGAGCCAGAATTATTGTTTGTTGCAAGGGGATCAAATAATTATTTCCCTCAGTTAAATGCAAATTCAATTATATTCACATCTTAAACTGCACTGTAACTTTTATCCATGTATTTTTTTCTCTTAATGTTTATTTTATTATCTTATCTTTTTAATGACTGTTTTTAAATGCCATTTTCTTAATGTCTTTCATTTTTTGTAAAACACTTTGAATTGCCTTGTGTTGAAAGGTGCTATATAAATAAACTTGCCTTGTGTGTATACATGTGTATCTTTTTTTATAATGTCAATTTCTGGATTTTCTTTTTGATATTCTGTCTCTCATTAGAAAAATAAACCTACCATTAAAATGATAGACTTTTCATTTCTTTGTAAGTGGGTAAACTTACAAAATCGGCAAGGGATCAAATAATGATTTCTTCCACTGTACATCTTGACCTTCTAATGTACAATGCTCTGTTTTCTTTCTTCAAGATTTTAGAATAGAACCCAAAGGCAGATACAACTAAACAGCAATAAGATGCGAAAGACAAATCAAGACTTCATAGAACTTTAAAGTGCATTGGGTTTAATTCAAGTAAATGCTTGTGCCCTAAGAGAGTGTTTAAACATTTCAAATGAATTAGCAAACTTGATATCCCAATGCAGTTTGTTAAAAGGAGGACAACAATATTAAACTACAGTAGAAATGACATGTTATTTGTTAGACACTTTTGTCCAAAGCGACTTACGTACATTCAATCCCCACAGGAGCATTTGGGGTGAAGTGTTTGCCCATACAACGACATGCTGACTGTAGTGGGGTTTGAACTTGCCACCTCCTGATTCGGGCAAGACGTGCTTAGGTGGCATAGAGTGACAGCCAATAAAATCGCAGCATTACTGATGCTGTCCATGGTGCTGAACCACTGTCTTAGCCAGCTGATATTTCTTCTGTTCGCAGGTTCGACACCCGGTTGGGGCAAAGTCTGTGACACATAATCAAAGATAAAGAGCTATCTATGAATCAAGAAATGTGAATCCTAATTTGTTATAGTAACTGTTATTGTGTTTATATTTATTTATTACCTTCAAAAGAAAAACTCCGAAGGTATTATTTATATTTAAGATATGAATGAGACATGTAGATATTAATCAAGAAAATATCTTTATTGTAAACAACAGAAACACAGCAGATTATGTACAAAACATAATATATAAGTAACAAAATAAGGTAGAAGTAAATAAAGTAAATAATATTTTGTTAAATAAAGTAAATATAAAAAAGTAAATAAAGCAGTAGTAAATAGAGAATGAAATAATGTAAATGTTTTAAAACACACAGGATGACAATTTGGCATTAACAGAGACACAGGAGGAAAACAACAGAAGTGATTTCCCTATTCATGAAAAAAAACCTGGTCATTTTCCCTTGTCAGCCTCCCATCTTTTCTTTTCTGCCTCATAAAAATCAGACTCCTTGAAGTTCTTCCAGGTCATCTGCTTCTCCATGCCCTGATCCCTGTAGAGGGATAACACTTTAGCAGGACAGTACACTTCCCTGCTACTCCTGGGAATCCTGTGTGTATGTGAGGACTGTTTGGGCCCTGCTTGAGTTCCTTTCTACAAAATCCGCATTTTCGACCTTTGTGCTCGGGCTCAGTGTTCTTTGTTTTTAGCTGGACTCTCGCCTTCACCCTTTGCTTCATAGCTTCCAGTTCCCGCGGAAAGAAAGCTGTCTCGGCAAAGTCTCCAAATGGCATTTTAGGGTCTGTCAGACCTTCAGCACCATAAGTTTTAAAAACCAGCGCCCTGCTGGTGTTCGTACTCATGCAGGAGGCAGTCCGTCAGGTAGTGTGCAGACACAGAGATCCCGTTCCAGCCATCAGAGTCCCCATACTCTCCAAAGGGAGCCGGCTTGGTTTCCTGCCGAAGGAACTGAGTAATTGTCTTCTGGTCGTACTTTCCTTCCTCACCGTCCATGATGTTCTTACAGCTGAGGAGGTACGCCAGGTCAGCACGTTCATATTTCAGGTGCATCAACTCCGTGATCTGCTTGGCCATATCAGTGGGTGACTTGCCGCTGCGCCGGAGCTCGTCCAGTACCGACTTACAGATGGCCTTCTTGTAAGTCAGTACTGCTGGCAGCAGGTTGGTGAACCTCTTGGGGAGCTTTTCCAGCCAGGATGGATTGTCGGCATACCACCTCTTCCGGCAGACTTTGCAGCAGAGCCTTGAAGACAGCAAGTAGTACTGTCCGGTGGTGCCGACAATCACACGAGGCCTACCAACACCAGCAGAGACAATTTGAGGCTGAGCACAGCCGTCAATACACGGCAGACTGTAATTGTTCCTCAGCCTTCCCATCAAATTGTCATTTTCTGGCTTCCAGATGAAAAAGGGATGGAGCTGAAAGTACTTGGCGCAGGGGAAATCATAGACGCTGTCAATCAGCTCTGGCTGGGGAGGGCCACGCCACAATGACACCATCTTCAGAGGGTTGCGTACAGGAACGGAGCCTGGCCAGAGCCCCATGGATTGCAGCTCCATCTTCATCCAGATCCTCTGCTGCGGCGAACAGTTCCAATGACTGACATCCTGGTTGTAGGCAGGAAGAGGAGGAGAAAGAGGACGAGGAGGAGGAGGACAGCTGGGGACCGTTGATGGCCTGGGTAATGGCTGACCTAGGCAGACAAGAAATAAAAACACATGGCAAATAATTATGATTGTGTGTGATTTTTGAAAAATGATTTTTAGCAAGTACACATCCAAATGAGAAACATTCAAACACTTGAAGGTGCCTCAAACATTTATGTATTATTATTGTTAGTATTACTCACTTTGCGTTGGTGCAGCTGGTGGGTGCAGTGTCGGTTGAGAGGGCTCTGCAGAACTCTCAGGAGCCACTATAGAGAATATTCAAACATGTCGTTATTATCAACAGTAAAATAAAGAAATAATGTTGTATGACACTTGGCATCTTCACCGTAGTCAGCAAAGAGTCAAACACACCTGGAACAGTGATGTGGGTCTCTGTAGGTGTCGGGGCGGATGGTTCCGGCATCAGAAACATCAGCTCCTTTGGAAGGGGCACGAGGGTCTTCACAGGCAGAGCAGGGGCTGCATGGAGGCAACAGACTCATCAACATGTTGCACAGATGCAGGTGATGCAGGGTTTAAATGTATAAACAGTAATATAATGCATTACCTTCTACTAGTGAAGCCTTCAGCTCAGTAGAGAGGGTAGCAGAAGACACTAACATAGAAACGTGTGTCAGTTTATTCATGTTATGGCAATATAGAAATAACTAATGATGTTAGTAAGACCAAACATCACCTGCTGATCTCATAAAGTGAAACACGGTTTCTCATATTAATGTTTAGAGAATACATTTCATTCATACACATGCATTCTTTTTGTTTGGATTCATATTCAGCATTCAGTCATTACAACTCAGTCTAAGCAGCTGAAATAACTGCACACTGCAAACACATGCGTTCAAGTGTTAGTGACCACAGCAGTTTCAATGTGTACTTTTCATTCAATCCAAATAAGAACAAAAGCAGTAACTTACCCTCAACATGACTGGTTTCAATTCATAGTCACTAGGACAACACGTAGAAGAGCACAAACAGACCAGAACATGGTCAGACCAGAACATGGCCAACATGTGACGGACAGTCATCTTGGGAAAAGAATTCATGGTCCCAGAGTTCATCAGTAACTTTCAGAAAGATCAACCTCTTTTTCTTCTTGGAGCTTGTTGTGGGCTTGCTGATGATGATGGCGCAGACACCGCTGCAAAAAACAAATATATATTGAGCTGTACAAAAAAACGAGGAACAGCGAACAGAACAGAACTGAACTGAACAGAACAGAACTGAACTGAACAGAACAGAACTGAACTGAACTATACATGATTTTAAACCTTCAGGCAAAACAAGCAGAGACAAGATGTTCACTCACAGCTCTGCACATGTTCAGAAGGAGAGATACTCAGCATCGCTTGCTCCAGCTCTTCATCTTGATCCATCCCTATATGCAATCAGACAAGACTTAGAACATCCTTCAAAACGTCTTTACTGTAATTAATGTGGACACAATCACGACTGACATCATGGAAGTGTATTCCCTATGTTTTAATAAACAATACTTCAACAGCATATTTCTGACAACGCTAACAAACCAGACTCACCCATGGCCTCAGCAGGAGCAAGTGAGGGATGTGTGGTGGTGGAGCCAGAGGGGGGGTGCAGCTTCTTCTGCAGGTACTGTTGCAGCCTATGCATCCTTGTACCTGCAGCACATTTCTTCTTCACTATGAAGGCGGCATAGCCATCATCCCTGCTGTCCCAAATGTCTCTCCAGGTGTTTTTGGCACGATTGCCAAAGCCGACCAGCTGCTCATCCTCTGACGCTGCTGCTGCAGCAACAACCGTCTTCTTCGCCTCGTAGTCCTGAAGTGACTGGATCTCCCCAAAGCTGAGGGCATAGCTCAGAAAAGACAGAAGGCTGTCCTTGCTGTGCCCCTCTGCCATGAACAATCCTGCAGCCTCCTCCTTCTGCTGGTTCGTGATCAGGTACATGGTATACCCAATGTCATTTTCAAGGAGCCAGCGGAAGGACTTGCCCTTATATTTCCCAAACTGCAGGATGTATTCTCCAGCCACCTCCGTTCTATCAGAAGCATCCCCTCCTCTCATACGGATTACGGTGAGCGCGTTTAGCTTGACCACTGCCTCCTTCACGGGTACATGCTGGTCCTGTAGAGACGGGTTGTCTTTGAGAAGTCTGGCTGCATCTGTGGGGTCCTGCCGCAGATATCCCAGCGGACCCTTGCGGAATGTGACCGTCATCCTCCCAGGGAAAAACGAGCAGCGTTTTTGCATTTTATCTGTCGAGAAGAATATATATATATATATATATATATATATATATATATATATATCAGTGAGTTAATGATGTTCACAGGTGGGGTCTCATAGAGAGCAGACATTATGGTGTTAACATCTCAGCCCGAGCTTTAACTGTCTGCACATTCACATTGTGCTGTGATATATGTAGTGCTATTTTACTTTGGATCAGGTTGATCTTTGTTCCTGTATGTATGGAGCTGTGTGTTTGTTGAAACAAACTATTTACACTTCAGTTACCCCCCATGGGTCAAACCCTTTCAACTATCAAAGGGAGCTCAGCCAAGGCTGAATTCACACCTCAACTGCCTTTGTCCCAGGGTCTCAGCTGCCTCCCCCCAGTCATGTGACCCAGGGAACACTTCAGTGTGAAGTGTCCTATCTAAAGAGAAAAAGGTGTATGCTGTCCAGTCTGTCCCTGAGTAGTTATGTGGATGGAAATCTTAGGTCACATGCTTCTCCAACAGTGCAACACAATGATACAGACAAACAGACAAATATAGTGCAAGTAAATATTAAAAAGTAAATACATGGTACACGTACATGCTAGTTAGCGTTCATTTATATATTTAAATATACATTCATGTAAACGCACACACACGGAGGATTTCGCCACAAGTAACTCGCGGTAATTTCGCCTGACCAAGTCAACAAAAACACAATAAACTCACACAGAAATCCTACCACATGAACTTTAAGCGGCTTAAGTTGAATTAACTTTACATTAACATGTAATTCATCCCAAAGTGCCGTGTGTGCATGCAGCCGTTAGACACGATACACGTCGGAAACACGGACCACTTTATAGCGTTCAACGAAACTAAAACACGTCAGACAAAGCCCAGATAACATAACATTACATGTCGCTTCTCTGTTAATTCATGTTAATATAACTTACCTTATAGTTTGGTCGTAATGTCAGGAGTAGAAAAAGTCGCTGTGGGCGCAACGGGCGCGCGGGAAGTCCAGCACTATTACCACTGAGCCACAGCAACAACACATGCCACCAAGGCAAGCCAAATGTGTGTGTTAATGTACCTGTTGAATAATAAAGCAAATATAGGTTTGCGAGACAACCTTCACAATGGTAGAAATGTTAACATCTATCCAAAAAACCATAACTAAATCTAAAGCCCACACCAAAGTCCTAATTATAACAACATCAATTATTTGACGCACAGAAATGGATCAGGTCAATTCACAGAACTCACCTTTAACAAGCCCCGCCCCGTGGTGACGTCACCCTTGTTTGGCCTCTGACGCGGCTTGTACACGTAGCCTAGTAGGATGTGTTCATTGAAGATGGTGGCGGTGTGTCAGACTCACTGTCCTGCACATTTGTAAGAATTTATTTACATCTTTTACACATTTCTGATATTGGGTTTGAGTAAATATGTACCATCGTTAATAATGCTCTACTCTGATTGTTTTAATCGCGAGTTTATAACAGGATTTGAACTGTTACTCCTGTTGTTAGCATAGGCTAGTTAGCAAGCTATGCTAACTAAGCACAGATGCTAAGGCTAACTGACCAGGCAGTGAACCTGTTAAATGACGCTGGATCAGTGGCCAGTAACCTGAAACTGCTCTGTTCATGACCCGATCACTGTTACACATGTACAAAATGTTAATGTTGTCGTTTTTGAACAGTTTGTAGGCTACATGTGACTTTATATAGCAATGTTGTGCTGGGATCGGCGTTTGAGGACATGTAGAGAAATGTAGCCTTACCGTTAGCTGTTGAGCTATTCTGGAGCTTTCCTCGTCAGCAGCTTAATGTGTAATTTAATTTCGTGTCAGAGCATAACGTACCAACTACTTGCCGTATCAACAAGTTTGGACCATGATCAGGAGTTGACAGTGTGTATCTCGATAGCTAACTTTGTTTGGTTTCATGTTGACTGTCGGTGTAGCTAACGTTAGCTTGCAACAGATTTTGGTGGATTTATAACCCTGAGCCCTTAATAGATCCGGGATCATGTCCGTAGAGTTCCTCCGATCAACAACACTACCCTACTAGCTATTTCTCCTGGTTATCTTCCAAACTAACAAGTGAAGGGGTGCATGTCAGTCCAAGCTAGCTCCCCCGAACTTCCCACTGACAGATGCACACAGTATGTATCTGAGAAATATAGTTTATCATCAGTCAGAGGTGGATAAAGTACTCAGATCTTGTTCTTGAATAAAATAACATGTACCACAGTGTAGGGATACTCTGTTACAAGAAAAGGTCCTGCAATCAAAATGTTACTCAAGTAAAAGTAGAACAGTATTAGCATCAAAATATAGTAAAAATAGTCATTGTACAGATTGGTCCATTTCAGAATAATATATATGATATGTTTTATAATGATTGATCATGAAAGTGTTCTCAAAGCTGGTGAAGGTGCAGCTAGTTTGAATGACTTTGTATACTGCAGGGTAGCTGGTGGATTTACTCCAGGTTTAACAAAAATCATGTTTTTGTGGCATGTCTATTAACATCTAACTAACATTACCAACAATTACCAACAAGCATTTCATATGTACAAGTTGTCAGCAGGATTTATTTGACACATTGTATTTGTTAACCAATCAGCAAGTTCCTGTTTAATAACTTCAATCCAAATCCGTTTATTTGATCAGATTAGCAACATTTTCTCATCCTTTGCAATCCCCAATAAAACTCATTTACTATGAGGGCATGATGGCATTTGACTTGTTGTTATCATTTTTTAGAAGCCACCAGATTCAAAATTACCCTTTGAGTTGTTTGTGACCCTAAAGCAGGTGCTTTTTTAAATCAAGATTGTTCAGTGACATAATCTCTTTTATATCATTGTGTGTGTGTGTGTGTGTGTGTGCGCGCGCGCGCGCAATTCATTACAATAAGTCAATTGTGTTTAACTGAATATAGTACTGTATCATTTCTCATAACATCCTGGAGGTGATGAAGGAACTGCCACGTTGCATCGCTGTTTAAAGCATAGCCCACTCCACAAATAAAGGAGTGGCAGTCCATCAGAGGCATGTGCAGCTTTTTGTTTACCACTTCCTCTTTGCTTTTCTTTCCCCAGTGTCGCCTGACTTCAGTCTCTTCAGTTACATCTTCGAGAGTGACCTGGTCCTCGGACCCTTTATCTCTGCAGCCATGCAGCCCCCTCCTTGGACTGGACCTCCAGGAGCCTCTGGCGGCCCTCTTCCTTCTGGGCCCAATATGTTCCGCAGGACCAGGCCTCTCAAGCACTCGGCAGCAGCAGCTACTGCCCCAATGGCACCCACTACTCAACCCATGACAAACCCTTTTGCTTTTGTTAGAGCTCCTCCCCCTATGGCTGCTGGTGGTCTCCCAACAATTCCCAACAGCAACCCTCCACCAATGCAAGCCCCTCCAAACTCCTCGCAAGCCAGCTCAGGGCTTCCTCCTCAACTGCAGGCTCCGGAGGGTGGGTCAGCCACGCTCCCTGGTCCCCTACCGTCCTCTCTACCAGGGGTCACTCTGTTCAACCCTCACAGTGCAGCGGCCCCCGGTGTTTACTCAGCACCCGGCCCGGCAGGATATGCATCCTCACACAATGAACAGGGCTATTTTAATTCTACGGATCAGACACCATCTATGGCCCTGGAGCCCCCACATGCAGCTGCAGCCCCAGCACAGAGTCATACACCTTTTAACCAGGAGTATCAAGGGCGTCCCCCTTCTCAGCCCGTTCCCTTCCAGCCGGTGCCTCCCACCTCCTCGTATTCCCAGTGGTCCCCTGATCACGGTAGTCGCCCTCCGTCAGTGCAGAACTATTTCCAGCCTACTAGCGACCCACCGCCACAGCCTTTTAATTTACCTCCGCAGACCCAGATGTACCCCTCCCTGAGCCCATCACCTCATCACAATGCCCCCACCCCTCCAACACAACCTGCGCATCCCCAGTCTCAAGCTCAGTTTCCTCCCCAGAACCCCGTAAACGCCCCCAGCTCTCAATGGCCCGACCCAAATGCACCACAGCAGCATAACTCTCACTTCCAAACTCAGAGCTACTTCAGTCAGAGCTCCGCCCCCCAGGACTCGTGGTTCAACATGCCTCCGCAAGACTCAGGCTACCACCAAATGGGGACCGGCCTGGCCCACCCTCAGCCCCGGCCCGAGTCTCATGCATCCCAACATGCGTCCAACACTGGGGCTGGTTCTGCTCCAGTCCCATACTCGCAGGAGTCTGGTTCCCTCTCAATGTTCTTCAAAGACAGCGATGTGGAAAATGAAGAAACACTGGCTGGAGATAGAAATAAAGCTGTGAACGGTATTCCTGTATCCCTGCAGCATCACAGCCACCCCAGCCAATCAGATGCTCCTCTGCAGGATCACTCACACCTACCATACATGAATGAAGGCTGCCACCCACCACAGCCCAGCACCCAGGAGCCCCCTGATCCGCAGAACGACCACATGGAGAATTTGGAGTGTGTCCCGAACCAGGAAGTATTACCCAGTGAAATGCATGGCAGCCCGCCTGTTGCTACTGCTGCAGCCCAGGGAGTAGACCAGTATGAAACTGGGCCAAATCTGGAGACTCCAGGTTCGATTCCACGTCCAATTAGATCTGCCAGTGTGTCCTCCAACTACAGCAATATGAGCCATGGCAGTGGAAGCGGCACCCGGCGGCACCAGGGAGTCGTAGGAACCTTTATTCAGCAGGAGAGTCCACGTCTCACTGAGGATGCTAACCTGCCTGCTGCCACTGGGGGCTACTTTGAGCAGATTGATACTTCCCCAGCTGGAGCTATGGGTGCACTTCCGAGCCCCCAGGAGCAAATGTGGGCCCCTACACCCAGTCCGCCCAAACCAACCGGCATCTTCCAGGCCAGTGCTAACAGCTCCTTTGAACCTGTGCGCTCTCATGGAGTAGGGGTGCGCCCTGCTGAAGTTGACAGGGCTAACGTGGTAGCGGAAGGCCGTGCAGAAGCTCCGCCTGGAAACCTGGAGCAGCCGCCAGATAATATGGAAAATATTTATGGCCAAGGACATCCTTTGCCTGCTGGGCCTGGAGGTGGTGTTCCTCATCTGCCTCACCCAGTGCTCCTTCCTCACTCTCGACCTTCATCCCGGGCTTTTGGCGCCAGTCGGCCCTGTGAGAGCCCGGCCACCACTCTGTGGGCCCCGCATGATCCTGCTAGCTTGGGCGTTAACATCCTCCTTGCCCCCGCTGCCCCGACAGTTCTCGCCACTTTACGAGAGCCCAGTGTGGACGTGATCCAACCTCCAGAGGACGGCCCTCTGGACCTGCAGCCCCCACAGAGAACCCAAGCACAGCAGCACTCAGAAAACCTTGAGAACCCCCCACAGGTGAGTGAGGCGGAGCCGGCTGACCTCCATGGCAACCTGGGATATGCTTCTCTCCTTGTTGCCGACTCGATCCAGCAGCCGGTTTTGATTGCCCCGCCTGTGTCCAATTACAGCGTGATTCCCCCCAGTACTGCTGCTCAAGCGCCAAGCCTTAAGGAGACCACCCCCCCTGTGAGGCCACTCCCACAGGGACAGGGTGCCAGTACCTCCCAACCACCTCCTGTAACCTCTGATCAGAATCAATTGTTCACACCTGGACCTTTAAGCTTCAATCCTTCAGCTTCTAATCACGGCCCGCTCAATCTGACCCGAGACTATGCAGACTCGGCGATGTCAGACCTGCCTCAGTCTCAGCCTGCCCGCCCTCCTCTCTCAAGGGGCCAATCATTTGTTGGAGAGGGCCTTTCTGCTCTCCAAGTTAATCCACAAGCTTCTCTCGCAGCCGCTCCTGTCTCTAATCATAATCAGCCTTCAAATTACGAACTGCTTGATTTTTCTATGCACCAATCACAAGCTCACATCCCAGCCTCTCAGCATGAGTCTCCACAGTCCAGTAATGGATTTTACCTACAGGTCACCAAAGACGCTCAGCAGGGGGGAAGAGCGATGGGGAATGTCCCTGTCCAGACCCCTGCCTCTTCTTCTTCTACCCCACAGGTACCACCGGCCCCCCCTCAAGCAGCTGCAAACATCCAGCCTCCTCCAGCTGAAGCTCCTCAAACGTCTCAGGCTGCATCGCCGGGACCACATTATGCTGCTCCGGTTCCTGTGAGTGCAGCACCCCCCTCCCGTGACCAGTACCCACCTCCAGCACCTGCTGCAGGGGATGCATATCCTCCAGGGCCTCGAGGACCTGCACCTCCAGGAGCTCCCCAGCCTGCTCCTGGTGAGCCCCCTCGACCACCCTCCTCTGCAGGCAGCCAGCAGGGCTATGGCCCCCCTCCTCCTCCAGGGCCAGGGCAGATGTATGGTGGCTATTATGGTAATTATGGAGAATACCTGGACGGCAGAGCAGCTTATCCTCCTGGCCAGTGCCCGCCTCAGCCTCCTGGCCAGTACCCGCCTCAGCCTCCTGGCCAGTACCCGCCTCCTCCACCACCCGGGGATCCTAGAGCTCAACAATATTATCCAGTATGTGAAAAGTCCTTTTAGTTTTTAAATGCAGAAGAAGATCATGCATGACCAACTGCAGCCATCAAATGAAAGAAATGTGACCTAAAGTGTTTTATCTCTCAGGATGGTTCGTACAGGGGCAGAGCTGATCCGTGGTACGGCAGATATGAAGGACAGACGGCAGCTTATCGGGATCCAAACCTTCAGTACAGAGAGCCTCAGCCGGAGAGACCCAGCTCCAGAGCCAGCCAGTACTCTGACCGCTCCTCCTCCAGGTCTGTGATACGCTGGCTCAGTGATGGAACATTAACTCAAGTACTTTATTTAATTACAAATTGGACATACTTGTAGGTAGTTAAGTATTTCCATTTTATGACCCTTTATTTTTCTACTTCCTTACATTTTAGATGGAAGTATTGTACTACTTACAGTAGTGTAAAGGGCAGTTGGAATGAGTTATCCATTAGTCGATACAAAATTGGATGAAAACTATCTTGATTCAAACTTATTTTAATTGTTCCAGTTTCCCAAATGTGCTGCTTTTTCTTATTTGTTTTGCATTGACACTTCTAATACTTAAAGTCACAATTTATACCCACTTTTAAAAGTAGTTTTTAAGTGTCTTACTTAAAAAGAGAATATATTGCTAACTAAATAAGGTTCCCTTGATGGGTATATGTTACACGTACATTTAAAAAAATCCCTGATAAGTATGTTTAGATGGTTTTTTTTGTATCTTACCTGTAAATATCACCTATTTCCTGCTTTCTCCCGCAGGCAAGGCTATCCTGAAGATCCCAACAGAGCAAACCAAAGTGCCTACAATGAATATTATGCAGATTACGCCAAGCACTATGATTATGGAGGTAAGAGCTCAGGTTAAAAGTATTGGATAGTAAACATAATGATGCACAATTTGTTCTAAAATAATGAATATTTTCTGTTTGTAGCATACAACTATGGAGCGTATGACCCACGATACAGAGCATACTATGATCAGGCCTGGGCTAATTATGATGAAAGCTACAGAGGCAGAGAAAACTACTATAATCAGCAGCAACAAGCGTATCCTGCCAGGTATGCACAGAAAACACATTGTGTACATATAAATTACATTATTACATGTTGTGTAAGGTGTTATGGTGTAACGTTTCATCAATTTATATGGAAATGATGGGAAAATGTATTTAAAACATTTAAAAATGGTTAACCTTTTCTTACATGTATGGCTTATCATGTCTAAATACCACATTGCAGCAGTTTTTTTGCAAATTGCTTGATTCAACTGTAGTTCTGTATCTCCTCTCACAGGAAAGAGGGCTTCGATGATCAGTGGCGGTACTACCCCGGTTATGATGCCAGTTTTGATGATGATTACCGTCGCCGTGGAGAAGCGTTCGGGGATGACTTTGACCGCCGCAGTGTCCACAGTGAGCAGTCGGCCCACAGCGTGCACAGCGCCCACAGCAACACCAGCCGGAGGAGCAGCTTCAGCTCACGATCACAGCCGGTAAAACAGCACATATTCTTCTGAATGCATATGTACTGTCAGATCCGCTTTCAGGGAGTCTAATGATCCTTTTTCGCTCTCAGCTGCTTCATTCAACAGTTTCTTGACAATTTAAGCCTTTATTTGTAAGGAAGTTAGCTAAGATAAGATATACCTTATTGATCCAAATGTAATATCGGGACCAGCTGCACTATTTACTCGACACTATTGCATACAGTTCTTAGCATTGTCCAAGTGATTATCTCAAGCATAGGATAAAAAAACTGGCCTTGCACCTCTTTCTGAAACCAAAAGGTCTTGGTATCAAACTAAAGAAATTGCCAACTCTGCTCTTTTGAAATAAGTTTTAAAAGTATTCCTGTTTTTTTAAGTTTTTTAAGTTTGCTTTATTTTGAATTTCTTATCTTGCAATTCCGATAATTACCTCCATTTGTCTCCCCCCCCCCCCCCCCCTGCAGAGCCAGGTGTACAGAAGCCAGCCTGACCTGGTGTCAGCCGTCTATGACACCACCTCTTCCACTCTGGCTGTGGACTACTCCTACGCACAGTACCAGAACCACGCAGATGCAACACAGAACTACAGCCAGTACCTGTACCCCTCCGAGTACAACGCAGACAGCACCTGGAGCGCCCCCGAGCAACGTGAGTACACCGTTCTAAGGTTGGGTTTGATTTGTCAGTTTAGCCCCACAATGCCTTGCCTCAGCAACATTAACCGTGACACAACATTTGGCCGCTAACGGAAACAACCGATCGTGACCGAGAAATGCAGATCATGTCACTGTGCTTGTCCAACATTTAACAACTTAGACCATAGCTTGCCAAAGTACTTTGTTTTGACCGGTCAACACTATAATAATCAAAAGGAGAAATATTAACGGATTTTATTTTACTGTAAAAGGATTAAATAAAGTCAATATTTCACAGTGTTTACTGAGCTGTGTGGGGCTTCTTAAACTGTTTTGTGGTGATATACACAGTGATAAATGTTAAGGCCTAACAAGTTTATAATAAATACAATTGTATTTATTTAAAATATTTTCATACAATCATACATATTAGGATTGATGTGGATTAATACGTGTGGACCGTAGGGGGAGGGGGACAACGATAAGTTTCACTTTACTTTTTTATTTCAGTTCCAACCTTGGTAATAAAGAATATATGTGACCCGCTCTATCGAAATCAGTCGGAAATCGCAGCGGCTCATTTTAAAATAAACGTGGATTTACGTAAAAAACTATTTTTTCGGTGTTCGGGTGTTTTGTTTGATTTTAAACAAACAAAGTCTTGGCTTTCAGAATATGAAACTTTCATTTCCAAAATCACACGATTTTAAAACATTTTTGAAGCTTGTAAAGGGAGGAAGACAGGCACCACGCACTCGCAATCTGCTCTTCCGCAGCGCCGCCCCCCATCCCTCCGGCTGAAATTATGAATGTAAGAGTATAGTAATCATAGATAACACGGCAGGGTCCGTTACAGTTTGTTTTCATCTGATTTCAATTAAACAAAGTCTTGGCTTTCAGAATATTAAACTTGTTTCGGCAAATTCAGATGATAAATACAACTTTGAAGCTTGCAACGGCATAATTACAAGCGGAGAACGGAGTAACTTAACGTCACAGCAGGCACAACAACAGCCGGTGTTTCTCGTGAGTGTTTTCCCCGGGAAACAAACACAATACACACAAACGCAAAATTACACAAACACACACACACACACACACACTAGGGCTGTCCCGAATACCATTTCTCGGGCTCCGGATATTCGGTAGTAATCAGCAGCGAATATTCGAATATTCGGTGCGGAGATTTTTTTTCATAACACGCTCCGAGACACCTGACAACACACTGTTAAGCAGAAGCGCAGAAAGAGCATACTATTACGATTTATATTTATTTATTGTCTCAGTACTCGCATACATTAAAACTAAATGTGTCCTCTGCATTTAACCCAGCCGTAGTGCAGCGCCGGGGATATAGGCGTAAACAGTAAACGGTATTTAAATAAATGAACGAACTGTATGCCAATAATTGCCTTAGCCCCAGATGTTCCCACATCGCTCCTATTATTTTCACTATTCGGATAAAATTGAAAAACTAATATAAAAAAACAATTCGGTTGCTTGCTTGCAACTATTTTCCAAGGATAGTAAGAGCACGATTTTATCATGTGTAACGTTACTGTTTAAACGGCGGATAACGCAGCTTCATCATGGCAACTTGACAACAGCTAAGCTAAGCTAGGCTACTACTTACAGCATCCGGTGACTTTTCAGAGTTGTTGTGCCACCGGCCAGTTTCTTGTCGCATATTTGGCACACTGCCTTCTTCTTACCGTCGTCCAATTTAAAATGGTCCCACACAGCTGGAGTCTTCGGCATTTTGTGTTCAGGTGTGTGAAGCGAGGTGAAGCAAGGAGAAGCGTGCCGTTTGCGTTCGTGACTGTGAGTGAACGCGATGTCAGGAGCACAGGCTGAGATTGTATATATTTCCGCATTTTAACAGTGCAATTCAAAAGTATAAATATAGTATAAGAATATGGAAATTCGCCTTTATTGATAGCATACATTTAGGGGAAAAAAAAATTTTTTTGGAAAAAAAATAAAAAAACGAATATCCGAATAATGAAATTGAAACCCGAATAGTTGGCCAACGAACGAATAGTCGAATATTCGGGTACAGCCCTAACACACACACACACTCGCGAGCTTTCCCTCCAAACGAAAATATCTTACCTCCGTAGTATTTTGATCATTTGCTCCACTAATAATCAATCAGATCGATGGATTCCAGAGAAGAGAAAACTTTGAAGGCCTTTTTCTCAAAATGATGTCTCGGTGACAGTCATTATATAATGTGACATATTTCGCTTAATATTTGGAGTACAACAACAATCCTGATATCATTAGAAAGCTAGGAATCTCCTCTTTCCAGCAGTGTATACAACTCAAAATGTGTCTTCGGGTCAATGTGACTGATTTCGATAGAGCAGGTCACATATGATTCACTGCTGTCTACGTTCATCAAGCCCACATAGAACAACACCATAAGAACGCTCAGTACAAAGTATCTATGTGCGCTGTAGTAGTCCTCTGTACAGAGAACTGTAGTGTCACAGCAGACGTACATTAATAATATCCGCTGGAGCATCATAAACACGTCTGATAGTGTCAGTGCAGTCGGATTCTCTTGAAGCCTGGTCGTCTTTTCCTAAGTCCTTTTGAATTCTCCTAGCCACTATTCCTCAACCCTGTGACGTCCCTAAATCGACCAGAAGTCTGGCATTTGCACAGAAAGTTGACTCGAGTTCATTCATAGACTTCAAATTCCACCTCCTCTTAAGGCCCTGACACACCTACCCGGTTTTGGGAGTCAGAGGCCGTCAGAGGCAGTCGGGCATTCGCGCCGCCCTACTCGGGTTGGTGTGTCCCGCACCGTCGTTGCTTTACGGCACATTTTCACAACTCCCGCGGTCGATTCAACATGTGAAGGCCGCTACACACCAACCTGAGACCAAAGAACGCGTACCGAAGGCATCCCGAATTTTACGTCGCCTGCGTCGGCTACGCCGCCCGCCTACAAACACACCGCAGAGACTTCAGTTGACGAGTGGCAATAACTGTCCTTACCAGCAGGCAGCGATAGTGTGTATTCGTCATTCAAAAGAGGCAACAGCCGGAAGACAGACTATACACCGAGAGAAGAAGAACAGGCTGCGTGATATAAACAAACAACAAATAGCGTCTGGGTTCCATTTTCACTCGCGGGAGGTGTGAAAATGTGCCGTAAAGCAACAACGGTGTAGACACACCAACCTGAGTAGGGCGCCGCGAATGCCCGACTGCCTCTGACTCCCAAAATCGGGTAGGTGTGTCAGGGCCTTTACTCTGAGTGATGTTTCCTCTGTAGCTCCTCCTCGTCCTGCAACCCCAGAGAAGTTCAGCATGCCCCACCGCTGTGCCCGCTTTGGCCCCGGTGGTCATCTGGTCCAAGTTCTGCCCAACCTGCCCTCAGCTGGCCAGCCTGCTCTCGTTGATATCCACAACCTGGAGGTACATTTAACTGATAATACTTCAGCACCTTACTGTGGGAAGATTTGGTCCACTGTTTGTAATGAATGAAGCAGCGGTAAGGGATTAAAACATGTAAAGGTGTAAACATGACTAATGATTTTCTTCAGTCTCTGTAGAATCTGTTAGATATGTTGCTCAACCTTACAGGTATAAATTAGAACATATAACCTTTCCAGTTGCATCCGGTTTTTCCTTCTGAAAGTTACACTATGTTTAGGCTGTATAAAGCAGCATTTTAATCCATTTCTCTATTTGCAGACAATGCTGCAGGATACCCCCGACCAGGCAGAACTGCGGGCTTTCCCTGGCCCTCTTGTGAAGTAAGTGCATTCTGCCCTTTCTGTACACCTCTAATAGCTTTGAGTCATTGAGCTTTAAAGAAAAAGGCTGGAAAAGTATTTTATTGTTATTGTAAACCGAAAGCCTTTCACACTTTATCACTTCTTTCACGTCTCTGTATTTCTCCACACAAAGCCCATTGTGTCCTACAGAAAGCACCCGTCATATATATAAAAAATCAATAATATAGGTTTTCTTTTATTTTTGTTGTTTTTATTACTACTACCAAGCCGGTAGCCACTAAGCACTGCTAACCTGTTATTTTGTATTATTCTTATCCTTGTGTGAACGCTCATCTTTTCCTTCCTATGATCCCCTCCTGTTCTTTTGCTGGTAGAGCACCTGCATTTCTCTACGGAGATCAATAAAGGTTAATCTTATGTCCTCCACCAGGGAAGAGACCCATAAGGTGGATGTGATCAAGTTCTCTCAGAACAAAGCTCTGGAGTGCGCTCGGGACAACAACCTCCTCGACCGGGACTCTGCCCGCCTGCTGTGGGACTTCATCATGCTGCTCTGCAGGCAGAACGGGGTGAGGCTGGGAACTCAGGTGGAAATATGTCAAAGTGAGAATGTGTATATTTTTCTAAAACACCTTTCCCACTGTCACTCTTGTTTCTGTAGACGGTGGTCGGCACGGACATCGCTGACCTCCTGCTGAAGGAGCACCGCTCCGTCTGGCTCCCGGGGAAAAGTCCTAATGAAGCCAACCTGATAGATTTTAACAACGAGCCGCTGGCTCGAGCTGAGGAGGAGCTGGGCGCCGGGCCGCTGTCTCTCCTCTCCGACACTTTCATGATCGTCCCAGAAAACCTGGGCAAGGAAACTGAACGCTTCAGAGAGCTGCTGCTGTTTGGCCGCAAGAAGGTAGAGAACAAGTCCCAGCTCTGCTCTCCAAACTCTGGGAGAGGGTCACATCAGCCCTGCTGAGTGTGTCTTCACCGGTTAACAGGAAGACCTTAACATTTCACTGATTACTTATTAGTAATACGTAATGTAATTTATTTGCATTTTAAGAAGTTATATGGTTATACTCCAAACAAAGCAAAACAAATTAAGATAAAAGATTAAAAAACAAATGTGATTTTAAAATGAAAATCAACAAAGAAGAGGAAGAAATAGAGCTAATTACTTATTATAAAAACTTCTAAAATCAAGGTTAAAAAACATTTTAATTATACTGTTATTTACTTTTTTTAGCATTGTATTTGTATTATTGTAATTCTCTGGTTGGATGTCATTGCAGTCCTGTTTCTGTTTAACCATGTCAGGCACTTTCTAGTTTAGTTTGAAAAAGTGTTATTATCATCATAATTAAAGTCACATAAATAGCATCTTGTAAAATCTTAAATGAGTTACACTTTGTCTGTGAAATAGGATGCACTAGAAGCAGCTATGAAGGGGGGCCTCTGGGGCCACGCCCTGCTGTTGGCCAGCAAGATGGACAACAGGACACATGCACGCGTCATGACAAGGTAAAGCAGCAATTACATTAAAAAGCTGTGACTTTTAATCATAGCTGCACCCACAGTGTGTTATGTCTTATTTAATATGTGTGTGTCCTGTTCTGTGTAGGTTTGCCAACAGTCTGCCCATCAACGACCCCCTGCAGACGGTGTACCAGCTGATGTCAGGGAGGATGCCGGCCTCAGCCACTGTGAGCTTTTCTCTCTCTTTAGCCCCTCCATATTCTTCTGTATTACTCCTCAGAAGTGCCACAAGATGTGTGTTTTCTCTATTGCCTTCCAAGTGAAGATATGTGTTGTTTTCATGCAGTGCTGCGGAGAGGAGAAGTGGGGCGACTGGCGCCCCCACCTGGCCATGGTGCTGTCTAACCTCACACACACTCTGGACCTGGATACCCGCACCATCAGCACCATGGGAGACACTCTAGGTAGGAATGCATCAAAACTCAATCTGGCTGCATTCAACTATATAATAACAATAATAATAATAATAACTTTATTATACAGCACTTTTCAAAACAAAGTTACAAAGTGCTTTACATGGATTCAAAGTAAACTCCTCTGTGTGGGAGATACATTTATGTAATGTCCAGGTCCATTAGGGGCTGTAATATATACAACGTTTCAACAATAGCAACAATAACATAAATGGATAATATAAAGTGATTACAAATAAAATATAGATGTAGAGTAAAACCGAGTAGTGGCATTATTAGTTTTTAAATAAGAGATGAGTTTTACGAAGTGATTTAAAAGATGAAACTAGTATTGTTTTCATTCTGAACCACAACAATGACTTTTCCTCACATTCTGTCGGGCCCTGCGTTGTTTCGCTGCAGCTTCCAAGGGGCTGATCGATGCGGCTCATTTCTGCTACCTGATGGCCCAGGTGGGTCTGGGAGTTTACACAAAGAAGAGTACCAAGATGGTTCTGATTGGCTCCAACCATAGGTAAGAGATGGAGGCAGGTACACACTAGGGCTGTACCCGAATATCCGAATATTCAGTCGTATTCGGTTTTCAATTTTGTTATTCGGATATTCTTTTTATTGAATTTATTGAAATCTCCAATATCAACGTAAGAGCTTGTGCCTCTTCGGGGGGTGCTAACACTTAACCATACACTTTATTGTTTACTTTCTCCGTCTTTATATGTAGATATTTATTTTCTCCGTTAATCTCCGCTCCTTTTGTCTGTCACGTTATTTCCATAGCAACAACAACTTCCTGTCAACAGCGCTAACTCTCCTTCAAAATAAAAGCATGTCCATACAAAATAGGAAGCCAAGCCAAATTACACTGTAATCCGAGTTTTTTTCATTTGAACTGTATTGTCATACTATATCTTAGATATTTTAATTATGTGTATTTGAAGTGTACTTTTATTTAAGTGTATTTGAAGTGTACTAAGTATTATGTTCGTAACCTGTATTTAAATCAGGCTCTATAATTATTTGAGTGGCCGAGATCATGTAAGTGTATTTCAAGTGTACTTTGTATTAATATATTGAGCTGTACTTAAATCAGGTTTTAAAATTGTTTGACTGATATAGATCATGCAATGTTATTATTTGTTTATTGATTGTTATGAACCTGCCTGAGGACCACAGATGGAAATGAGCTATTAGCTATAATCTGGCATATTGCATCTCTTCTCTTTGCTAAGATGAATGTATTTGTACGTATGGTCCTTCTATAAATACATACAGTGGGGCAAAAAAGTATTTAGTCAGCCACCAATTGTGCAAGTTCTCCCACTTAAAAAAATAAGAGAGGCCTGTAATTTTCATCCTAGGTATACCTCAACTATGAGAGACAAAATGAGAAGAAAAAAATCCAGAAAATCACATTGTCTGATTTTTAAAGAATTTATTTGCAAATTGTGGTGGAAAATAAGTATTTGGTCAATAACAAAAGTTCATCTCAATACTTTGTTATATACCCTTTGTTGGCAATGACAGAGGTCAAACGTTTTCTGTAAGTCTTCACAAGGTTTTCACATACTGTTGCTGGTATTTTTGGCCCATTCCTCCATGCAGATCTCCTCTAGAGCAGTGATGTTTTGGGGCTGTCGCTGGGCAACACAGACTTTCAACTCTCTCCAAAGATTTTCTATGGGGTTGAGATCTGGAGACTGCCTAGGCCACTCCAGGACCTTGAAATGCTTCTTACGAAGCCACTCCTTTGTTGCCCAGGCGGTGTGTTTGGGATCATTGTCATGCTGAAAGACCCAGCCACGTTTCATCTTCAATGCCCTTGCTGATGGAAGGAGGTTGTCACTCAAAATCTCACAATACATGGCCCCATTCATTCTTTCCTTTACACGGATCAGTCGTCCTGGTCCCTTTGCAGAAAAACAGCCCCAAAGCATGATGTTTCCACCCCCATGTTTCACAGTAGGTATGGTGTTCTTTGGATGCAACTCAGCATTCTTTCTCCTCCAAACACGTCTAGTTGAGTTTTTACCAAAAAGTTCTATTTTGGTTTCATCTGACCATATGACATTCTCCCAATCCTCTTCTTGATCATCTAAATGCTCTCTAGCAAACTTCAGACGGGCCTGGACATGTACTGGCTTAAGCAGGGGGACACGTCTGGCACTGCAGGATTTGAGTCCCTGGCGGCGTAGTGTGTTACTGATGGTAGCCTTTGTTACTTTGGTCCCTGCTCTCTGCAGGTCATTGACTAGGTCCCCCCGTGTGGCTCTGGGATTTTCGCTCAACGTTCTTGTGATCATTTTGACCCCACGGGGTGAGATCTAGCATGGAGCCCCAGATCGAGGGAGATTATCAGTGGTCTTGTATGTCTTCCATTTTCTAATAATTGCTCCCACAGTTGATTTCTTCACACCAAGCTGCTTACCTATTGCAGATGCAGTCTTCCCAGCCTGGTGCAGGTCTACAATTTTGTTTCTGGTGTCCTTTGACAGCTCTTTGGTCTTGGCCATAGTGGAGTTTGGAGTGTGACTGTTTGAGGTTGTGGACGGGTGTCTTTTATACTGATAACGAGTTCAAACAAGTGCCATTAATACAGTTAACGAGTGGAGGACAGAGGAGGCTATTAAAGAAGAAGTTACAGGTCTGTGAGAGCCAGAAATCTTGTTTGTTTGTAGGTGACCAAATACTTATTTTACCGAGGAATTGACCAATTAATTCATTAAAAATCCTACAATGTGATTTCCTGGATTCTTTCCTCCCATTCTGTCTCTCATAGTTGAAGTGTACCTAGGATGAAAATTACAGGCCTCTCATCTTTTTAAGTGGGAAAACTTGCACAATTGGTGGCTGACTAAATACTTTTTTGCCCCGCTGTATATATATATACACTTAAGACATATATACAACTGCAACGAAAGTAACAAACACAATATCCTTTTCAATTTCAAAGAAGATAAATGAATGCCTTGAATAAAACGAAATACACGTGTTGAAGCCGAATATTCGCTGCTGATTACTACCGAATATCCGGAGCCCGAAAAATGGTATTCGGGACAACCCTAGTACACACACATTCAAGGTTCAAGGTTCTTTATTTTGTCATACGAACCAGTGGCGGTGCCAGAGATTTTCTGTAGGGGGTGCTGTGGGGTAGCTTGACGTTTCATAGAGGGTGCTCAAACATTAAGGGTTTCCCATTAATGCACCAGCGCTACAGTTGAATTTTCTACTGCAACACTCCCCACACACACACACACACACACACAGTGTACCCGCGACTGTTACAATGAAGGCTCGATAATCAGCTCACCGCATATAGGTGTAAGTAGGGGTAAAGTGCTATTTTTACAAGTGGGGAGTGGACCTCACGTCCTCTAGGAGGGTCCTCACCTCCTTTCGTGGGGTCCGGGGGCATGCTCCCCCGGGAAGATTTTTTTTAAATATTGAAGTTAAAAGCATCAATCTGGTGCACTTTGAGAGCAACATTAAGAGATCTATGAAACAGAACTGTAAACAGATTTTCAATTTCTTCATAGACATTTTACAAATCACTCCCCTTTTAAAACAAACCGTTTGAGACCCACTGAGATAACTAGACTGAAGTTAACTATCTAAACACTGAGAGTCATTTACTTCACCTGAGCTGAGGTTACCTGAGACTCTCCGTCTGACAGGAGAGAGTTCTCCCTCCACCTTGTTGTTGAAAAAGCTCCTTATACCCGTTAGCTTGGCTAGCTAGCACTAGATGCTAACCACAACGATCTCCGGTAGATACCCACCGGTGCGCAATCTCTCTCGCTCGCGCACGCACACAAAATGGCTCGGGCCACCGCCACACACACACAGAGCAGAGCTTGAATGAAACACAGAGACCCAGAAGTAAGCTACTTGTACTCACGAGGCCTATTATGTGCAGAATCCCTCTCGCTTTCAGGTGGTTTTGATTGAGTGTCTACACGTGGACGTTTAAGGACTAAAAAACGATAATTTTTTTCACTTTGCTGTTAGCAAATCATTTGGCGCTCTAGCTAACAGGAAGTCACTCAAGTGTCACAAAGTAATTTAGCCTATGGGTAGGTCAAAAATCTAATGGGTGCTGGCCATTGGCCTAATCATATCACCTGTGTTGGCTTTATGTTTTTGGTCAAACATTTGTTTGTTTCACATTTGCATTGATGTAAAAAATAATTTTTTTAATTTAATAAAAATACTAATAATTTCCGAAAACAAAAACAAAAAGAAACACATATTTCTTGGTGGTGCTTTTGCAATCCTGGGGGGTGCTTCAGCAGTAGTAGTGCAATAAGAGTCTATAGGCGCGTTCACACCAAGTACTTTTCCCACAAAGGTTCCTGAGAACTCTTTAGTTCTCATGAACTAAGTACAGATCGCATTCACACCGGAAATTAGTTCCTGAGGGAGGATTAGGCAAATAAAGCCGCTGACGTCACTTCTTCTTCTTCTGTTTTGGTTTTACTGGCAGGCCGCAAACAACTTCACGGCGTATACTGCCGCCCAAAATCCCCGGCCGGAAGTCTCCGGAGTTAGGGACTGGCTTCAGTAGAAGCTGCTGTCCCAGCAGCTTCTACTGAAGCCTTCCGAGTAAACGGCCAGAACGCCGACACCTCCTCATCTCCACCGCTCCCATGTTTTATTTTGTGTTGCCATAAGTTAGTCTCTCTGCGTTTCTGCGCTGGGCTAATGCTAATAATGCAATGCGAGGATAATAAAATGGCGGCTTCACAAAAGTTTTTGGGAGTTTGACGGGGCGTGGTTTGCATTCCGCCCAGCCAATCAGACACAGGAACCTTTTTCTCCCACGAAAGTCCCTGCTCTCTAGCAGGGACTGAAAATGGGGTAAAAAAGGTTCTCTATAACTAATTTAGTTCCTGGGACTTTTTGGTGTGAACGCAACTAAATCGTAGTTCTCAGGAACCTTTGTGGGAAAAGTACTTGGTGTGAACGCGCCTTATATGCAAGTTATTGGAATGATATATTAGATAAATAGATACATAATTACTAAGTAGCAGATGAATATTGTGGATGTTGTTTCAACAGTTCAGGTGTTTAACAGTCTTATGGCCTGTGGGATGACGCTGTCCCTGAATCTGGTGGTTTTAGTCCTGATGCTGCGGTAACGCCTGCCAGTCGGCAGCAGACAGACCAGTGTGTGGCTGGGGTGATGGGGGTCTTTGGTAATCCTGAGGGATTTCTTCCTGAGCCGCTGGGAGTAAAGGTCCTCCATGGATGGCAGCTCCATCCTGGTGATGTCCTCTGCTGTTTTCACCACCCTCTGTAAAGCCTTACGATTAAGGGCGGTGCAGCTGCCGTACCAGGCCGTGATGCAGCCAGTCAGGATGCTCTCTATGGTGCACCTGTAGAAGGTCAGGATCCTCTCTATGGTGCCCCTGTAGAAGGTCAGGATGCTCTCTATGGTGCACCTGTAGAAGGTCAGGATCCTCTCTATGGTGCACCTGTAGAAGTTGGAGAGTATCCTGGAGTCCATGTTGAACCTCCTCAGCCTGCGGAGGAAGAAGTGCCGCTGTCAAGCTGTTTTGGGGATGGTGTTTGTGTGAAGAGTCCATGTCCGGTCCTCAGTGATGTGGACTCTGAGGAACCAGAAGCTGCTGACTCTCTCCACCCTAGTCCCATTGATGGTGATGGGGGCGTGTCCCTCTCTCTGCTGCTTCCTGTAATCCACAATCAGCTCCTTTGTTTTGATGACGTTGAGATGGAGGTTGTTATCCTGGCAGCAAGATGTCAGGTTTTCGACCTCCTCTTAGTACGCCGTCTCGTCGCCGTCGGTGATCTGGCCGATAACGGTCGTGTCGTCAGCAAACTTCATGATGGTGTTGGAGCTGTGTATGGCCACGCAGTCATGTGTGAACAGGGAGTAGAGGAGACGGCTGAGCACGCAGCCTTGAGGGGCTTCGGTGTTGAGGATCAGGGTGGAGGATGTGATGTTTCCCACCCGCACTGCCTGGGGTCTGCCCGTCAGGAAGTTCAGGATCCAGTCACAGAGGGTGCTGTTGAGCCCGTTCTCTGAGCCTGATGGCCAGCTTGGAGGGCACAATGGTATTGAAGTATGAACTGTAGTTGTTGGAGATGAATGTTCAAACTGGAGCCACAAACCACCAGGAGACAGGAGTTTAAACTTCTTTGTTTTATTTTATCAGGGTATGTTGGTGGGATGGTAGCTGTTGCCAATGGTTCAAGTAGAACAGGTGAAACAAACTGATTACAGCATTTGCATATTAAAATAATACTTATATTACTTGCAAATTAAAGTTAACAAATATGTCTGCCGCAATTATATCAAATTGGAATTAAATTATATTCATTAATACATTGAACAACAAATGTGTTTAATACCATTGAGGTTACTCAAGTGCAAATATCGAAATTACAAAGAGGATTCTACTTACATTGTTGAATCAAAACACACATGGCGAACAGCTAGCAAACACTCAATCCTGGTGTGGGTGTTTGAGGACAAAGAGGAGGAAGTCCTCATCCAGGCCTCTATTTATAGCCTGTGAGGAACTTCTACCTGCTTCCCTACACAGTGCCTCTTGTGGACAGGAGGGTTACACACATGCAATTTCTAACAGCCGCCCCGTATTTGTGCAGCAAATACATTTAATCGGTGTCTTCCGTGAATTCAGGGATCGGGATTAATCTTGAAACAGGTCTTACATATTCCCGACCTTGAATAATGACCTTAGCACTGCGGACGTTTCCATCTTTTCCAGGGTAGGTTTCACTTATCCTTCCAATAGGCCATGATGCTCGAGGATATTGGGGGTCAACCACCATCACAACCTTCCCAGAATCCAGGTTCTCCTTGTTTGTCTTCCATTTTATGGTTTTGAATTCAGAATACCTTCCACTTCAATCAGGATGGTGTGAAGGACTGTTTCTGTGGTTGGTTGGTTCCCTAGTGCAACATGAAGGGCCTGTTTTATTGATCTTATTTCCCTTTCCCAGCTACCGCCGAAATGTGGGGAACATGGAGGATTAAACTGGAAGTGGACTTGTGTGTTGGCTAATTGCTGCTTCAAGTCTGGTGCCATGGCCTGGAAGGCATTTTGTAGCTCTGCATTACCCCCTTTGAAATGTGTCCCGCAGTCAGACAATATTTCATGGGGTTTACCTCTGCGTGAGACAAATCTTCTGAAGGCCATTAAGAATGTATCTGTGTCCATACTGTCAAGAAGCTCAATATTTTATTTAACCTTTATTTAACCAGATAAAAGCATTGAGATAGAATCTCATTTGCAATGCTGACCTGGCCAAGAAGGCAGCAACGTTACACATCACACAAACATATAAAATACAGAGAACATAACTAAGAAAACAAAAGACAAAAAAGCAGTCACTACATTGTGCACATTAGGACAGTAAGAAAGGTGCACTACTTATTACTGCAAGAGCAGCTAGTGGTAAGGACTTCAGACAACTTCAACTTAAAACATGCTATAGAGACAAGTGCCCTTAGTTTGAGGTGTGATTGAAGGTCATTCCAAGACCAAGGACCATAATAAAAAAAGACTCCTTTTCCCAGCCTCAGTCCGCACAGCAGGAACCTGGAACTGTATCCAGGCACTGGATCTGAGGTTGTAAGAGTCACAAACTGGAGCAAATCTGGCACATATGTACAGTGGAAGCTTACCTAAAATGGCTTTATAGATTAATAAAAACCAATGCTGCATCCTACGCATAGTAAGTGAGGACCATCCAGTTGGTGGATATATACAGTTTGCATTGATGAGTCCTATAGGGTGCATTTGATATATAACGCAGTGCAGCATGGTAGAGTGGGTCAAGTTTGGCCAACACAGTGGGACAGGCACATCTATAAATGGTATCACCGTAGTCCAGCTGGGACAGGAATAAGCCAGAGACCAACCTTTTACGGGATGAAGTTGAAAAACAACATTTAAGTCTGAAAAAGATGCCAAGAGTGAATTTCAATTTCTTAATTAGAACTTCAATATGGTGTTTGAAGTTCAGATTACTGTCCAACCCAAAAGCCCAGATATTTGTAGGTATCAACAAACTCAACAGAGACGCCATCAAGGGTGTCAATGGAGAGGCAAGAGGACGCGGACTTGGGAGCAAAAAGCATTGCTTTGGTTTTCTTACTGTTCAAAAGCAGTTTGGAATCAAGAAGTGCATGCGTGATAAAATCAGATTTTAAATTGGAAACGACCATATCCAGAGAAGGAGCATATGAGTATACAATAGTGTCATCAGCATACATATGATAGGTAGAAAATTGCATCTGATTACAAATATTGTTTACATATAATAAAAAAAGCAAAGGCCCCAAAATAGAGCCCTGTGGAACTCCCTCCTTCAAGGTGACAGGGTCAGAGACAGTACTACCCAACCTGACGCATTGAGTACGGTCGGTTAGATAACTCTGAAACCAGCAAATGGCATTATGACCGAAACAAGACATCAACATAACATTAGACATAATGTGGTGATCTACAGTATCAAATGCTTTGGCTAGGTCAATAAACAATGCAACACATACAGATTTGTTATCCAAAGCAGCCTTAATATCGTCTAAGACTTTCAGACTGGCAGTCACAGTACTGTGCTTTGATCTGAATCCAGATTGCATAGGGTTAAGGATGTTGTGTGAATTTAAAAAAAGTTTTAGCTGTATGCAGCGTGTTGTTAAACATTTGAAAAGCAAGCCCCATCTTTTCTCTGTGCGGCGGCCAACTTTTACTGTGAAAGGCCCAAAGCAGTCCATGCCAGTGGACCAGAAGGGGGGTTTAAAAAGTCTTAGACGGGCTGGAGGCAGGTCTGCCATCTTGGGAATTATAGGATTGGCTCTCCATCTCTGACAGTCTGGACACTGATGTTGATGCTGGCGAATGGCTTGGCGCCCACGAAGAATCCAGTACCTGCGTCTCATTTCCCGAGTACCCGCTCAGGGCCTGGGTGGAGCAGTTTCTCGTCATAATGCTTGATGAGGAGTTTAGTTATGGCTTGTTTTGGATCCAATATTATTGGATGGATACTGTCCTGGGTAAGGTTCTCTACTCTTCGAAGTCGACCACCTACTCTGATGAGCCCAAGAGCAGGGTCATAATCAGGAGACAAAGATAGGAGTTTACTACTCTTTAGAATTGATTTATTTGCTTTGAGGGCATTGAATTCTTCAGGAAAGCTCTCTGCTTGGGCCCTTTGAAGAAGATGTCTCTCTGAGTCTGTATAGCTTTGGGCTATGTTTGAAATGTTGTCTGCCGCCCCATAGAGCAGATTCCTGGTATCGTTGACGAGGTCGTCCCAGGTACGGTACTTGGTTGGGTCGGGAGTTTTTGTGTCCATAGTCATTACTGCTCCGCAGAACATTGATTTTCGGATTTCCTCAGGCTCAGATTTAGTTTCAAGACATGGATTAGCTGGCCAAGAGTTTGTATTAAGCAAGAGGAAAGGTGGGCCCTGACTCCATCTGAGTTTTTCCCCTAGTTATGTCATCAACTGGATTATTCTTTGAGTCCACATACCTCCAGCTCTTTGTGTCAGTCAGGGTCTGAATCTCAGCTATTCTTGTGCCAACAAACACCTTGTAACGGCAAGAGTCGGATGTTATCCATGATAGGACGGTGGTTGAATCTGTTCAGAGGGTCACCGACTGTCGAGGAATAGTGAGTTCGGTAATAAGGAGGTTGGCCAGTTGGGCACCAGATAGGGCTGCACATAGTTCAAGGCGTGGGATAGATAGCTGGGGCTTAGGGGCAACACGAGATCTGACCATTATGAAACTGACATGAGTTTGATCATGTTTATCCTGCGTCTGAAGGTATGCAACAGCTCCATACACACGCTCAGAGGCGTCGCAGAAAACATGCACATGGTAGTCAGTGGTTGTGTTGGTGAAGATGGGGAGATAGCAGCGAGGGAAGTTGATGTCAGGAAGATTTTGCAGTTCCAACTCCCATGATTGCCATTTCCTCAATAGGCTTTCTGTCTTAATGACATTATCCCATCCTCTATCCTGCTTCCAATGTAGGCTCTTTAGGGTCTCCACCCTCTGAGAGACACAACTCATTAGTCTTGGATTTGGACTCTGTAGGGAGATGTTTTATAATGGATGGATCATTGCTAGCCCACTGTCTTATGTCGAAACCACCCTCTAAGAACAGAGGTCTCATTTTACATGGCCTCTTTAAGGTGCATTTGTCCATTTTATGGATTCTTCCGCATTTAATGCATCTGCCTTTCTCTTTGATCCATTTTGAAATGTTCATTTTGGAGTGTCCTTTGAATTCTGTGCATGAACCATAGAATGTATATATAAATGGACGTAGGGTCCGTGACGTCACCCATAGGATTCTGCAGAGTTGCCGTGAAGCCCTAAGTAGGCGGAGTCGGCTACTAACGGCTCGACAGTGACGTCGGAGTCTAACTCCCGCCTTCTCCAGCCTGCTCCAAATAAGGGCAAAGAGGCGGAGCTGAGGCGGAGCCGAGGCGGGACAGGGCGGGACCTGCTGCCAACGAGCGTGACGTTCCAGACCTAGCTCAGGCTAAGAAGCTAAGCTAACATGCTCTCAGTATTAAGCTAACAACCTATGCTAACAACACAGTCTATGCTAACAACCCAGCTTGCAGTCACCGCTCCTCGTTCCCGGCATAATTGTGGCGGTGTTCAGCTTAATAAACCTTGCTCAACATCATTTATTTAGCTAATACTACAGCGGGCTACAGGCGAACCAAGTCCGCGTTTCGATGCATTCCTTGATCTCCAGTTATAACGCCGGACTCCGCCGCTGGCCGAAGCTAACGGAACCCCAGGGGGCTAGCTACGGCCGCCGGGACCTATGGCCGGGACGCTCTAGCGAGCTAGCCCCCTGCAGCCCCGTTAGCTTCGGCGGCGTGGACTCCGGCGGCGTGGACTCCGGCGGCCCCACTGGGATAATTGGGTCCCCTTTTCACATTTGCTCCCGTTTAGCATTATGGGCGTCATAGCCATATAGTATAAAAGTCTTACCCAAGGCTGAATCATAAACTAAACTGTATATATGTATAAAGGGTTACGTCCTTAGCTGACTAATAAGCTACATAACAAGCTAAGCTAACAAGCACACAAACACCTGCTAACGGGGTTAACATGTATAATATTATCATTTTACTCACCGAAAGAAGCTGAAAGTAGACTTCTTGGAAGTTCTGTTAGTACATTCAAGCACACAGCACGACATTTTAATTATCTGGTATTTGTAACAATATTCCCTAACAGGCACGATCACCACGAACACAGCTAAAGGGTCAAGTACAGTAACTACAACTAACTAACGTTGTAGCCTCTATGGTTGTAGCCTAGCAGAGTGGACAAGTTGCTGTTAGCTGACAGTGAGGCACGTATCTGTCAATCAACGTGACCACGCCCTAATGTGTGCACAAACTTTAAGACCTAATATAAATAAAAGGGTCGCGTTAGAAAACAATTCACTCACAGATCCATAATCATGAAGGTGGAATCTAACTATATCGATAATACAAATGTATGGAGCCAGGGGTAGAAACATGTTTTTTTCTGCTGTAAAGTTGGGCATTTTAACATGGGGGTCTATGGAAATTGCTCCTTTCTGCAGCCATCGCCTATCGGCCAATATATGAACTACAGTGTGTGGCACTTCCGTATTGGCTTCACGGCTCTACCCCACAGTTTGCCGCTTGGCATGAACCAACGAAATAGTCTCTAACGTTACAGTAGGGGCAGTAGGGCTTAGGCCTTTCGACATTCATCCTTTCTTTGGTGTAGTATTTTGGTGTGCCATCCATTTCAGATGCTGTTGAGAGGTAGATAGAGGAGACTTGTCGGGGGGGCTGGCGTTCCTTTCCAGTCCATGGTTTCTCCTGTCTGTGGAGCTCAACAGCTCTCTCTGCGATGCGTTTAGCTCTGGATTTCTTTCAACTGTAGCCATTTTGATAGGTCAAGGAGGGTATAGGTTTGGGTTGCTTGTGCAGTTAGAATGCCACGATTAATGCAGTGCTCAACAAATCCATCTCTGTACTGCACAGGGAGTTTACTGAGGAGTCTGTCCACATGGGAACCACATCTTAATTCGCACCCATCAGGACCCTCTAGGGACAGCAGTATTCCAACCAGAGCATGGATAGACAGGGACAGATTATCAAAGGCTTCCACGTCATTAATGCGAACGATGGTCATTTAGTATTTCACCTATTTCTCTCTGAACTAGCAGCCTTGGCTGACCATACTTTTCTTTGAGTGCTAAGAGGGCAGTGGAATATGGTCTTGCGTCATGCATGCTGGATCTGGCTAATTTGCTAGCTCCTGGGTGCTGAACATGTTCCAAGAATATTTGGTATTTATACTGCTCTGTAAGATGGGGATGATTGGCAAGGATATTGTCGAGGGCCATTTTCATGAGGGCAAAATCCTTCTCTCTACCACTTTTGAACACAGTGATAGAGGGTCTTGGTATACCATAAGCAGAGGCTATCAGCAGATCTGTAACATTTGGGAATTGAACATGCGGGTAAACAGATTGTTGCTGGGAGGACATGGCTTGCGTTGGCTGTAGACTACCAGTAAAGGTAGGTTGTTCGCTACCAGGCATGGATATCATATTGTTAGGGGCTTCAGCAGTGACCGAGGTCACAGGTCCATGGTGAATAGAAAGGGCGCGGGGCATTACTGTAGCAGATGCAGGGTGAAAGGACGAAGGTAAAGCTTGGACAGCCACATGGGGAGTTGACGTTGCTGCAGTTTCAGCAGTAGCTGCTGAGGGAAGAGAGGGAGCCTGGGCAGTGTATAAGCTTTGCTGTATTGGTTGAGGCCTGGGAATGATTTGGGAGGCCTTAGGTAGTCCTCTGGAAAGGCTAAGTTGGGGAAGCAGGGGAGCTAAAGCTAAATGAGAGCAAGAGTCAGCATATGTCAAGTTTGGGGGGGCAGGAGTGAATATCCTGGATGGAGGCTGATCATAAAAAGAAGACGTTGCTCCATTTCCATGAAGAGATGATGTTGTAGGACCACAGGCTCCTCCATCCTCTTCAGAAAGATTGTGTTTTATGAAACTAGTGACAAGTTGTGCCAACTCAAGCTCTTGTTCTTTAGTACGAATACGTCTGTTCATTTCAACCTGTCTGACCATTTTCTCTCTCTCTTTGTGTGCATTTTCTTGACATTGCTGAGCAGCTCTGGCCCTTTCATCAATTAACTTGTATTTTTCATCCAGCTGCTTATCCTCCAATTGCTGTCTTTTAAGCTCCTCCAGCTCGTCTTTTCTTCCCTTTTCCTGGAGAATACTGGCTTGGAGATCACTCAGATTAGGAGCGTGGAGGCTGCCTCTTGAATGTCGACTTGTATCAGAGCAGCCTGTAGGGACACTTGATGCCGACTCGCTGAAGTGTGTCCTCTTACTCCTTAAACTATGAGATACTTGGGATGCTGCCTTGCGCCGTGGAAAACCATAGTAATCAGGGGGTCGTCCATCTCTTTTGGGTCTAGCCCCTAGGTCACGATGGCTAATTGGCTTTGTCGGGGCTTTGGCTAATACTTCCAAGGGTACTGATTGCAGAATGAGATGGCAATAAGGGTGCAGGTGAAAGGCTAGCCTCTGTTTGATGAGCAGGTGTGGATGGCCTAGGTGATGTTTGAGACGCACAGTACCTCTTGTGGACAGGAGGGTTACACACATGCAATTTCTAACAGTAGTCAATGAACATATTGTCACATATGTGTTCCTCTGGTCCAGGTGTGAGAGGGCAGTGTGGGGGGGGGGGGGGCGGCTATGGCGTCGTCTGTGGACCTGTTTGCTCTGTAGGCAAACTGCAGGGGGTCCAGAGAGTCAGGGAGGGAGGAGGTGATGAAGGTTTTGACTAACCGCTCAAAGCACTTCATGATGATGGAGGTGAGTGCTACTGGGCGGTAGTCATTGAGGCTGGTGATTTTTGACTTTTTGGGGACAGGAACGATGGTGGAGTGTTCCTAAGGGACCTTTTATAGACTGCAATACATTTAGCAAGTTATGTCTCACACATCATCTTATCTTTGTCTTTTCAGTATGCCCTTTTTCCAATGTGCGAGCAATGAAGCCATCCAGAGGACTGAGGCCTATGAGTACGCTCAGTCTCTGGGCTCCCAGCCCTGCTTACAGCCCAACTTCCAGGTGCATTTATATTTTATTTACAGATACAATAATAAACCTAAAAACCTTATTTTGGCACTATATTAAAGATAAAAGAGGCCTATCCAAACTGGGCATTTCCCTACCTGCGTAACACTGTCTCTACTCTGTATCTCTCTGAAGGTGTTCAAGTTGATCTATGCATGCCGCCTAGCTGAAGCCGGTCTGAGTGCTCAGGCCTTCCACTACTGTGAAGTTATTTCGAGGACTGTCCTCATGCAGCCTTCATTTTACTCTCCTGTGTTCATAAGCCAAATTATACAGGTATGCACTCACTCCTCTTCTCTCAGTTCAGATACGTAACGGTTTTAGCTAAATAAACAAATGTTATGTTGTGCTTTATGTCGACAGATGTCAGAAAAGCTGCGATTCTTCGATCCACAACTGAAGGAGAAGCCGGAGCAGGAGCTGTTTGTTGAACCTGGATGGCTGAGCCACCTCAGGCAGCTGGACGGACAGATACGGGTAAGGAGGAAACAGAAGGATTTCAAAATATAGCACTTTGAAGACAGTAGTTTCCTATGGGCTGCTTAGACTTGATTGCAAAGTCTTATACTTGAATGGTTCTGTGTAGTTTGTTCCCATGTACCAAATGTTGAATGTGTATCTCCTCTCCAGACGGGGGTGATCACCTACATTGAGGAGAGAGCCCCCTCCTCTCAGTACGACTGCAGCAGCCCCAGCTCGGACCTGGACCAGCCTAGCCCCTCTGAGCCCTACAACATGCCGGTGGAGATGGACGGCCCCGCCCCTGACAACCAGCTGATGAGCTCATTACTGCCAGGCCCACCGCAGCAGGGAGTGCAGCTGATGCCTCCAGGTGTGTGTGTGTGTGTGTGTGTGTGTGTGTGTGTGTGTGTGTGTGTGTGTGTGTGTGTGTGTGTGTGTGTGTGTGTGTGTGTGTGTGTGTGTGTGTGTGTGTGTGTGTGTGTGTGTGTGTGTGTGTGTGTGTGTGTGTGTGTGTGGTTCTCAACTGGTCAGGCCTCGGGACCCACTTTTTACTTGGTCAATACATCGTGACCCAACATTTTGAAGCACTCAAATCTATTCAACAAAAAAACGTGCTGTAATATATACACTTTTCAGCATACAATATTAATACAAGTGAAGTACAGTGCATAAATCCCTTATATCCCTTCACAGAACTAAAGTGTACTTTGAAAAAAGGTTTAATGAGATGATGGAATTAAAGCTGAACTATATAAAAAGGCACACTAACATAAAGTATGCATTCTGGTACACGCTGTGAAGAAAATAAATAGATGTATTACTACCCGACATATTAATAATATTGTATGCCATTGTTTGTTTTTCACTTTGTTCTGACATCTTGCAGTAAAGAGGAGATAGTCTGTGTGACTTACTTTAAATTGTGGGTAAGGGTAGATAGCTCCCATTGTTCTGTGACCTGTCAATCATCAAACCGGGGGTCATATTTCATTATGTGTTCATTTTTATCTGAAGTTGTACCCATGGATGTATAAAGAATAGTTCTACCACAAAGTTGTTCTCCGTGGGGACTTCCGGCAACAATCTTGATTCTGATTGGCCAGAAGACTCGAAAAAACATCAGCAAAGATATTTTATTGAGAAGATGATCACTACGTGACAGAAGTTTACAAAACCGTTTATGGTCTCCGGTACTTCCAGTCCAACGCCGACTGCATGCACAGCGTAAGAAAATCGGGCCTTCAAAATAAAAGTTTGACTTTTCCCCCCAAAAAAAAAAATTTTTCAATTTTTTTTTTCTTCACTCACACATCCACGACCCACTTTTGGGTCGCGACCCACCAGTTGAGAACCACTGCACTAGCTTATATGTTCAATAACATCAACAGAGAGAGGGGAAATATTATAATTTAATTACGAACAAAACTTGTAATTATTTGACCTTACTTACGTAATTATTTGAATTGACCTTGCTGTTTATCAAAGCACACATCCTTGGTTATTTATTCTGTTTCCCAACAGTCACCACCTCTAAATTGTTCAGAATAACACCTGATTTCATGAGATGTTTTTATGTTCTTCACAAGAGCACGATATATTGACAGACGCAGTAGTTTTACCTCAATGACCATAGTAAAATCACACTACATTCAAACTCAATAAAAGTGTACAAAATGAGATTGAATAAGTAACAGGTCAAAATGGAGTGACCATGGTAACAATTGAACTCTTTACTAACCCTCTGAAACATCAGAAGGAGAGACAAAGGGTTATCTATTTCCTGACATTGTGAAAGGACTCTATATTTAGTGGGTTCTCAGACCCAGGTCCTTTTGCTGGGAGTGGAGGAAGTGTCATCTGTGTTTTTCATTAACATCTCTTTACTCTGAGCCAAACTCAAATCGCATCACACTCCATGTTCATTCAACTGATCAACATTTGACCTCTTGTTGTGATATCTTCTTTTAACCGTTTCTTATATAATGACATTTGAAATCTAATCTTGTTGCTGCTTTAACTCCTGAATAAAGCTCCATCTTATCTCCCCTCCTCTTCCTCTCAGCTCCCACCTCTATCCTCCAAGACGGGATGGCCCCTCCTCAGCATTTCCAACCCAACGACGTGCCCCAGTTCTACCCGGTCCCCCCCAGCGGACCCCCAGGCCAGATACCAGTCTCCCCAAGCTACCCTCCGCAGGGCCCCGTCTTCGCCCCCCCTCCCTTCCAACCTCAACCTGAGCAGATAGAGATGTTCCCAGGGGCCCATCAGCAACCCCCACCTCCTCAAATGGGCCAAATGTCCCCACATGTACAGCAGTCCCCTATACAGATGAACCCCCCACCACTGCAGATGCCTCAGCACATGCCCCCCTCTCCTATGCACATGCCCCCTGCAGAGCCGATAATCCATAGCCCCCCTGAGATGCATCAAATACCCTCCTTCACCCCGCAGAGGGACTTCTACGACCAAATGGCGACCATGGTCAGTATCTGGGAAAAGATCATGTAGCCGTCTTCAGGAGTCTTTATCCATAGAAGTGTTTTCGCCTACTAAAATATGAACTACTGTGTTTTTTGGTGCTGCAGGGTCCTGGGAGGAGGTCGAGGACTGTTTCTCAATCTTCAATGCATATGGTGCGTTTGTGTTTCACATAAATAATGCTCATCTGTCCGGGTTTGTTAACGTTGGTTTCAGCTCTGATTTGGAGCAGGTTGTTCTAGCTAGGAAATGTAAAATATAGCTGATTGAACATGTGGATTTAACATTGGTTTAACCTTAAGGAAAAGACATTGTTATTACAATGCAGAAGGAGTCCATCAATGAGTTACTACTTTAAGACGGTAAAGAAGAAAGAGTCAAGCTGATGAGTCTCGTCAGAAAGGTTTATCTATGTTTATATAATATAAAAATACTCATTTGTCCAGGGTTAGGCTTTTTGGGTTTATTTGTTTTCAGCTTTGATTTAGAGCAGGTGGTTTTTCCTAAGAAATAAAAAGAATGTTGATTTAACTTCGCTTGAGATCTCAGAATCTCTACAATTGTATTATTAAGAGAAAGTCCACTACTAGACAGTGAAAAAGAAGAAGCTCCCAAAACAATCTTCATTTTTTTAATCCATCATTTTGAAATAGGATAGTTTGCTTTTACAGTTTCCAGAAAATGTATTAGATCTTTAATTGATTTGTTACAGCTTTAAAGTTTTTGGATGGACAGTCGAAAATAAATACAACCCAAAAACATCTATATATATCTTTAATATAATATATCTAACATTCTGGCTGGTATTTTCTCGTCTGCAGCCTTCGGGGCGTCGCTCTCGCACCACCTCTGAGTCGTCCACCCACTCTGGAGTAAGAGAGAGGAGCAACTCGGTGGTGAAGCAGGCCTCTCCTCCTCCCCCCTCCATCCCTGAACAGCCCCGCAAAGAGGAGGCCAAGAGAGCCAAGAAAAACTCCCCGAAAAAGGTTCATATTCCTCCATCACCCCTCTGTTCTGTTCTCCTGCAGGCTTTGGTTACTCATCAGCAGTGTGTGCATGCATTACACATTAGTAGTTGATGTGTAATGAGCACCCTTAATAGGACATCCCTGCACACAGACCTCTGCTCTTTGGTGAACATCATGTTTTCTGTAGCTCAGTTTCATCAGAACTCGGGTCCAGGTAGCTTGTATGGATTCTGTCTATGGAAACGGGCAACCTTTCCTCCACAATGTAGCTGAATCAAAGCTGTTTATCTCTGCTATGAGAGTGCTCCGTCTCTTCATCCATGAACTCGCAAGCGAAAAGGGATGTTGCATTTTGCTGTCCTCCCGTTATGCAGATAGTTGAAGACCTTAGAAACGCAGGGCACGAGCTGAGTAACTGTAATGTAATTACTGCTGTTATCAACAAGTATGCGTTACTTTGTAGCAGGTTTCCCCAAACACTGCTAATCAGTGCCATTTCTTTGTCTCCCAGGGTGGAGGTGGTGGAGGAGTCGGAGGCTTGCTGAGCTGGATCATTAGGAAGGGGAAGAACGAGGCTCACCTGCCGGACGACAATGACAAATCTGTGAGTTTGAGGTGTTATTTCTGCAGGTCTTATATTCACGTACCTCTGTATTCGGGTTGTGTGTATTTATCTAAGAAGGGACAATGCACATGTGCCAGATAAAGCCAAAGGGGCTCATTTTCATCTGCAGTCCCTGGCAAACAGACAAGAGCACATTTGCACAGACAGAAACACATGAGCACAATGACAGCACATTTAAGATCACATTAATACTAGCCTTCTTAACACATAAAAACATGTGCATCAGCACAGATAAATGTTTATAGGCACAAAGAATTACAGGAATAATGAAATGACCCCTGATCCAGATCATGCACATGTGAGCAGCAGCAATGACAGCCCTGTGTTCTTTACTGTCAGATTGTTTGGGACGAACAGAAGCAGAGATGGGTGGACATGAACGAGCCTGAGCAGGAGGTCCGTACTGCATCAGATCCACAGCTATCACAACGGACTGGATTGTGTATATCATTGAAGACCAACCAGTCCTGATTTAATGTTGGTTTTTTTCAGAGTAAGCCTCCTCCTCCTCCCCCCTGCTTCCCCAAGATGCCTCAGATGGCTGGGCCCACTGCCCCCCCGAGTGGGGGTCCGCCTGTCAACATGTTCTCCAGGAGGGCAGGTGAGGTCCACGCCATGATAAACCTTCAATTACACTTTTTTTACAAGATGTTGATTAAACAAATGGAGTTGCAACAATCAGTCGACAAATCATCCGCAACTTTGTTTTGATAATAGATTAATTGTAAGAGTAGCTTTTATCTGTCTTATATCATATTAAATAAAACATTTTGGGTTTGGGACAGACAAACTTAAGAGATTTGACGACATCACCTTGGGCTTTGAGTAACTGGAATTGATATTTTTCACTATTTTATGACATTTTATAGACTCATCCATTATATAATCTTCAGTCGCAGCCCTAAAATCAACCTAATATACAGCCTTCGCACAAACATCTGTCTCTTGCCTCTCACATGCGTTTCTTTCCTCTCAGGCACAAAGAGCAGATATGTGGATGTCCTGAACCCCAGCAGAGCTGCTAAACCTGGAGGATTCGCCCCCGCTCCGGCAGACTTCTTCGCTCCTCTGGCTCCAATGTACATGCCTGCTAACCTGTTTGTGCCTAGCTCAGGTGTGTAGGTGTCAGGATGAAGTATATATGTGGAGCAGTGACATTCACAAGCGAGGTTCAGAAGTCTTTTTGTTTGGGAGAAAACTTAGTACAATAAAGAGTTGAAGTGATGTAATGTTTTTCTTCTGGGCTGTGTCTTCCTGTTCGTATGTACTTATTGTAAGTCGCTTTGGACAAAAGCGTCAGCTAAATGCAATGTAATGTAATGTAATGTTGTTCTGTCTCTGGTTTAGCTCCTAACGACCAACAGCCTCTGGAGGGAAGTGAAGGAGGACATCAGGAGCAGAACTCACCAAACACCAACGCTGCTCCACAGGTATCTATTTCTCTTTAGTGGTGAACGTCATAAGTTCAAAAGGAAATAGTTTGAAATGTCACCTATAATGCTAAATCCATTTTTGTATGTGTTTTATTGATAAGCATGTGTCCCCTCTAGTTGTCTCTGTTTGTCCTGACCCATCGATATAAAAACCTGTCTGAAAATAAGCTGATCAGATTTTGGCCACTTTATGATGTCACAATGTTTTTTTGTGTTTTCAAATTCTAAAAGTACAATGGAATATGGCCCACAGCTGAAACTTGTGATGGTCTTATATAGTATTTCTTAAACATAAATGTTAACATAGAGTATATAACACAGTATGTGTTTAATAAGCCCACTTTTCAAATAAATTCAGTCAATTAAAGTTGAGAACTTTTTTTAACAAATCTTGTCAAATGTATTTGCATAAATAGCTACATTTGATTTTGCTAACTTTTTACTTACCTTATGAGGCCTAGTGAGGGGCCCAGCCCTTACTAAGTGTTTCTGTATGTGGCCCTCTGTGAAAAAAGTTTGGACAACCTTGCATTAGCTAATAACCGAACAAGGTAACCCCGCACACCTTGTTGCCTGAATCTCCTCCCAAATCACCATTGTTTTGTTTTTTTAACCAATCAATTCACAGAGGGGCGTGGCCAGCAGCAGCTCATTAGCATTTAAAGCTACAGACACAGAATCAGCACAGAATCACACACCAGGGGATTATGGGATGCTGCCAAACACTTCAGAGACATGTTTGTATATATCTGAGATCTGGAATATATTGATGAAAAAGAGTATAATAGGGGACCTTTAATATGTATCGGCTTTGTGAACAAATTCTTATCATGCTTATCAAGCTTATCAAATAGTGTCATTTATGAGTATTAGAGCCATTGTAGGTAAATATTCTGCAAGAAATTGATATTCTCTGCCATTTATGTTGTACATTTAGGTAAAAAAAAGTCAGAAAGATCATTATATTGCACATCGACTCATTTTGCAGTCATCCTCATCTCGCTACATGTTTTTAACCTCATGCTCTCAGGGTTTGTTTTGAGAGTTTTTGAAGATGTTGAGTCCATTTCTGAAATGTTCAGTATCAAAAATGGCAGTTTTAACCAGAGAATGCCAATAGTTGTACTCTGTGGACTGATTTTGAGGAATTTTGGGTTGATTTTGAAGATTTAAAGGACACATCTGATTGGACGGATTGCTTATTTATTTGAAAAACAGTTGTCCACAGTAGAGATAATCATTTTAATGTTGTGCTCTCTATATCCAATGTTTACAACACTACTCATAGTAGTCAATAGCTTAGAGTTCATTTAGTCATGAGATGCAAAGGTAGATCTGATCTTATCCATTTTCCTTTGTTGCATTTTATTTTGTTTAGATGTTCAACCCCACGTTGTTACCCCCCGCTCCAGAAGGTCATCCCGTGCCGGATGGCTCTCAGTCCGGGGAGGTAAGACACTTTCCTCCTGCTGTAGCCACACAGTGCCATCCTGCCACTGACTCATGATGCTCCACCCTAACAGCCAGTGCGTGCAGTGGGCTTATTTGTATGAATCTAAGTTAAAATAAGAGAGAGAAACGACATGGGAATGCATGCACGTCCATTTTAAATCTTTCCGCATAATCATGCTAAATGCGCAGCCTGGGTAAAAAGTAAAAATCTGTGCTCCATAATCTTATCCTCTCCATGAATCGTAATTTTGTAATGCTGGTTTTGGTTGTGATCTGGTGGATGAAATCTAATGTAGTGCATGTGAAGATTATTGACATGGGTTTGTGTTTTCTGTTGTCTACTGTTTATTTCCCTTCTGCTGTCTTTAGCTCTCACGTTCTAGCTCAATGAGTTCTTTATCACGCGAAGTGAGTCAGCATTTAAACCAGGTACCTTCTGCTGGGCCTCGAATGGTCCCCCCTCACCCCTGCCTGCCCTCCCACACACACACCCAGCTCACCACATTACTAGCAGCCCGACTCACTGTCTGCACCCAAAGCCCGACCATCCAGGATGCCTGCTGCTCTCCCGCCTGCCGTCTCCAGCATCTCTCACTTTGCTCTCAATCTGTTTCCAACAAACATCTAATCTAACCGGAGATACGCTGAATGTTGTTCAGCGTATGTTGTTCCACAAATCTGGTCCCAACTGAAATATTTCATCAACAATCAAAAGATTCACCATGACACTAAGTACATTATGTTCCCCTCTAAATGAAGCCTTCTGGCTTTGGAGGTTTTAGGGCTAATGTAAGGTTTTTAATGTAATGTCTTCACATAATGATATCACCTTTTCAAGGTCCTATAACACACTTTGTTGTATTTGGTATTAAATCATTATTATTTATATATATTTTGAATAGAAGGTTACTATAATATGTTTTATATCTAAAGCATGTTAGAACACAGCTACTAATACTAATTGAAAAAAACATCAGCTAGGAACTCCTTAGAATAATTTACTATGATATAAAAAATGTACACAATCTGTACCTTCATCTCACACGTACAATCAATGATGTCAGTTTTTCCTCAAAATACACGGCAGGTCAAATCTAATGCCCCAGTATACTGCAATATGGGCACACTGTGGCCACCCTATTTCACATGTGTTGTTCAGAATGTCTTGAAGTTTTCCTCAGACATTTATCCTTCCCTCAAGAATTCATTCCAACAACTTTGGTGATACATGAGACCTTGAAAAGAGTAAACATTCCCTACATCGTCACTTTGTAGCTGTTGAAACATTTTTGGTTTAAAAAAACACAATGGTGTTCTAGGAAGAGATTCAGGTGATAAGGTGGGGTTGGGGGGGGTTACATTGGTTGGTTATTGGTTAATGGTTGCACAACCCAAATAAACATTGAGACATCACAAAGTGGCAATCTGATTGGCTCATTTTCAGACAGGGTTTATATAGAAGGATCAGGACAAAAGGAGAGGGGGACTTTCAGAGTCTCTGAACACTGAGGGGACATGTGTTGATGTATACAAGGATAACAGCTGACCTTTAAAGCCCTGCTGTGTCTACACGGCCTCAAAGAGCAGCTAACATTTCTCTTCTAAAAGTCTTTACTACAGCAGAGTCCTACCTTAAGTCACTAGAGATCAGAGTGAGCCTGCTGGAGACGCTGCTTGTTGTCACCGCACCGCTTCAATAACCCTCCACACTGCATGCTCACCACAGCCAGCCTCACCTGTTTGCCGTTGCTTTTCCTTGCTTCTGTTTTAATGATGTTGTTGAAACACCGAAGTGTGGAGTGCCTCAGCAGACACTGTAGTAACTGTGTGTGGTCTTTGCAGAGCCCCCCTGCCCCCGGACCTCCACCCGCTGGAGGCGTAACCTTTTATAACCCTGCACAGTTTGCACAGGTGAGGATTTTCGATAATAATAGTTTTGTTATTTAAGGCACAATGGCTAATAAGGTTAATGTATAGGTGAAAAAGAAGGTATAGAGCCAGGGGTATAGCGCAATATTCCAAGACAAACTATATTTCCAAGATTAAAGTCGTACATTTCCAAGAATTTTTATTTTATTTTCTCTGACATTATAATGCTAAATCTATTGTGGATTATTTTCTTATATATTTCGTTTTAATTGTATTTTATTTTGATAACATTTGATTAAAAAGACACACATTTTATAACATGACTGTGTCTTCAATCAAGAATTTCAGATTTGTAAGTACCCCCAGACCTGTCATTTCATTTATCTTTTTCTATTTACAATGCTCTATCTTTAAAAAGTGCTCTTATTTCCTCTTCTCTTTACGTCTTAAAGTTTGTTTTTGATCCCTTCTCTCAGGCAAGTGCACCATCGGGGGGGGGACACCGCCCCGGGCGTTTGGGCGGACAGCGGCAGTACCCACCGTCAAAATAACCCCCTCCTGTAGAGAGATGGTGGAAACAGACTTGTTGTTGGATAAAGAGATGAAGCACATGGACCTACTGCTCTCTGCCGAAAGGACCCTTCGTTCTGCCCGCGACGAAGGAGAGCAGACTCAGTCTCAATCTTCATCGTTAACCACTCTTCCTTCAGTTCAGTAATCGTCACTGGTGAATTTTAAACAGGCTTTTTTTCCTGCTTCCACACAGGAAACAGACGGATAGATTTTAGGCTTGTACCATTCATACGAGAAACTGAAACATAAACGTGTTGCTCCCCTCAGATCTAACACTGTTAACAGAACCATCAACACATGGTCATGTTTTAGGTTTCCCTCTTTGTGTCTGAAGTCCAAATGTTTGATTGTTTGTATGTGTGAAAGGATAGAAAGAAAGACAGTGGCACCTTTTAATTTCAGACTGTGGACTTATTCTGTAAACTGGAGACGGCATTTTGTGTGAGAATAAATCCAGTGTGTCGTTTTGCTTTTCCTCCAGTGAAGGAAACATGTTGCACGACACACAAGAGACTGGCCTCCCTTACAGATATTCAGATATGTATTTAAATGTCCTCCTGCCCATAAATAACTCTTGACTTAAAGATGTGTCGGGGTCTTGCGTCCCAGATAGGCTGCAGTTTGATGATGTCACCAAAACAAGGGGTCTTCAGAACAGCAGGAATCGGAAATAAAACAGTTTTAAATGTCGCTTAAAATAAATCTATCCAAATGTTTGTATATCAGATTGATTGTATTTATGAGCTGTAGGCAACAAGGTAGTGTGTGTGTGTGTGTGTGTGTGTGTGTGTGTGTGTGTGTGTGTGTGTGTGTGTGTGTGTGTGTGTGTGTGTGTGTGTGTGTGTGTGTGTGTGTGTGTGTGTGTGTGTGTGTGTGTGTGTGTGTGTGTGTGTGTGTGTGTGTGTGTGTGTGTGTGTGTTTTTTCTGATTAGCTTTGAAGAAATGCATTTATGATTCATCAGAGAGCGATGATGTGGATTCCTATTCTGATCGTTTGTATCGGCCGCTTCTGCAGACAAATAAATCTTTATCTAAATTGTGAAATGAGTAACTTGTACTCTTAAATACTTCCTTGTCATTTTTTATTTTCTGATGTGATGTTTTATTTGAATAGTTTGTCATCCCAAATGTTTGATTTAATGATTTTGTAGACATCCGGTTGTGATTTTTAAAAGAGGTCCCCTTTTGTTTCAAAGAAGGAAATTATTTTTTCCCAAATGTTTAGAATGTCTCATTGACATAAAACAGTGAAAACAAAATGGTAATAAAGTAATTTTTGAGCTCTGTAGCACTTTGAAACATGTCTATTGGTTTTATTCTTTACAGAATGTCTTGTTTTAAAATGAAGTGTGTTAACATTATAAATTAGCCCTATCATGCTCATGATCAGTGTGGTGTCTCCATGCTTTCATGTTCATGTCTGTGCTGCACATTGTACTGCAGTATACTCAAGCAGCGATAGGAAGAGCCCACTGCCTGACTCGGACATGCTGTGGAGTGAACCGTGGTCACCTCTGAGAGGGAGTTGGTTGACAGCTAAAAAAGCTATAATATCAACGACAGCTGACACGTAATAACAGTTCCGTGCCAGCTGATCTGCACCAAAGTTCTAATTTCATTATTTGTTTCCTCGCGTATCTCTCTCTCTTTCCACAAACTCTCACATGAAATGTGTTCTTTTGATGCGGCATGCCTTAGCAGTCCTTTATCAGTCTGTAATGCGTGTTTCCAGTCGCAAAAACCTTTGACAGTAAAAGCCGCACCAGATGAAGACGTATTTACTTTAAACTGTCTACAGGGGAAACAAAAGGCTGCGTCTCCTTTTAACGAATCTTCAAGCCATGGTCTGTTGTTGTACCATGCAGTGGCAAAAGTGCGCTTCTTTCCTGAAAACAATCTCCCTGGAAAACGATCCATATTCACCTGGTTGGGTTTAATAACCCCAAGATCATCTGGGGCTGTTGGTCTTTGAGCGGTTGCTGGCCCAATAGTTGATGTGCTGCAAGGTAGCGTCTGTAGTGGAGGCACCGGCACGGAGCAGGAGGAGGATGCTGGCGGGTGTGGTACAGGGTGTGGCAACGCAGGTGGTGATGGTAGGGGCACAAAGAGCTGTGCCTCGGAGGACAGCGTTGGTGGCGGCCGCCTTGATGAGTCAAGGCTTGGGCTCGCTAACTCAGCCCTGGGGTTTGCCGAGGTCAAGCTTGTGACATTAAAGAGCCTGTGACACGAGTTTCCCCCATCATCCAAACCCATCAATTTGAGTAAATATCGTCCCCTTGAAAACCGTTACTGAACTGATTTTGGATATTTGTACTTTGATAACCATTAATCTGCCCTTCAATGTTGACCATTTTCTGGATCTTCTCGGGGATTCTTCAAGTCCCACCAAATTTTGTGTGACGTCATTGCGGGCACAGCGCTCCAGCTGCACCGTCCAGGATCCCAGCATCTGCATGTAAACGCACGATGGCGCACACAGCAGCAAGCTCAGACAGCGATGACAGTTTACTTTTGAACGTGTCTGAGAGCTCATATGAGGCTGAAGGATCGGTTTATGTTGTATCTGTTAGAAGTTTAGGTGCGTCAATATGGGCGATCATACTGTCATGTAGCCAGTGGTGGAATGGGACTAAAAATCATCCTCAACTCTCGACCGGCCCACTTCGGTACCGCAAGTAAATTGTCAACGGGGGGAGTGGAGGATGTCAGGGGCGGCGGGTGCTGTAGGCTAGGGAAGGCTAAGCCTTCCCAAATATTTGTGTCATTGCATCCTGGTAAAATACAAATATAATGTATAATGTCTGTGTCTTTGACATTAGCGCTGCTAGCCACCTGTGCCCTGTACTACGAAGCCAGTTCAACATACCCTGGATATGTTTGAGTAACAAACAAACTAACAACAACAAACTAACAAACGAGATCTCGCTAAGCGGTGCTACGACGCTGGTTATCAACTTGGTAAATCAAGCCAGGGTTTCTCTCACCAGCTGAGAGCGTGTTCACGTGAAAGGGGCGGTGTTAGCTACATTTGACCAATCACAAACAGGGACAAGTGTACTGACAGCGCAGCGTCATACTTCATTAATGAAAAGTAAACTAATATTAGACAAATATGAGCTTTAAACATCAATGATTTAAACATATAATCCAGGATACAAGCCACAGAGTTGCACCTGCAAGGTGAATACAGAACAACTGGTTAAAAAATAACTAGGCCTACCGAGTGTTTGAAAGTGTATAGTTTTATGATATCACTGCCCCGTCTAAGACACGAGTGGATCTGACTTTAATTACATTTGACTCGGAGTGTTTCGTCAACATAATGTGTTGCTTAAAATAATACTTCTGTGATTGACATTATTCACCCACGGATCTATGGGTTGGGGTATTGTTCCGCACGGACATTGGAGTCAGCCGGACTTCCTGTTTCCGCCGGTCTTCGCTTCCCGTGAATGAAGTTGTTTACATGTGTGTTCTGACGCTAAATAAAAGTATAGCTTGTCAATTCGATACCCCGCCTCCGACTCCCGTCTCTCGGCACCACATTGGTGACCCCGACATAAGTCTCGTTGAAGGATCCGAGACTGAACCGAGCATGGCAAGTAACGCCGTTTTTTTCAAACTGCCGGAGTTTTGGGAGACATCTGCGGCTGCATGTTTCGCTCAGGCGGAGGCTCAGTTCGCCCTCCGCGGAGTGACTGACGACGCAGCACGCTATTTTCACGTCGTTTCGGCGCTGGGGAGCTCCACTGCGACCCGGACCGTGGGCTTTATTACATCTCCTCCTGCCCAGGATAAATATGCAGCGTTCAAGGCTTTCCTGCTAAAGACTTTCGAGCTGTCACGGTCGGAACGGGCCCGACGCCTGCTCGCTATTCATAGCCTGGGAGACAACAAGCCTTCTGACCACATGGAGATGATGCTCAGCCTGCTGGGTACGGAAGAACCTCATTTTTTGTTCATAGAACTGTTTCTTCGGCACATGCCGCCGCATGTACAGACAGCGCTCGCTAACACAGCTATTACTGAGCCCCGCGCTTTGGCCGAAGAAGCCGACCGGTTCTTCCTGGCAACCCAGCGTTTTGCCCCGGAGGTGCTGGCCCCGACACGCAGCGGCACCTCCCCCGGTACAGGCATGCCACCTAGCAGAAGCTCCGGGGCCGACGTCAGCAACTCCAGCCCTGGCCTGTGTTATTACCATGCACGCTACGGGGCGAAAGCGAAGATGTGCCGTCCTCCCTGCACCTACAAGGTAACGGGAAACGCCAAGGCCTGCGCTCGGTAGTGGCCGCGAGCGTGGGCACATCCAACCAGCTCCTGTTCATCAGGGACACCCTCTCTGGTCGCAGACTTCTTTGTGACACAGGAGCCCAGCGGAGCGTCCTGCCGGCTACCGTGGAGGACGCTGCCGGTGGAGGACACGGCCCACCTTTAACGTCCGCTAACGACACCCCTATTCGCACCTATGGCACAAAGACAGTGGACCTGTGCTTCGAGGGTCGGCGGTTTAAGTGGGATTTCGTCACGGCTGACATCTCCTTCGCTCTCCTCGGCGCAGACTTCCTATGCGCTCACGGACTGCTGGTGGACGTCAAGAACAGCCGCCTGGTGGACGCACTGACGTTTGCCTCGTTCACGTGTACCCGCGGCGAAGCGTCATTCAGCGGGCTCTCCAGCTCACTCTCACAGGACGACAAGTTCCAGCACCTTCTCAGTGAGTTTCCCGACTTGACGCAGCCCACCTTTTCCTCTGCCACTACCAAACACGGGGTAGAGCACCACATTGACACTGAAGGCCCCCCTGTCTACGCTAGGGCCCGGCGGCTCAACCCTGACATGCTGGCAGTCGCCAAGGCGGAGTTCGTCAACATGGAGCGTCTGGGCATCATCCGCCGCTCAGACAGCCCTTGGGCTTCGCCGCTTCACATGGTCCCTAAATCAGCCGGTGGCTGGCGACCGTGTGGTGACTACTGCCGCCTTAACGACGCCACTACGCCAGACCGCTACCCGGTCCCTCACATCCAGGACTTCTCTGCACACCTGGCGGGCAAGCTGGTTTTCTCCAAGGTGGATCTGGTGCGGGGCTACCACCAGGTTCCGGTGCACCCCTCGGACGTCCCCAAAACTGCGGTAATTACGCCGTTTGGGCTTTTCGAGTTCCTGCGTATGCCGTTTGGACTTAAGAATGCAGCTCAGTCCTTTCAGCGGCTGATGGATTCAGCGTTCAGGGACATGCCATTCATCTTCGTCTATTTAGACGACATCCTGGTCGCCAGCTCCTCCTCCGAAGAGCACCAGGCACATCTCCGGGTCCTTTTCGCGAGGCTCAACCAACACGGCCTGATTATCAACCCGACGAAGTGTCAGTTCGGGTTGTCCTCCATCCATTTCCTCGGGCACCTCATCAGCAAGGATGGGGCCGCCCCCCTCCCGTCGAAAGTGGAGGCCGTGTCTGCCTTTCCACGACCGCCTACAGCTCGGGCGCTCCGAGAGTTCCTCGGGATGGTGACGTTTAATCACCGGTTCATTCGCCGGGCGGCCCACACCATGCGCCCGCTGTACGAGGCCCTCAAGGACAAGTCCCCTGGCCAGGCCATAGACTGGACGACTGAAAGGGAGGTCGCTTTCAACGCCACCAAAGCCGCCCTGAGCGAAGCCGCCATGTTGGCTCACCCGTCACACAGGGCCCCATCGCCATCACCACCGACGCGTTTGACTACGCAGTGGGCGCGGTGCATGAACAATGGGTCGACGGCGCCTGGCAACCGCTCGCCTTTTTCATTCGCCAGTTGACTCCCAGGGAGCGCAAGTACAGCGCTTTCGACAGAGAACTCCTTGGTCTCTATTTGGCGGTTCGCCACTTCCGTTTCCTGCTGGAAGGCCGGGAGTTTGCGGCGTTCGTGGATCACAAGCCACTGACCTTCTGCATGTCCAAGGTGGCCGAGCCGGCGCAAAGCTGTGGTGTGACGTCTCCACGGGCCAACCTCGACCGCTGGTCCCTGCGGACTGGCGTCGACCCGTTTTGGAGGCGGTTCACAATCTTTCCCTCCCCGGTAGGAAGCCGTCCGTGAAGTTGTTGTCGCAGAAGTTCGTGTGGCAGGGGCTTAAGAGGGACGTGAGGTCCTGGGTCGACTCGTGCGTGGCCTGTCAACGGGCCAAAGTCCACCGCCATACTAGGGCCCCTTTTGAACTTTTTGCGGTTCCTGAGAGGAGGTTTGACCATGTCAATGTCGACCTCGTAGGTCCGCTTCCCCCCTCTCAGGGTTTCACCTACCTTTTTACGATGGTGGACAGGACGACCCGCTGGCCCGAGGCCGTTCCCCTCGCCTCGACATCAGCTTCCGACGTCGCCCACGCTTTCATCGGCACTTGGGTGGCGCGCTTCGGGACCCCGTCTGACCTCTCCTCTGACCGCGGTTCTCAGTTCACCTCGGAGCTGTGGAACGCTGTTGCTGTGGGTTTGGGGGTCAAGCTGCACCGCACCACCCCATATCACCCCCAGGCTAACGGACTGTGTGAGCGGTTTCACCGGTCCATGAAGGCGTCACTGCGTGCCGGCTTGACAGACGGCAACTGGGTGGATAAGCTCCCGTGGGTTATGCTCGGCCTCAGGTGTGCCCCCAAAGAAGACCTGCAGTCCTCGTCGGCGGAGCTCGTCTATGGCCAGACGCTACGGGTCCCCGGGGAATTCATTCCCACCGCCACTGTGCCCTGGTCTGCAGCCGGGCAGCGCTCCTCCCTGCTGGAGACCGCCGGGACATTCAAGCCCGTCCCCACGTCGCAGCACAGCAACCCAGCTTTCCGGGTGTCCCCCGGATTACGGTCGGCAGAATTTGTTTTTATTCGCCACAACGCCCACCGCGGTCCCCTGCGCCCCCCTTACGACGGTCCGTTCAGGGTCATACGTCACGGGGACAAGAGCCTGGTGGTGGACGTTGGTGGCAGGCCTGAGACTGTGTCCGTTGATCGGATTAAGCCTGCTCACGTGGACATTTGCAGGCCGTTGGAGTTGGCTCTGCCCCCACGCCGGGGCCGCCCTCCCATGGCCCGCCCCCCGCCCTCTGTGGGGATGCCCTCGCCTGCGGCCCCGCCCTCCTCGGCCCCTGTGGTCCGTACACGCCGGGGTCGGGTGGTACTTCCTCCCAGGCACGAGGATTTTGACTATGGGTGAATACTGGGGGTGCTTGTGTGGTGATTGACATTATTCACCCGCGGATCTATGGGTTGGGGTATTGTTCCGCACGGACATTGGAGTCAGCCGGACTTCCTGTTTCCGCCGGTCTTCGCTTCCCGTGCATGAAGTTGTTTACATGTGTGTTCTGATGCTAAATAAAAGTATAGCTTGTCACTTCGATACCCCGCCTCCGACTCCCGTCTCGGCACCACAATATTATGATATTATATGATCGATGATCTGATTGATGATGTAATATGAATGATAAGTGCGACACGTTGGCGTCTTCTCTGCATACGGCAGTTTAAACTGTATTTCCTTTATCTTGTAATATGACTTAAGAGATTTAAACTCCGCACACTGAGTTGATCTCTTTTCTATAGACGCCGGAGGCGGGCAGCGTCAGGTAAAGGAAGTTATTTAGCCTTCCCAAACCTGAGCCTCACGCGCCGCCTATGGGGGATGTGCTAGTGACTTATCCGACCGGCCCACTTCGGTACCGGCCCATCGGGATTCGTCCCGATGGCCAGTCCGCCACTGCACCCAGCCCAGCCCACGTAAACTGTCAACGGGGGAGCCTCGCTGCGGGGAAACGGTGGACCGAGTGTCCAGATCAGAGTGGGAATAATAATAATAATAATAATAACAATAATAATAATAATAACAATAATAATCCCTGCATTTTATCCATTAATTCCCAACATTGTGGTAAAAAACCACACGTTTAATCCACGTTGGTGTTCAACTACACAAAGCATCGGTTTGTTTTCTCATCAGGAAATGCAGACCGGCTCAAACAAACGATTTTTAATCATCATCCTCACGATCATTTAATGTATCATATGTTCGCCGAATTGACATTGACACTAATAAATGTAGTTTCATCCACTTGAGTTTACAACTACAAAAATAATCGATTTGTTTTTATATCACATCCTACGGGAGGAAATTCAGCAGCTCTCACTACCGATTTCTAATCTGTAGTGTGGACTACACTCAGGTGGACAGTATGCGTTCAGGGTTTGAACTGAAGAGATGTACATTTTGAAAAAATGATAAATAAAGATGTGTAAACTTAAAATTACATTATAATAACATAAGTATATTGATTTACGGCCCAAAAAGATATTGCAGATGAAGTATCTTCAAGAATAACCATGGCCAGGGGCCAATTTGAGGCCCCACGCACAGTTATTTGGTGAGTGCTAGTGGAGCCTCGCAGCGGCGAAACCGTGCCGCGCCACCCTAATTGCGAAATATAGCTAGTGATGCATGACGTCCACTGTAGTGGACAGTTGGTTAATCATGATTTCCTGCAAACATAACATCAATACTTTGATAATTTATGAATTATATGATTCCTTAGTTGTTACTTGATGTCACCTTTTTTATACCTGCAAGGGACGCTTTCCATAAAAGGATTGGCAGGATATAGATGGGTGACTTGGTCCATGTGGCTTTCTGTCGTCCATCTTGGTTTAGAGACATGCATCATGCACTTACACTGACTTGGCACTGAGTGGCAGTGTATGGGATGATGCAATAGGGTCCTATGTAGTGACTGATGGTGCAACAATGCAAAAAAAAACATTTCTTCATATACAAGAAAACACCTTTTGAATAGCTGTCCACTGTAGTGACCTCTATGCATGAAAGGGTTAAATAGTTTCATGGATTTTTCCAGGCCTTTTAAGAAGCCATGGTGTTTCAGCCAGCATGAGGTGACTGAGGAGATCGAAAATGTGGAGAGAGCAACCATCCGTCAGGCATCCTGTGTGCAATGGCATCAAGAGCGGGTTGGTCGCATTACAGGCTCCATAGCTCACCGTGTTTTAACAGCTACAGAACATCCTAGCAAGTCACTGATCAACACCATATGTGAACAAAGGCACAGGCCAATAATGAAGCCTTGGATTCAGTGGGAGACACCATGAGCAAGATGCCATTGACACTTATCAATATGCTCTTGGAGCTGGGAGCCCCACAGCCAACCTGTCTTCCACCATTTACATCTGTGCCCCAGTAGATGCACCACATCAGAACCTGGTCGTCAGAAAGGCTGGCTTCCGCATCTGCCAAACTATGCCATACCTGGGGGTTTCATGTGATGGCTATGTTTCCTGTGACTGCTGTGGTGAGGGTGTTATAGAGGCTAAGTGTCCTTACAGGTGGGGGCAAGACACCTCTACTGGGTACCAACAGTGGCTCGAGGACAAAAGAGGACATCTGGAAGGTCAAGCTTAAAGAGAAGTCATGCATATTTCACTCAGGTATTTCAATATTTCACCTGCATATACCGGCACACCTCTAATAAGTCTGCAGCATTTTGTGCAATTATAATGATAATGATCCACAGATGGCATACTGTCTATAATGTAAATATTAGTGTTATGATGATTGCATTGCATTTGACAGGTCCAAATGCAGATGTTTGTTACCAAACGGATGTATGCAGACTTCAACACTTGGACTCCTCAGACCTGCCTGATATTCAGAGTACAAAGAGATGAGGACTTCATCAGTGGTGCCATTAATGTGATGCAAACATTTTGGTCACAACACATACTACACAAACTTCGGGAGCTGAAAGATGCACAGGTAGGTGCTTGAATTTCCTATCAGTGTAAAAATGGCAACAAATAAGTCACTGTGACAGAGTTACATATTTATTTATTTATACAATTCATTTTGAATCATATTATAGCTATTTCATTCCGTATCAACATACTGTAGACGACTAGACTATATGTACAAAATCAAATATCACAAAGCCTATACATTTATTTACAACATGAAAACATACATAGGCTACAAATAGAATGAATAATGGGCTGCACAATATTGTCTATACTTGTGACTTTGATACTAATCAGATAAAAATTGTTGATATTGTGATGTTGATCAAATTGTTCTTGTGTTATTTTCAAAGGGGGTGTACTCATTTATGATAAGCACTGTATACGTTCTGCTAAGTAGGCAGAACACAGTCCAGTCAAAAGCAGCACAGGGAGTGACCCATCAGGCAACACCAGTGGCAGCAGAGCGTCAGGCATCAGAGGCAGAGCGTCAGGCATCAGAGGCAGCGTGACAGGCATCAGAGGCAGAGCGACAGGCATCAGAGGCAGAGCGTCAGGCATCAGAGGCAGCGTGACAGGCATCAGAGGCAGAGCGACAGGCATCAGAGGCAGAGCGTCAGGCATCAGAGGCAGCGTGACAGGCATCAGAGGCAGAGCGTCAGGCATCAGAGGCAGCGTGACAGGCATCAGAGGCAGAGCGACAGGCATCAGAGGCAGAGCGTCAGGCATCAGAGGCAGCGTGACAGGCATCAGAGGCAGAGCGACAGGCATCAGAGGCAGAGCGTCAGGCATCAGAAGCAGAGCGTCAGGCATCAGAGGCAGAGCGTCAGGCATCAGAGGCAGCGTGACAGGCATCAGAGGCAGAGCGTCAGGCATCAGAGGCAGAGCGACAGGCATCAGAGGCAGAGCGTCAGGCATCAGAGGCAGAGCGACAGGCATCAGAGGCAGAGCGACAGGCATCAGAGGCAGCGTGACAGGCATCAGAGGCAGCGTGACAGGCATCAGAGGCAGCGTGACAGGGTGTGCAGCAGCAGAGCAGCACTGAGGTAAGTTCAGGGACCTGTGGAAAGACAAACAACAGGTGGTTTTGATTAGAAAAATCCATTATGTCTCAACTGAAACCTGTTAAATGGCACAATTGGAACAATAATGACTTCTTTATTGTATAAAAAAGTTGCATAAAATATTGTTCTCTGATGCTCATTATTAAATGACTGCACATTGATTTTGTTCTTACTCTCAGATTCTGTAACGGTTGTACATGACACTGCCAGACAAGTTCATTAGTGCTGCACAGACATGCACAATCCTATCAATCATGGCCTCTTCTCTCTTCTGTCTTTCATCCTGCAGTCTCTTCACCAGGCGCAGAGGAAGTGGGCCATCCAGAATGTGGTACCGGCTCTTTCATCCTGCAGTCTCTTCACCAGGCGCAGAGGAAGTGGGCCATCCAGAATGTGGTACCGGCTCTTTCATCCTGCAGTCTCTTCACCAGGCGCAGAGGAAGTGGGCCATCCAGAATGTGGTACCGGCTCTTTCATCCTGCAGTCTCTTCACCAGGCGCAGAGGAAGTGGGCCATCCAGAATGTGGTACCGGCTCTTTCATCCTGCAGTCTCTTCACCAGGCGCAGAGGAAGTGGGCCATCCAGAATGTGGTACCGGCTCTTTCATCCTGCAGTCTCTTCACCAGGCGCAGAGGAAGTGGGCCATCCAGAATGTGGTACCGGCTCTTCAGGGCACCAATTACTCTCTGCAGACCACATATCACATATTTGTTGTTAGAATGCTAGAATCTACATTGTTATGTTTGAGTTTCACAGGAGTAGCACAGTTGACCGTTATATCATATCGTCAGTGCATTGTGTCCTATAATTAGTGTTTCTTTTTCATGTTAAAGTGAAGAAAGATCCCTGTTAACTTCCTGTTATCCTGTTTTCTCGATATTGCACTAAATGTGAACAACAGTTCAATGTATTTAAATATAGAATAACATGTTTTTAAGATAAAATGTTATCTTAAGACACCCTACAAAGTAGGGATTACATATACTCGTTGATGTGATTAATTGAATAACGTCTCAGCACTTGTTAACCCGGATATGTACTGTTACAGTAATTAATTTAGTTAGGGAAATGTGAACCACGTCAGCGGCAAGTAGCAACAGTGATTTGATGATGCAGCACACTCTGAATACCAAAAACATTAAAATGTACATACTGTATGAATCTGACTGCTGACTCTATACTTACCAATCATTGGTAAGTATAGAGACATTGAATGTGAATTCTGATGTTCGAAGTCACACGAGAATTTGCAACATCTTCGGCTGACAGTTGTTTTCGGCCCCTCGTGAAAGACGGTGTGATGAGCTGTGCACCCAGAACAGCAAAGTCATCCTTCAAAGTGAAGCCCCCGTCGGCTAAAATCTGAAATAAACATAACAAATACTTAAAAACACTACTTTACTTCAACAGCAACTCAAAAATGGTAACTATGGGTAAATAATAAATTCACAAATAAGACTTAAATTAGAAAGACAAAAAAACAGTTCAATTGTTACCTGATCTCCTGCATGGTGGAACTTCTGAGATAAGAAGTCTGAGTTCCTTACAATATGCACATCTGAAGCCCTCCCTCCCCAGCCTTTGGAGAGATATGTGATTGAGCCAGATGGGTGACATGCAATGAAATACTTCACTGTTGTCCAGTTTTTGTATTTTGAGTAGGTGATAGCTCTGTGAGAAGAGACAGTCGTTAGTAATACTTATCTATAAATTGTGTACATATACACAGACAGCCAGGTAAGTATTACAAAAACCCGACACTTTATGCATGCTATCAAAAAGAAAAATATCTCACCTTGTTTTCAGCTTCTTTGAGTGTTCAATTCTGATCTCAAAGCAGTCGATAATTGCAGTCACTCTAGGGTACTGGAAGAGAATCTCTGCTGGTACTGTGCTTCTGATACACACTCTATCAGGCCATTTAATCAAATAAGAAATGTTGGCGTACATCAAATCCAACCATCGGGAGAATACATCCAGGAAAGTGCTATGTGCCAGGTCAAATATTCCACACATCATATCGGTTGAGGGGTTCTGGCGCAGTTTCACCAGAGTAATAAAGAGCTGGTCTTGTGTTGACATCTTGGATGTTTTCTGTGACTTAACAAACTGTACCAGGTACTGATCAAGAGTGTCAAATACTGTCCATGACAGGCCTGTCATGACTTTACATTTAGTGTCATTTTCTCTCAGTGTTTACCGACATTTTCAACGTCTCCAATTCTCTGATGGCTTCAGCTCGCTCCTTCATGGCCTCATCTCTTTCTCTTCTTAAATTATACAATTCTTCATAAAGTTGTTTTCTCTCTAACTCCTGAAGAGGTATGGGAGCTTCTGATGTTGGGGATTCTGATGTTGGGGATTCTGGTGCCGGGGCTTCTGGTGCTGGGCCCTCTGATGTTGGGGATTCTGGTTGGGCAGACTGAACACCCTCACGCTTCCTCCTTCTCTCCAGCCTCTGAAGTACTGACCTGGGAGACTTTGTCTTTTTATGTGGGAACAGCGAGGGTGTGTAGTCTGGGTGGGCTATGTCCTCGTTTTTTAAGCCTCGGGCAAGACAGTTCACAAACGAAATGAGAAGGGGATAGAAGGGGGTGAAATACATTTTAACTGCAGAAAGCTCGGAAGCTACCACCAGTGTTGTTAGCATAGCTGTGTTTTTGTATACTCAAGCAAGGTAGCCTGCATAACGTAGTAGTTAGTTAACTTCTCTTAAAACTAGTAATTGAACATTCATGTTAACTACTAAACAATTTAACACTGTTATTGTGTGAATAACGTTGTCATACCTGTAATGAAGTGCTGACTACATACGTACACATGTTTGGATTTTGGATCCCACAGGTGGCCAAACTCATCCTCCCGACGGATCGCTTGAAGCCATCGGGTTCTTCTCCTGGGCTCTGTGCTCCCGTTGGGCAAAATATAAAATTTTAGATTTGGATTTGTAAGCTTGTTAGTTGTACAAAAGGGCACACAGCAGGTCCTGGGCATTGTGGAAGCCGGTTTGTTTTCCCCCCTCAGCGCGAACCGGATGTGACGTATTGTGGACGTTCCTCGCTTGCCGACTGTATCTATGGCAACCATGCTCCGGGCTCTTCTTCGCTGCTTTTGGTGTATTTTGTGGCGGCAGCAGCGCCACTTACAGGCCTGGCATATGTACTACATACTACAAACCAGAGCCTAGTCTGCTCTGATTGGTTAGCCGGCCGGCTCTGTTCTGATTGGTCAACCGCTTAGAGATCTCCCACCCCTTAGCCAATTACATACAAAGGAGGAGGCAGATTAAAAAACGTTTATGTGATGTGGAAATTCAATCACCAGTTACACCAAAAACTATTCCTCCTCCGTGTATTGTAAATTCAGATGGTGATGGAGGGGATTACAGGTTTGATTCATAGATCATCATTTCATCTCTACTGTTAGATACAGTTTATGCAAATGCGATTTAAACACGGTGTGACAATGTTGAAGTTGGTCCTCCATTTATATAATCTGCTGTTAGCAAAGACAGTTCACCACGTCATTATGCACAGTACAAAAACTATCTGATCAATTGTCACAGCATTTCTGTTGGCAAACATTAGATAAGCACTTTTTTTTTACTTTACAGTAAACATATTCAATCAACAATGATTCTGATGAAAGTAAGGGGGCAATATCAATTTGTGCTTTCTCAACTCTTCAATTATTTACAGTAAATCAAATCAATCAAACTTAGACTCACAAAATGCGCTCAACAATCAGTATAAAACAAAGGGACTTGTATTACCATGATCTCTTGGAGTGATGTGCAAGCTGTTCCCAGCGTTATATTATCCTTATAAATGTCTTATTGTGTGTTTCAAATGCTGCCCTTGTGTTTAAGTGGAGAGAGTTTGGTTCCGTTGGTGCAGGGCTGCTTGAGCTTTCTGAACAGCTGCATGCAGCAGGGTGTGGTTGCTGAGCAGTTGAAGGAGAGCAGAGGGCTCCATCTCCAGCAGCATACCTGTACAACAATGGAACAGTGTTCATTAAATATGTATCATTTTATTTAGCTGACACTTGTATCCAAAGCTACTTGAGATGCTTACTCAGAACAGCAAGAATCCTGTGTTAGCAAAATGGGTACACCAGTATAAGTGCTACATACAGAACAATACATCTTATATTGTTCTGGTTTTCTTTTGTTTTTAGTATAGGTGAAATAGAAACTTCTGGAGCAAGGACTCGGAACACAGCGAGAACAAGGTAGAGCTGGAATTTGATGTGAGACTCTGGAGGTTTATTCAAAATTACGGCAGGAGAATTGACATGTGCTGCAACCACGAGGGGACAGCTCCTGCCCGACTAATTCTGAAGATCTCTCTTCCAGTCGGAGACTTTAACTAGTTCTATGGGCACAATCAACATTAATCATAACAATATAAAACAGGCCTAAGCACTATAACTCTTGTCCCCGGCTTAAGAATGTATACCAACGGGACATATACACCTGATAAAGTGGACTACCAGATGTCCCTAGCCAGTAAACCATCTTGTGTAGCTTGCCTGTGCCATGGGCAGAGAGACAGGGGGGGGTAAAGAATGGTGGAATGGGTCAAAGGCTAGTACCTAAGCTAATATTTCCTTAACAGTAGCTGAATACCTTAAAACGTAGGTACCCATAGAATAATTCACTTTGTACTGAGACCACATAAGAATTCTAAAACAGCGTCCTGATTCTAACAGGAGACGCCCCTACAGAGCCTTAGGTCACCTGTGATGTCATGAGCATGCAGAGGGTCCAGCCCCTCCACCAGAGAGAATATCTTCTCCCCCAGCCTCTCTGTGTCCTCAGCGTCCGACCAGTCACTAACGTCCGGCTCCTCCATATTCTGCCTGACGGAGGAGGCAGGAATATTATTTCAAACATGAACTATCATTTAAGAAATCAATATTTGGGGCTGGCATATCTTTACAAACTTCAATTGAGATTTTCCAAAGAGAATGCTCTACATTAAAATGTTGATTTAAAATGATAATTTCATGAATGATTCCGTTCTTTAGAATATTTCTTAATCTTTTATTGTGTAGATTTGAAATGCAACACGAGTAATACACCACATACTCTTGAAGAGTCTTCAGTGCGAAGGTCACCTGCTCTTCCAGCAGATGTGGATCTGATAGAAGATGTAACACTACGTCCTTGTGCTGCTCCAGTAGCATACCTTTTAGAGAAGGGTTAGGGTATTTCCATACATTACACATTAGTTTGAACATTTAATTGCATATAAATATAGATGATGATATACTTCATTGCTGACACCAACATACATAGATAAGATCAACTTTATTGATCCCAAATTGGATTGTTTTCGTTACAGCAGCCATTTTTAACAAAGGCATTGCACATCATTAAAAAAATTAAGAGTAAAAAATAAACAAGCATAAATATTAACATCTTAAAATAGAAAATAAAACTGAACTAAAAAGTTGACCGTGAAGACAGAAAAACTGTAGAATGGCTGACAATAAACACAATGAAGGGCCGAGTTACAGCTAACACCAAGCAAGGAAGGGCACATACATTACATATAAATGTGAAAACATGCTGATGTTGTTGGTGTCTAAGGATATATGTATTATGTGTCTCAGGATCAGCGGCTCACCTGTGATTTTCTGGGAGTGTCCGGTGTTGAAAACATCCACCAGCTCAAACAGCTGCTCCCCCACAGAGTCCGAGGACGCAGACACCTCGTCCTCCTCCTTACATGGCACCCTGCTGCAGGAGGGCAAAATGTCAAATATATACAATGTTTTTAAGAAGCTAACACACAGTAAACACCTGGTTGGCTGACCTGGGCTCCTGGGCCCGCTGCAGGGCTCCGAGGGCCTTCTCCACGGCTGCACTCAGCGAGGCTTTATCCTGCAGCATCAGACCCAGGACCGGCCCCGGGAGCTCCAGCAGCATTCCTGAAGAGAGGGGTGGGAACTCTGGTTTTATGATCATTTATCATTTACTTTTTGATTTGATCCGCTCAAGGTACTGCACATCTCCAGAAAATGATTTTACATTCAAAACTCTATTTAGAAACTCCAGGGCCAGAAATAGGCCTCTGACCTGACCTGCCTCTGACTCCTTCTTCTTGAACTGAAAATGATGTAAACAAACATTCAAATGATTTTGTAGATAGTTTGACACTAACCACTTAAGAGCTTTAAAGTAGTTTGTGCGTTTTGATGCTTAAAGGAGACCTATCATGCTATATTTAAATGATATAGTGTATGACCATACCTATATAAGGTATATTTATACATTTTATTTTTCAAAATACCAAACAGATCATTTTTTAGCCATGCCTCGTTTCGCTCATTTTCGCTCTATTCCAAACCTGAAAATTCTGAGCAGCAGCTGACCACGCCCCCCTGCAGAAGAGGGGGGCATGAGCCGGCAGGAGTCACGTTACCATGCTTGCTGTGAATACGAGTGTGGAATACACATGTCATCTCAGAGCAATGCATGTGTTCAAGCATATTATCAATTTGATCCAGAAACTGAAGCAGCGGAGGTTTTGGTGGAGGTGCAAACATCTCGGTTGCAGCAGGACGTTTCTGATTGGTTAGTTGACAAGCTGTTGTCCCTATTTATTTTTACTCTGTTTGTTACGATGCTTGCTACTTATTCCGTTCATATTTTGGCTAATTAGCAAGAATGCAATGTGTACAGTTTGTAACTTATAGTTTGTAACACAAAAACAGCGATACATATATATATTTATAAAGGGAGACATTCCATATTTTCAGCATAAATACAATGGACTCATTGCGTTTAATAGTTTACAGTCCTTTTCTTCCAACATCGTGCAACAACCGTTGGAAAGTTCAATAACTTAGGGTGATAAAAAGTATAACTCCAACAACACCTCAGTTGTCAGCATTATGTGTTTCATGTGTTTTTAAAAGCTCAGTTATTGACTTCTTTCTAAAGGGGTACATGTGCAACTTGCGCCACGATGCCTTCTGAACCGGAGCATGTGCTGCATGGAGATACCACAGGTAACATTTTTGATAGCTTCACTAAGTTGTCTGTTTAGAGAATACATTTTTTACATGTCATTCAATATATGTTTATCACACTAGGTGTCAAGACGGATACAGGAACATGAGGACTCTGTAACCTGTATGGTGGACCATCCTGGATTGGAGCCTGTGTGTCTAAATGTGTTCTCCCTGCAGAATGCATTGAATATTTACAGAGCTGAACATGGTGGACTACAGTTGAGGCAAATAGAGCAGTGAGTGGTTTGTTTGTTTTGACTGAAATTGTAAAACGAATGCTAATATTGTTCATGGAAACAAATACTGGTGTATATGGCTTTATGCAATCTTTCCTTCTGTCATTGTACATGTACTATTATATTATATACTACACAGCAATGGCATAACACACCCATGTGTACAACAAAAAAAGTCCACACACAACCTTATGCTTTTGAAATCAGAATATTCTTTACCCATCCAAACATGAATAATCACGACACACTTGATATCAACTCGGAACTTTATTGTCAAAATCAACGGTTCTTTGAACCCATAAAAAAAAACTAAATGTACTTGTATTTTGTATAAATGACTGTTAGGGAAATAATTGTCCTAGACTCCTAGATATGACGTACATGACCAACCCTGACGTCTGTTTATCTCCTTTAAGGACATAGGCTGCTTCAGCCATAAAGTTATTGTTCCCATTCTGTGACCGGTCAACACTAGGTCACAGATGGTCTGTTGTTGTGGGTGCACTGGGACACTTCCTTCTTTGTTGTTTGTGGACTCCAAGGTATGAAATCTTCGAGGCCATAAGTGACGGATGCAAGTGACTCAGTGTGCCCAACTGTCTAAGCTATCTTGTCAAAATATGTTGATCACTCTCTGTGAAACCAGTTAAATGGGCTAACGAGAGAGAGGCGCTCCAGAATTGACGTGGCAACTCTCCCGTGCAGTCTCACTGTGACTGATGTGACTTGTGATGTGAATCCTCCGGCCGAAACTCCAAATAAACCATCAGTGTTTGACATCAAAAGCTCCTGCTCTACCATGTCTCCTTCCTGAGTCGGTGACTCCAACTGCAATTGCTACACAGAAGTTTCCTCCACAATGACACTAAATATTTTTTTAATGATTTCAGGCGTCACAGGTATCTAGCCTACAGAAGCTTTGTGAGCTGGTGCTGGGGTTTCCTTGGACGCAGGATCAGAGTGGTGATTTCGGCCTGCGTTGTCCTCAGGATTCGCAAGGAGTTTCCTGATCCATGAAATGTCTATGTTGGGTTCAGACAGCAGCCAAATGGAACCGTGTAGCATACCCGGCGATGACCTCCTCCCTGTCAGGTCGCTCATAATGGTGCAGGGTCCACAAAGAGTTGGTCGAAGATGAGGTCCATCAAGTTGGTCACGTAGCCTGTGCAATGTTAAAAAAAAGCACAACAAAAAATGTGGTTTAGATTAGTATATGCATGTAAAAAACTGAAAGTTCTTTCTAATTTTTTTATTTTATATTTGTAAATAGTTGTATAATAAATATTTTAAACACTTACGGAATGTGGGGTCAGTCTTTACTGGTTTTGCTCTGGATTCTCCCTTCCTGGCCTTTGGGAACTGCAGTTTATATACAGAGGGTTTCCAGTGGATGTAGTGGCTTGTGCACGCTCAGCGTTTTCATTGTAGTGCAGGGCTGCCAGGTAAAGTCTTTCATTTCCGCCATGAGAAAAAAATGTAAATAATAGCAAAGGATGTACAAATTGTCACTAATTAGTAAGTATGTGAGGTGCTGGCCTGTAAAGAAGAAAACATAGTTCGAACAAAATCATCTCAATTTAGTATTCAGGATGAGAAAATACAATTTGGATAAATATAGTCTGAAATCCCAAAAGATGGGGCATAAAACTGTCTCTTTAGCAAAGCTCTTTGCTTAGCCTTTTCCAATCTGAGTTAGTTTTGAACCGTAACGTGCATGCTGTGTTTCTGACTCAATACAGATGATGTGTTGGAGAGGGGCTGAGCTCAGTAGACTGACTGTAATGAGTGCTAGCCACTAATTAGCCTGTTGCTAGAGGTAAGGCCTCGTCAACAACAACAGACCAGGGCTTTAGCTCCGTGTTCCTCGTGGTGTGTGTCCCCCCTCACATACATACACCCAGTGTTGTATCCTAACACACCCCCATTTATATTCATGTGCGCAAACAAGTAAACACACAAAACCTTTTACATATAACGCTGCAAAAAACAGCCGAAGACCGACAAAGACATTGGAGTCCTACGGGAGTCAAAGACCGACAAAGACATTGGAGTCCTACGGGAGTCAGGAGGGTGGCAAAGAGGAGGCAAATCCTACTTTGATTGAGCTAAGTATCGCTGGTGTTTTACTTCATTTTGTTGTTTAGCCCCTCATGCTATAATCATGTGTATTTTCTCCATTCCTGTTCATGTGTCCTCTCGCAATTATCACTGGCCCCGTGTATCTCGTAATCGATATAACCGGCCTGCTCTCGTCTATCCCACATGCTCCACTGACATCCAACATCTAGTTTCAGGTGGCCTGTGGAACTGCCAGTCGGCTGTTCCGAAGGCTGACTTCATCTCTGGCTACGCGTCCCTGCAGTCTCTGGATTTCCTTGCTCTCACTGAGACGTGGATTACTCCATCCAACACATCCACCCCAGCAGCTCTCTCCACGGCATATTCCTTCTCCCATACACCTAGACCCACTGGCAGAGGAGGTGGCACTGGTCTCCTGCTCTCTCCCAAATGGAGCTTTTCCCTCTTCAAGCTACCTAACTTCACTCCTTCCACCTTTGAATTCCATGCCGTCACAGTAACCCATCCTATACAATTAATCATTGTGGTTCTCTACCGTCCGCCAGGCGCCTTGGGGGACTTCTTGGAGGAATTAGATCATCTCCTCTCACACATCCCTGAAACTGGCCCACCGGCTGTACTTCTCGGAGACTTCAACCTCCAGACGGGGAAGATAGACGAACTAACATCTCTGTTAACCGCCTTTGCTTTTTCACTGTCTCCATCCCCACCAACTCATAAAGCTGGCAATGTCCTTGATCTCATATTCTTCAACAAAATACAAACTTGAAGAAAACAGAATCATATAAGTACATCAGGTTTCATAGAGCAAAAACATTTCAAGTGCTACTCAACTGGCTTTAGGTAAGCCAGTCCTTTATTAGTATATAAGTGCTTTGTTAATAGTTCTATTGCTTGAATTGGAGTCGAAAGAGATGAGTTTTCAGTCTGCGCCGGAAGGTGTGTAAGCCATCTGCTGTCCTGATGTCAATGGGGAGGTCATTCCACCATTTTGGAGCCAGGATACTAAACCCACGTGTTTTTGCTGATGGGAACTTGGGTCCCCTTCACAGCGAGGGTGCAGCGAGCCGTTTGGTTGATGCATAGCGGAGTGCACATGCTTGGGTGTACGGTTTAACCATGTCCTGGATGTAGGAAGGGCCAGATCCATTCGCAGCATGGTACGCAAGTACCATTGTCTTGAAGTGGATTCTAGCAGTTACCGGAAGCCAGTGGAGGGAATAGACGGAGCGGAGGAGCGGCGTGGTGTGGGAGAATTTAGGAAGGTTGAAGACCAGACGAGCCGCTGTATTCTGGATGAGCTGCAGAGGTCGGATGGCACATGCAGGTAGACCAGCCAGGAGGGAGTTGCAGTAGTCTAGGCGTGAGATAACGAGAGCCTGGACCAGAACCTACGTCGCTTTCTGGGTCAGCTGGGGACGTATCCTCCTGATGTTGTAAAGCGTGTATCTGCAGCAGCGGGTTGTAGCAGCTATGTTTGCAGTGACGGACAGGTTGTTATCTAGGATCACACCCAGATTCCTTGCAGTCTGAGTCGGGGGAAACAACAGAGGTGCCGATGTTGATTGTTAGGTCAACACTTGAACGCGCTGTCTTTAAACAACTCTCCTGTTATCTCCATCAGAACAACCTTCTGGATCCGCACCAGTCTGGTTTCAAGGCAGGTCACTCCACAGAAACTGCCCTCCTTGCTGTCACTGAGGAACTGCACACTGCCAAAGCAGCATCCCTCTCCTCTGTCATCATCATGTTGGACCTGTCAGCTGCATTCGACACAGTGAACCATCAGATCCTCCTTCGCACTCTCCAAGAACTTGGAGTTTCAGGCTCTGCACTTTCCCTCCTCACCTCATACCTCAAAGACCGTACCTACAGGGTAACTTGGAGAGGGTCCGAGTCTGACCCTTGTCAATTAACTACAGGGGTCCCTCAGGGCTCTGTTCTTGGTCCCCTCCACTTCTCCCTGTACACAAACTCGCTCGGATCAGTCATTAGCCCGCATGGTTTTTCATACCACTGCTATGCTGACGACACCCAATTAATTCTGTCCTTTCCCCGCTCAGAGACCCAGGTCGTCGCACGCATCTCTGCTTGTCTAGCTGACATCTCTCAGTGGATGTCTGCTCATCACCTCAAGCTCAACCTTGGCAAGACTGAACTGCTTTTCCTTCTGGGAAAAGATTCTCCCACTCTTGACCTGACAATCAACATCGGCACCTCTGTTGTTTCCCCGACTCAGACTGCAAGGAATCTGGGAGTAATCCTAGATAACAACCTGTCCTTCACTGCAAACATCGCTGCTACAACCCGTTGCTGCAGATATACGCTGTACAACATCAGGAAGATTCGTCCCCAGCTGACCCAGAAAGCTCTCGTCACCTCACGCCTAGACTACTGCAACTCCCTCCTGGCTGGTCTACCTGCATGTGCCATCCGACCTCTGCAGCTCATCCAGAATGCAGCGGCTCGTCTGGTATTCAACCTTCCAAAATGTTCCCACACCACTCCGCTCCTCCGCTCCCTTCACTGGCTCCCGGTAACTGCTAGAATCCACTTCAAGACACTGGTACTTGCATACCATACTGTGAATGGATCTGGCCCTTCCTACATCCAGGACATGGTTAAACTGTACACCCCAGCATGTGCATTCCGCTCTGCATCAGCCAAACGACTCGCTGCACCCTCGCTGCGAGGGGGACCCAAGTTCCCATCAGCGAAAACACGTGGGTTTGCTATCCTGGCTCCAAAATGGTGGAATGAGCTCCCCATTGACATCAGGACAGCAGAAAGCCTGCACATCTTCCGGCGCAGACTGAAAACTCATCTCTTTCGACTCCACTTCGAGCGATAGAATTACTAACAAGGCACTTATATACTAATAAAGGAATGGCTTATCTATAGCCAGTTGAGTAGCACTTGAAATGTTTGGCTCTATGATACCTGATGTACTTATATGATTCTGTTTTCTTCAGGGTTGTGTCTTCCTGGTCGTATGTACTTATTGTAAGTCGCTTTGGATAAAAGCGTCAGCTAAATGCAATGTAATGCATGTGTGGTGATTGACATTATTCACCCACGGATCTATGGGTTGGGGTATTGTTCCGCACGGACATTGAAGTGAGCCGGTCTTCCTGTTTCCGCCCTTCTTCTCCCCGTGCATGAAAGTGTTTATACATGTGTTCGAATGCTAAATAAAAGTGTAGCTTGTCGCTTCGATACGCCGCCTCCGACTCCCGTCTCTCGGCACCACATTGGTGACTCCGACATAAGTCCCGTTGAAGGATCCGAGACTGAACCGAGCATGGCAAGTAACGCCGTTTTTTTCAAACTGCCAGAGTTTTGGGAGACATCTGCGGCTGCATGGTTCGCTCAGGCGGAGGCTCAGTTCGCCCTCCGCGGAGTGACTGACGACGCAGCACGTTATTTTCACGTCGTTTCAGCGCTGGGGAGCACCACTGCGACCCGGACGGTGGGCTTTATTACATCTCCTCCTGCCCAGGATAAATATGCAGCGTTCAAGGCTTTCCTGCTAAAGACTTTCGAGCTGTCACGGCCGGAACGAGCCCGACGCCTGCTCGCTATTCATAGCCTGGGGGACAACAAGCCTTCTGACCACATGGAGATGATGCTCAGCCTGCTGGGTACGGAAGAACCTAATTTTTTGTTCATAGAACTGTTTCTTCGGCACATGCCGCCGCATGTACAGACAGCGCTCGCTAACACAGCTATTACTGAGCCCCGCGCTTTGGCCGAAGAAGCCGACCGGTTCTTCCTGGCAACCCAGCGTTTTGCCCCGGAGGTGCTTGCCCCGACACGCAGCGGCACCTTCCCTGGTACAGGCATGCCACCTAGCAGAAGCTCCGGGGCCGACGTCAGCAACTCCAGCCCTGGCCTGTGTTATTACCATGCACGCTACGGGGCGAAAGCGAAGACGTGCCGTCCTCCCTGCTCCTACAAGGTAACGGGAAACGCCAAGGCCTGCGCTCGGTAGTGGCCGCGAGCGTGGGCACATCCAACCGGCTCCTGTTCATCAGGGACACCCTCTCTGGTCGCAGACTTCTTTGTGACACAGGAGCCCAGCGGAGCGTCCTGCCGGCTACCGTGGAGGACGCTGCCGGGGGAGGACACGGCCCACCTTTAACGTCCGCTAACGACACCCCTATTCGCACCTATGGCACAAAGACAGTGGACCTGTGCTTCGAGGGTCAGCGGTTTAAGTGGGATTTCGTCACGGCTGACATCTCCTTCGCTCTCCTCGGCGCAGACTTCCTGTGCGCTCACGGACTGCTGGTGGACGTCAAGAACAGCCGCCTGGTGGACGCACGGACGTTTGCCTCGTTCACGTGTACACGCGGCGAAGCGTCATTCAGCGGGCTCTCCAGCTCACTCTCACAGGGCGACAAGTTCCAGCACCTTCTCAGTGAGTTTCCCGTCTTGACGCAGCCCACCTTTTCCTCTGCCACTACCAAACACGGGGTAGAGCACCACATTGACACTGAAGGCCCCCCTGTCTACGCTAGGGCCCGGCGGCTCAACCCTGACATGCTGGCAGTCGCCAAGGCGGAGTTCGTCAACATGGAACGTCTGGGCATCATCCGCCGCTCAGACAGCCCTTGGGCTTCGCCGCTTCACATGGTCCCTAAATCAGCCGGTGGCTGGTGACCGTGTGGTGACTACCGCCGCCTTAACGACGCCACTACGCCAGACCGCTACCCGGTCCCTCACATCCAGGATTTCTCTGCACACCTGGCGGGCAAGCTGGTTTTCTCCAAGGTGGATCTGGTGCGGGGCTACCACCAGGTTCCGGTGCACCCCTCGGACGTCCCCAAAACTGCGGTAATTACGCCGTTTGGGCTTTTCGAGTTCCTGCGTATGCCGTTTGGACTTAAGAATGCAGCTCAGTCCTTTCAGCGGCTGATGGATTCAGCGCTCAGGGACATGCCATTCATCTTCGTCTATTTAGACGACATCCTGGTCGCCAGCTCCTCCTCCGAAGAGCACCAGGCACATCTCCGCGTCCTTTTCGCAAGGCTCAACCAACACGGCCTGATTATCAACCCGGCGAAGTGTCAGTTCGGGTTGTCCTCCATCCATTTCCTCGGGCACCTCATCAACAAGGATGGGGCCGCCCCCCTCCCGTCGAAAGTGGAGGCCGTGTCTGCCTTTCCACGACCGCCTACAGCTCGGGCGCTCCGAGAGTTCCTCGGGATGGTGACGTTTTATCACCGGTTCATCCGCCGGGCGGCCCACACCATGCGCCCGCTATACGAGGCCCTCAGGGACAAGTCCCCTGGCCAGGCCATTGACTGGACGACTGAAAGGGAGGTCGCTTTCAACGCCACCAAAGCCGCCCTGAGCGAAGCCGCCATGTTGGCTCACCCGTCACACAGGGCCCCCATTGCCATCACCACCGACGCGTCTGACTACGCAGTGGGCGCGGTGCATGAACAATGGGTCGACGGCGCCTGGCAACCGCTCGCCTTTTTCAGTCGCCAGTTGACTCCCAGGGAGCGCAAGTACAGCGCTTTCGATAGAGAACTCCTTGGTCTCTATTTGGCGGTTCGCCACTTCCGTTTCCTGCTGGAAGGCCGGGAGTTTGCGGCGTTCGTGGATCACAAGCCACTGACCTTCTGCATGTCCAAGGTGGCTGAGCCGTGGTCCGCCCGACAGCAACGCCAGCTTTCGTACATCTCCGAGTACACCACGGACATACGACACATCGCTGGCAAGGCTAACGTGGTCGCGGACTGCCTCTCCAGAGCGGTCATCGGAGCTGTGCAGCTGGGCCTCGATTACCTCCGCATGAGCGCTGACCAGGCCTCTGACCACGGGGTCCAGACCCTCAGGGCCTCGGTCACGGGATTACGCCTGGAGGAGGTCACGGTCGGTGACTCTGGCGCAAAGCTGTGGTGTGACGTCTCCACGGGCCAACCTCGACCGCTGGTCCCTGCGAACTGGCGTCGACCCGTTTTTGAGGCGGTTCACAATCTTTCCCACCCCGGTAGGAAGCCGTCCGTGAAGTTGTTGTCGCAGAAGTTCGTGTGGCAGGGGCTTAAGAGGGACGTGAGATCCTGGGTCGACTCGTGCGTGGCCTGTCAACGGGCCAAAGTCCACCGCCATACTAGGGCCCCTTTTGAACTTTTTGCGGTTCCTGAGAGGAGGTTTGACCATGTCAATGTCGACCTCGTAGGTCCGCTTCCCCCCTCTCACGGTTTCACCTACCTTTTTACGATGGTGGACAGGACGACACGCTGGCCCGAGGCCGTTCCCCTCGCCTCGACATCAGCTTCCGACGTCGCCCGCGCTTTCATCGGCACGTGGGTGGCGCGCTTCGGGACCCCGTCTGACCTCTCCTCTGACCGCGGTTCTCAGTTCACCTCGGAGCTGTGGAACGCTGTTGCTGTGGGTTTGGGGGTCAAGCTGCACCGCACCACCGCATATCACCCCCAGGCTAACGGGCTGTGTGAGCGGTTTCACCGGTCCATGAAGGCGTCACTGCGTGCCGGCTTGACAGACGGCAACTGGGTGGATAAGCTCCCGTGGGTTATGCTCGGCCTCAGGTGTGCCCCCAAAGAAGACCTGCAGTCCTCGTCGGCGGAGCTCGTCTATGGCCAGACGCTACGGGTCCCCGGGGAATTCATTCCCACCGCCACTGTGCCCTGGTCTGCAGCCGGGCAGCGCTCCTCCCTGCTGGAGACCGCCGGGACATTCACGCCCGTCCCAACGTCGCAGCACAGCAACCCAGCTTTCCGGGTGTCCCCCGGATTACGGTCGGCAGAGTATGTTTTTATTCGCCACAACGCCCACCGCGGTCCCCTGCGCCCCCCTTATGACGGTCCGTTCAGGGTCATACGTCACGGGGACAAGAGCCTGGTGGTGGACGTTGGTGGCAGGCCTGAGACTGTGTCCGTGGATCGGATTAAGCCTGCTCACGTGGACATTTCCAGGCCGTTGGAGTTGGCTCTGCCCCCACGCCGGGGCCGCCCTCCCATGGCCCGCCCCCCGTCCCCTGTGGGTCTGCCCTCGCCTGCGGCCCCGCCTTCCTCGGCTCCTGTGGTCCGTACGCGCCGGGGTCGGGTGGTACTTCCTCCCAGGCACGAGGATTTTGACTATGGGTGAATACTGGGGGGGCTTGTGTGGTGATTGACATTATTCACCCACGGATCTATGGGTTGGGGTATTGTTCCGCACGGACATTGAAGTGAGCCGGTCTTCCTGTTTCCGCCCTTCTTCTCCCCGTGCATGAAAGTGTTTATACATGTGTTCGAATGCTAAATAAAAGTGTAGCTTGTCGCTTCGATACGCCGCCTCCGACTCCCGTCTCTCGGCACCACACATGTCTCATTAGCGTAGCATAGCTTAGCTTACAGATCGATGACATCTGATCGTTCTTACAGACTACAATCACAAAAGCTTTTACATAACGCTGGAAAAAACGGCACTTACCTACAGAAGATTACGTTTGTTATTATAACTTACTCAATATGATTTTAGAGGATACAAAATACTAATACATAGGAGAATAAATAGGGCTAGGGCGTGACTTTACAGCCTTCACACAGATCGCCATTACGGCAATCTGAACATGTTCGCAAATGCCTGATAATTAAAATAAAAGACAAAGCAAAGACTGCGGACAAAATAAAATGTTACAAAAACATATAAACACCTAACCGATTACTATTTCGGTTTGAGGTGACATTGATACGGCGAAGCTACATGCTACATGCTACATATACAAGCTAGAGATAGCTTTATCAGGAAAAACACTGCTAAATAAAAACTTACAGCTTCAAAATTGGATGTGTCCTCACTGGCCTGGTCCCGGATGGTTGGTATTGATCCCGGGTTTAGCATTAGTTTGGAGGCATATCCGTGTTGGACTTGAGACAAGATCATACACATGTCCGTGGTAAAATGTTTGGAACACACAAACAGAAATCTGCCGGGGTCTTCTGGCACATGTCCCTTGAAAATGAAGTCTAGCCACAGATTATTTTCTTTTTCCACTGATGGCATTGCATGCAGTCCCCTGTTCCGAGTCTTGCAGCCAACAACAGCACAACGTTTAACTGGCTTAGACATCCTGGCAAGAGCAGGCAAAAACACAGATGTGACTGGGGTTGATTTAGCCTGCCTATATGAAAATGAGAGGTTTGGCAATGCACGTGGCCGTGGCTCATTATCCTGATAGGTGGAGAGTTGACCAATAAGCGGAGCACCTCTTTGTGACGTTGAAAAGTGTTGAAATCTGGATCAATTTTTTTAAGAGATTTGGCGAAGGAGGAAAATAGAGAGGGTTGTGTTTTCTGACACTTGGTGAGTTCCCTGGAACACCAGGGACACATATTCATGTATAAAAGACGTGCAAAGGTGCATTTTGCATGATAGGTCCCCTTTAAATTAACACCTTTTGTGAGTTTTCTAGTTTAAAATGTCAGAAAATAGTAAAAACTGTTCATCTTAATTCCTCAAATTCCAAGCTGGCAATTTACCCCTGAGGTGCTGGCCACTACACGCAGCGGCACCTTGCCTGGTGGGGGCACGCCGCTTAGCAGAGGCTCCGGGGCCGACGACATCGACTATCGGCTGCCGGCTTATGGCTAGCAGCCGTCGACACCATCTAACAGCTAACCACGACAGCTAACGGCTAGCAGCTACCGACGGCTAACAATGAAAGCTAACAACGGCTAACAGCTAACGACAACTAGCAACTAACAGCGGCAGCTAACGGCTAACGACAGTTAGCAGCTAAAGGATAACAACGATGACTGACGGCTAACAGCGGCGGCTAACGGCTAGCAACTAATGACGTGTTAATATCTGACTGTTAACAATTTTTTTCCGATGCCGGAGAGGAGGTTCGACCAGCCGGTTGACCTCGTGTGGACAATCTCACATTTTCACCTACCTGTTTGATCGTGGACAGGACAACCCTTTTGGGCTTTTTCCGGTGCCTGAGAGGAGGTTCGACCGGCTGGTTGAACTCGTGTGGCCACTCTTACTTTTTCATCACCTCGACGGCGGTTACGGACGTTGCCCACGTTTTCATCGGCGCCTGGGTGGCGCACTTCTGGACCCCGTCTCGCCTCGACAGTTTCGGACGTCGCCCATGCTTTCATCGGCCCATGGGCGGCGCGCTCCCGGACCCTGTCTGGCCTCTTCCCTCGCCAGCGGGCTTCGGACGTCGCCCTCGCTTTCATCTGTGCCTGGGTGGCGCACTACTGAACCTTGCCTGGCCTCTCCTCTAACCGTGGCTCACGGTTTGCCTCAACAGTTTCGGACGTCGCCCATGCTTTCATCGGCCCATGGGTGCCGCGCTTCGGGACCCTGTCTGGCCTCTCCTCTGTCCACGGCTCCTTCCTCCCGGGGAGACTGCTCCTGCCTCCCGGGGATACCTCAACGCCTGCCGAGGACTTTGTGCCTGCCGCCGCTGCGCATTTGCCCGCGGCCGGGTTGCGCTCCTTCCTCCTGGGGAGACTGCTCCTGCCTCCCGGGGATACCTCAACGCCTGCCGAGGACTTTGTGTTCTTCGTTCGCCTCAACACATACTGAGGCCCCCTGCGGCCCCCTTACGACGGCCCGTTCCTGTGGTCACCTTACGATGGCCCGTTCCTGCGGCCACCTTACGACGGCCCGTTCCGTGGGCCGGCCCTCACCTGCAACCCCACCCTCCTCGGCCCCTGTGGTGCTTCCTCCCGGACGCGAGGATTGTGCCATGTTTGAATTCTGGGGGGGCTTGTGTAGTGATCACTTATTAATACACTGGGTTACATAATTCAATCATGGAACTACAGGTTGGGGGTATTATTCCGCACGGACACTAATGCCTACTGTACCTCCGGGGTATATACTGTATCCTCCTTCCTTTCTCTTTCTCTTGTCTACTCGGACTGCAAGCCACTGCAAGCCATGTCCTTTTCTGCTCCGCAATAAAGTTCCCTTTTGCACCTTCGATGCACTGTCTCCGACTCCTATCTCTCAGTAATACAACTGATAAATTGCGATGTTAACAACGGCCCCTACACACTACCCCTCCATTTGCGTGTTCACGCGGAGGGTCTGCCACATTAAGTGCTGTTCCAAACCAACGAGTGTGGAGCGGTGTGGAGGGGGAGTGGGCTATCAAGCCATCAAACAGCGAGTCTGCATCGGTGCTGAGTCTGACCATGGATGTATAATAAGAACTGGATACAGCGTCGGAGGCGGGGTCTCGTTCTTTCCTCATTGGCGCATGAAGACAAAATGGCCCCCCTTTTGAGAGAGCGTAACGTCACATATTACCCATCATGCCAAGCTGTCAGAGCAGAAGAACCCATATGCACTCACAGAGCATGCACCCCTTAAGCCCCGCCCCCCGAGCTCCCACTCTTGGCTCAGTAGAATGAATGGAGACAGAAAATAAATCTAGATTCGGCTTTTAGTGCATTTTACAACATTAAGGACCGTATGATTATAATAAGGGCTATAAAATAGTTCATACTGGGTAGTTTATTTAGTTTTAAAGTATCCGCTGATTTACAGACGTCTCTTTCCCAATGTTAGTCAATGGGGAAAAGTCTTTCTGGGCCCAGTGACGTCCCGGACTGATACGGAGATTGTAGTACATTTTTATTTTTGTAATTTTTGTCAAAGAGATGCTGATTTTAAACTGTTGTTACATACAGTTACGGCATTTCCTGTTTCTGGCGGAGAGAGGGGAGTTTTTCCCAAAGCTTGCCGCTGTATTTACTCCCTCCATCTGACAGAAGGGAGCCTCGTTGAGCTGCGAGTGTCACTCCACGGAGTTCACCCCGTCACGGAGAGGGAGTGTGTAGGGCGTGGTTTGGGATTGGGCCTATATCTGAGGAGCGGAAAAAAACTTTTTTCTGACATTAATACTTTAATGACTATCAAAACAGTTGGTGATAATGTTGTCACTTGACTAAGGTTAGATTTAAATAGTCCTGGCCTATTACTTAAATTGTCTGTTGGTGTGTTCTCTTCTAATCCAATTATGAATCATTGGTACTGCATTGTATGTATTTATAATATGAGAAGTATTTACACGTAATATAAAAATACAAAAGTAAACTGAAAGACTTAGTATGATGAATATATGACAGTGACAAACTGCAGTGTATTATGTTTTAAAGTGGAGAGCTGTGAGGATTCTTAGAGAGGTAGGGATATATAGAAATGTGCTATACATGTTGCCACACAGTAGCTAAGATATGGTCAAGTAAATGCATAAAACAGCATTATTCTTTAACTTCATAATAATTATATTATGTAGATCACAGGCTGTTAGAAATGCACATTTCCCAAGCTCCTGCACTTTTTATGAATTAATCGCAGGCAGACAATGTATGTCCACCCTGACATGGACAGATTTAAAGTAGATTATATACAGTCAGGGCTCGACAGTAACGGTTCCCAGGTTGCCATTGGCAACCATTCAGAAAAAATGTCAACCACTTCTTGGCCTTTGGTTGCCATCAGTGACAACCAGTTTTTAACATAAAGAAATAAGGACAGCAAACAGCAAAATGTGCACCCCAAAATAGATACATGTTAATTCTTTGTTGTATTAAGAGTGATATTTAATTATTGTTGTGACCAGTCGGAACCTGATACTTAAAGGTGACCTATCATGCTATATTTAAATGATATAGTGTATGACCATACCTATATAAGGTATATTTATACATTTTATTTTTCAAAATACCAAACAGATCATTTTTTAGCCATGCCTCGTTTCGCTCATTTTCGCTTTATTCCAAACCTGTCTATGAAAATTCTGAGCAGCAGCTGACCACGCCCCCAGCAGAAGAGCCGGCGAGAGTCACGTTACCATGCTTGCTGTGATTACGAGTGTGGAATACACATGTAATCTCAGAGCAATGCATGTGTTCAAGCATATTATCAATTTGATCCAGAAACTGAAGCAGCGGAGGTTTTGGTGGAGGTGCAAACATCTTGGTTGCAGCAGGACGTTTCTGAATGGTTAGTTGACAAGCTGTTGTCCCTATTTATTTTTACTCTGTTACGATGCTTGCTACTTATTCTATTCATATTTTGGCTAATTAGCAAGAATGCAATGTGTACAGTTTGTAACTTAGAGTTTGTAACGCAAACACAGCGATACATATATATATTTATAAAGGGAGACATTCATATTTTCAGCATATATACAATGGCCTCATTGCGTTTAATAGTTTACAGTCCTTTTCTTCCAACATCGTGCAACAACCGTTGGAAAGTTCAATAACTTAGGGTGATAAAAAGTATAACTCCAACACCTCAGTTGTCAGCAATGTGTGTTTCATGTGTTTTAAAAGCTCAGTTATTGACTTCTTTCTAAAGGGGTACATGTGCAACTTGCGCCACGATGCCTTCTGAACCGGAGCATGTGCTGCATGGAGATACCACAGGTAACATTAGCTTCACTAAGTTGTCTGTTTAGAGAATACATTTTTCACATGTCATTCAATATATGTTTATCACACTAGGTGTAAAGACGGATGCAGGAACATGAGGACTCTGTAACCTGTGTGGTGGACCATCCTGGATTGGAGCCTGTGTGCCTGAATGTGTTCTGAATGCATTGAATATTTACAGAGCTGAACACAGTTGGACTACAGTTGAGGCAAATAGAGCACTGAGTGGTTTGTTTGTTTTGACTGAAATTGTAAAACGAATGCTAATATTGTTCATGGAAATAAATACTGGTGTATATGGCTTTATGCAATCTTTCATTCTGTCATTGTACATGTACTATTATATACTACACAGCAATGGCATAACACACCCATGTGTACGACAACAAGTCCACACACAACCTTATGCTTTTGAAATCAGAATATTCTTTTCCCATCCAAACATGAATAATCACGACACACTTGATATCAACTCGGAACTTTATTGTCAAAATCAACGGTTATTTGAATCAGGATCAGAGTGGTGATTCCGGCCTGCGTTGTCCTCTGATCCGTGAAATGTCTATGTTAGGTTCAGACAGCAGCCAAATTGAACCGTGTGGCATACCCGGCGATGACCTCCTCCCTGTCAGGTTGCTCATAATGGTGCAGGGTCCACAAAGACTTGGTCGAAGATGAGGTCCATCAAGTTGGCCACGTAGCCTGTGCAAGGTTAAAAAAAGCACAACATGTCATCAACAACAACATACCAGGGCTTTAGCTCCGTTTTACTCGTGGTGTGTGTCCCCTCGCATACATACATACAGTGTTGTATCCTAACACACCCCCATTTATATTCATGTGCGCAAACAAGTAAACATACAAAAGCTTTTCCATATAACGCTGCAAAAAACGGCATGTCTCATTAGCTTAGCGTAGCTTAGCTTACAGATCGATGATATATGATCGTTCTTACAGACTACAATCACAAAAGCTTTTACATAACGCTGGAAAAAACGGCACTTACCTCCAGAAGATTACGTTTGTTATTATAACTTACTCAATATGATTTTTTAGAGGATACAAAATACTAATACATAGGAGAATAAATACTTGTGTTATCGGCTAGGCTAGGCGTGGCTTTACAGCCTTCACACAGATCGCCATTACGGCAGTCTGAACATGTTCGCAAATGCCTGATAATTAAAATAAAAGACAAAGCAAAGACTGCGGAGCGTACAAAATAAAATGTTACAAGAACATATAAACACCTAACCGATTACTAGTTGGGGTTGAGGCGACATTGATACGGCGAAGCTACATGCTACATACTACAAGCTAGATATAGCTTTATCAGGAAAAACACCGCTAAATAAAAATTTACAGCTTCAGAATTGGATGTGTCCTCACTGGCCTGGTCCCGGATGGTTGGTATTGATCCCGGGTGTAGCATTAGTTTGGAGGCATATCCGTGTTGGACTTGAGAGAAGTTCATAAACATGTCCGTGGTAAAATGTTTGGAACACACACACAGAAATCTGCCGGGGTCTTCTGGCACATGTCCCTTGAAAATGAAGTCTAGCAACAGATTATTTTCTTTTTGCACTGATGGCATTGCATGCAGTCCCCTGTTCCGAGTCTTGCAGCTAACAACAGCACAACGTTTAACTGGCTTAGACATAGCAAGAGCAGGCAGAAACACAGATGTGTAGCCTGCCGATAGCCTATATGCGAATGAGAGGTTTGGCAATGCACGTGGCCGTGGCTCATTCCCCTGATAGGTGGAGAGTTGACCAATAAGCGGAGTACGTCTTTGTGACGTAGAAAAGTGTCGGAATGTGGATCCATTTTTTTCAGATCCGTTGCAGCCCCTTTTTTAGAGATTTGGCGAAGGAGGAAAATAGAGAGGGTTGTGTTTTCTGACACTTGGCGAGTTCCCTGGAACACCGGGGACACATAATCATGTATAAAAGACGTACAAAGGTGCATTTTGCATGATAGGTGCCCTTTAAGTTGCACGTGCATTGGTGTGATTACGGAGCGAGAAAGCGATGCACGTTTACTCGCGTGCGCGCTGTGTTTGTTTTACAAAAAATGGCGAAGCAAATTAAGTTGTTTGACTGTGCGGTAAAAAGTTCGGCCATCACCTCAACATCTCAAACGAATGATCAAAGTGTATGGAGCTAATTTCCTGCCATAACTCCACAAACAAACTAAACAGGTTTTACAAATGCCTCATGATTCACTAACAAACACAATGTGGTTTGCAAATACAAAACACCATCTACAAACTAATGCATTTAGTTTTGCAAAGAAAAAACGTATCTATCAAATAAACACATACATTTTTCTAATAAATCTTTCTAATGACAAATTCAGTTTAGGTTTTACAAGTACAAAACTTACTACAACACTTTTGTTTACAACTACAAAACTTGTTTTTTACAAGTACAAAACTTTTCTTCTCACGGCGGAATATTACTGCCAAAAGTCACGTGAGTGAGTCACGTGACTTTTGGCAGTAATATTCCGCTGTGGCTGGTACATGCTCCACGGCAGCAGGGGGCGCTACTGAGTCCATTGGGGAAAGCGGGAACCTCCCGCCGGGAGGTTGAGCAGAGCATGGAACAGCCCTTGCCAGCCTGATGACAGCGGTGTTTCTAGGGATCTGGGTCAGTGTTTGAACAAGGTGAATTTAGCGATCACAACGAAAACAGCCGAGACACATATTGAGCCCAGAACACTAATGTTATTATGGCTGTAAATATAATAAGCCTTTGTCTAAAATGGACAACATTGTAACTAAGGAGATTTAAACCATACAGCGATTCTGCACTCTTCATTTTCTTTCCTGCTATATTCAATGAGTGATACAAATATTTTTTACCACAAGTTCTTAATAAAACTGACACTGTTGGACTATAGGCTACTAGTTGACTGCTCCCAGAAATAAAATGAAGTACTTTACTGTGTACTTTGTAAGTAATCCTCTGTCAGAGTCCCCTCCATAGTACATAATGCATGTTTTCTGCTATCTTTGATGAATGATAAAAATAAAATGTTACGATTAGTTCTTAATGAAATTGATACTGTTTGACTTTGTATTAGTTAGCCTATACTTACAATACGATTGAAGTACTTTTACTGTGTATTTATTGAGAAATACTCTGTCAAAGTCCCCTGCTGAGAAAAAATCAAGCCACTTCTGCTAAGTTTGATGAGGGAATTCTTTTTTGTTGCCATTAGTTCTTCGTGAGATTGATCCTGTTGGACTCAGTACTACTGAAACTACCCCCACAAGTACTATGAAGTACTTATTGTGTACTTTTCCAGTAATCCTCTGTCAATGTCCCCTCCCAACTACAAGAATGCATGTTTTTCTTTTAATAAGCATTAAAAAACATTTCTTCCTGAGACATGATATCAGCAATACTTCCAGTCAGTACCCCGGCAGCAACATTTGTACACCTTGGAAAGTCTTTAGAGTCTGGCCTGGATAGCTGCTCACAACTATCCTTCAGCAAAGTGACAAACCCTTGTGACTCTTGTTGGCCTCTTATGGGGCTGCTGTCTTTTAATATATAATTATTCCTCTGCCACTAGTTCGTACCTCGCAGATTCTTCAGTCTCTTCAGCCTCATCCTTCCATCATGCCCAGTCAACGCCTCCAGCACACTTCCAGTGTCTGACTCCATATGATATTGTCCTGATGCTGTAAGGGTGATGCCCCATGATCACACAATGACCCCTCTAGAGTCTGAGTGCCAAGGACCATTATGTTTGTCATTAATGTTACATCACCCATTATAACAATTCTCTTTCCTTTTTGCTCTTCTCTTAACTAAATAGTCCTGTCTTTAAGTATAACCCAATGTAAAGTCCTTTTCTTGCACCATTTTAAGGCTTAAAAAACAGGCATGTTTACTGTATGTGTTTGGAGAAATGACACAATCAATGGCCCAGAATTGTACTTTATAAACTATGAATCTTGTGGTGCTTGAAGAATTACACACTGGTTAAGCCGGCCAGGTTATATTTATATGCCCTTTTTGTGCCCTTTTTTTCAATATTTATTAAAATGTCACTAGTTATTTAAACAAACCACTATCTGAGGATAATATAAGCAACCATAAAACGCCCTATATCTAGAGAGCCATTGAAGCCCATGAATAACTTTTTCTTTCCACAAATCTTTTCAACTGCTGTTTTAATAAAGTTGCCACGTGTTTTCAAATTCAAGTTAAGGCACAATCTGTGCAGAACATTACAAATATTCTTCATTTGCAGTATTTCAAAAGTGTTCAGAAAGACTGCATCAATGATATGCTATATATCTATATAATATCAATATTATTATCAACTTCAACCAAAGTCAATTTAAATAGCGGGCAAAAGTGGGTTAATTGCCATGGATGTGGTGTTTGATATAGTTTACATTGAATTTTAACTATTTTTGGCAGAAAAACGTATATTGACGAAACCTTTTTTAATAATTTACTATAATTTAGAAAGGTTTTTATGAGAAATCATTAACATGCATTATTGTACTCAGGAGGGGACATTGACAGAGGATTATTAAAAAATTACACAGTAAAAGTATTTCATAGTACTTGTGGGACTAGTACTGAGTCCAACAGTGTCAATCTCACGAAGAACTAATGGCAAAACACGTTTTTTTTCCCTCATCAAACTTAGCAGAAGTGGCTTGATTAGGTTCTCAGCAGGGGACTTTGACAGAGGATTTAAAAAACACACACACACTAGAAGTACTTCAATGTATTGTGATAGTAGGTGTAAGAATACTCAGTCCAGCAGTCTCAATATCATTAAGAACTTATGGTAAAATTGTCTTTTTATCACTCATCAAAGATAGCAGAAAACATGCATTATACGGAGGGGACACTGACAGAGGATTACTCACAAAGTACACAGTAAAGTACTTCATCTTATTTCTGGTACCAGTCAACTAGTACGAGTCCAACAGTATCAGTTTTATTCAGAACTTATGGTAAAAAATATTTGTATCACTCATTGAATATAGCAGGAAAGAAAATGAAGAGCTTATAGTGCCAGGAGATATGGGAGTCGGTTGCATCGAAGGTGCAAAAGGGTACTTTAATACGGAGGTGTTGTCGGGTCGCAGCCCGGGACAACAAGAGAGAGAGAAAAGGAGGAGGACACAGTATATACACAAGAGGTACAATAAGCAATAGTGTCCGTGCGGAACAATACCCCCAACCTGTAGTTCCATGATTGAATTATGTAACCCAGTGTATTAATAAGTGATCACTACACAAGCCCCCCCAGAATTCAAACATGGCACAATCCCCGCGTCTGGGAGGAAACACCACAGGGGCCGAGGAGGGTGGGGTTGCAGGTGAGGGCCGGGCCATGGAACGGGCCGTCGGAAGGGGGCCGCAGGAGAGGGTAGGGTTTTAACGAGGGCATCCTCACCGGGGGTGGAAGACGGGCCGGAACGGGGCCGCAGTAGGCGTCGTAAGGGGGCCGCAGCGCTGCGACGCGGGGACGGCGCGAACATCCCGGTGGTCCCCAGCAGGGAGGAGCGCTGCCCGGCCGCAGGCGAGGGCACAACGGCAGCGGGCACAAAGTCCTCGGGGGGAAAGAGCCGGGTCCCCGGGGGGCAGGAGCAGCATCCCCGGGAGGAAAGAGCCGGGTCCCCGGGGGGCAGGAGCAGCATCCCCGGGAGGAAAGAGCCGGGTCCCCGGGGGGCAGGAGCAGGGTCCCCGGGGGGCAGGAGCAGCATCCCCGGGAGGAAGGAGCCGTGGACAGGGGAGAGGCCAGACGGGGCGCCGTCCGGAGCCGCCGTCGAGTTGAACCGTGAGCCGCGGTAAGAGGAGAGGCCAGGCAGGGTCCCGGAGCGCGCCACCCACGGGCCGGTGAAGGCATGGGGACGTCCGAAACCGCCGAGGCGAAGGAAGAGGCCAGACGGGTCCCGGAGCGCGCCACCCACGGGCCGGTGAAGGCATGGGGACGTCCGAAACCGTCGAGGCGAGGGAAGAGGCCAGGCAGGGTCCCGGAGCGCGCCACCCACGGGCCGGTGAAGGCATGGGGACGTCCGAAACCGCCGAGGCGAGACGGGGTCCAGGAGTGCACCACCCAGGCGTCGATGAGCGTGAGTGGCGTCTGAAGCCGCCGTCGAGGTGGTGAAACAGGTGAGAGTGTCCACACGAGGTCGATCAGACATGGTCGAACCTCCTCTCAGGCACCAGAAAATGCTCAAAAAGGGCCGTACTGTCCACGGTCAAAAACAGGTGGGCGAAATAGCGAGAGGATTCACACGAGGCCAACCAGACATGGTCAAACCTCCTCTCAGGCACCAGGAAAAGCTCGAAAAGGTCGATAGCCGTTAGCAGCTAGCCGTTAGCAGCTAGCCGTTAGCCGAGGCCGTTAGCTGGCAGCCATCGGTAGCTGCTAGCCGTCGTTAGCCCCACGTGGATAGCTGCTAGTCGTGGTTAGCTAGCGCCGCTGGGACGTGCAGCCGCACGCCCCGGAGAAACAGCCCCATGAGGTAGCCATGGGGTTGCTGGTCGACCCAGCAGGTCGTGCATCGTCCCCCCGATGCGGGAACGGCGAGCAACGTCTCCAGCCTTCTGCGGAGCACGCACCGAGCCTCAGTCCGCGTGCCGGTGGCAGCCACGGACGTCTCCAAAAAATCCCCGGCATTTCGAGAAAGGAACCTGAGTTCCTTTTGCCGTGTTCGGCTTCGTCCCGGAAACTTCCCAGACGTGTCAGAGTCACCAATATAGTGCCAGGAGATATGGGAGTCGGAGGCGGTGCATCGAAGGTGCAAAAGGGTACTTTAATACGGAGGTGTTGTCGGGTCGCAGCCCGGGACAACAAGAGAGAGAGAAAAGGAGGAGGACACAGTATATACACAAGAGGTACAATAAGCAATAGTGTCCGTGCGGAACAATACCCCCAACCTGTAGTTCTATGATTGAATTATGTAACCCAGTGTATTAATAAGTGATCACTACAAGCTGCTGATTGACCGAGTGCAGAATCGCTGTACAGTTTAAATCTCCTTACAATGTTGTCCATTTTAGACAAAGGTTTATTATATTTACAGCCCTAATAACATTCATTTTCTGGTCTCAATATGTGTCTTGGCTGTTTTCGTTGTGATCGCTCAATTCACCTTGTTCAAAAAACACCGCTGTCATCAGGCTGGCAAGGGCTGTTCCATGCTCTGCTCAACCTCCCGGCGGGAGGTTCCCGCCTTCCCCAACGGACTCAGTAGCGCCCCCTGCTGCCGTGGAGCATGTGCCAGCCACGGCGGAATATTACTGCCAAAAGTCACGTAATATTCCGCCGTGAGAAGAAAAAGTTTTGTACTTGTAAAAACAAGTTTTGTACTTGTAAAACCTAAGCTGAATTTGTCTCTGAAACATGATTTATTAGAACAATGTTATGTGTTTGTTTGATAGATACGTTTTTTCTTTGCAAAACTAAATGCATTAGTTTGTAGATGGTGTTTTGTATTTGCAAACCACATTGTGCTTGTTAGTGAATCATGAGGCATTTGTAAAAGCTGTTTAGTTTGTTTGTGGAGTTATGGCAGGAAATTAGCTCCATAAAAGTGATTCAACAGATAAAGCAAAGCGCAAGATGAACCCGAACGAAAAGCAAAGAGGAAATGTGTAAAGTCTTAGGAGGCGAAATATATATGTACATTCTGCTCCGCTGTGCATTCACTTTCGGTAAAAGTTCCTTCAAAATAAGAGTCCCGATCTTATTACTACCAAAATAAAAGTGCAAAACGAAACTTTACCATAGAAAAATATTTGCATACAAATATAATCTCTTCTATAAAAAGGTAACACATTTTAAATATAGTTAGACATATTAAAGGTAATTTACAGCATTCATAATTAATATCCAATTCTTAACTGTGAATGGTTTTCATTAGAAATGTATTAGTCTGGCCAATCCAAGACTTCGATCCTGAAGGGCCAATGGATCTATGGTGGGGGTCAGCACAAAGGTCAAGAAAACCCAAACTTGAAAGAGAGACAACGGATGACCAAGAAACTAGTGACTTGCTCAATTCATTTGTGAGGGATCTGTGAAGAACATGACAACAGCTGCACTACTGGGATTTAGTATACCAGCAATTGAGGGTGAACAAGTTTCCTACCACTTAGGTTTCAAATAATTGTGTTAATTACTTATTGTAAAGCATTTGAACATTCTTTAGTGTCACATTTTCATTATTAAGTAACATTACTGTAAAAACTCTGGACCATCCTTTCAAACAGACCACGTGAGCCTGTTCAGAGCCTGAGGATGGCAAAGTGACAGTGTATGAAACCCTTTGGACCACATAGAGCCGACAGGGGGGACCATTTGACCTTCAGTTAGCATCTATGGTAGCATTTTGGGCTCCAACAAATTGTGACTAGCAAACATACTAGTCTAGTGTTTGAAGACAACTTAGAGTGTGTGTGTGTGTGTGTGTGTGTGTGTGTGTGTGTGTGTGTGTGTGTGTGTGTGTGTGTGTGTGTGTGTGTGTGTGTGTGTGTGTGTGTGTGTGTGTGTCAACAGGATAAGCATGTTAAGCTTAGGAAAAGCAAGTAAGGCAACTTATCCAAAGAAAAGTATTGATTAGGAAAATCAGCTAATCACTTCCTTTAGAGTTTGAGTATCCACCAATAAAGAGAGAAAGAACCTGCTTTTGAAATGTCACCAGACTACCTTTCTTTAATGAGGCGGATTCCCGAAGACACACACAAAGTTATATTTTTCTTAAATAAAATATGTATATATTATAATATTTATATATACATTGATCAATGCACTTAAATTGAGTTTAGCAAAAAACATTTTTTTAACATTTTACTTAATTTGACTCACATTGGAATGTTGTGGGTTGTGCTTGGAACATAGCAAAATAGCATACTTCCCATATACAAAGCTGAAAAATATCTAAATAAATTGTCAAAAGGGCAAAGTAAGGCATTTTAATAAATATAGAAAACATAAGACTAATATGTTATGTTTAATTTTTGTTTTCAGCTCACCTGTGAGTTTCCCAGCTTTCTCCTTGTGTTTGGGGTAAATCAGAGAGTACAGCTTTTCCCCGAGTGTCTCTAAATCTTCTGCTTCATCCATGTTATTCTCACATTAAGACTCTTTGTGCAGGTGTCATGTTAAAACACAACTTTTACTTTGCAATTAGCAGTTATACACAAAATGTTGACCTCTGGCAGTATTTTGGTAAACATTTTCGCACCACATACACAAAACATGCGTTCAAAAATGCACTTCTTTCTTATTTACTATGTGCTCGTCCCCCATAAGGTTTCGTATTGTTATAACAAATAAAAACTCCGTATTTAGGGTCAAAACAGCTGAGATTTGTAAATAACATTTCTTACCAATGTCTGTAAACACAAGGCGCGTATTAATGACGTTACTACGCCGGATGAGGACGTGTCCATCCGCTGGGTGTGCACATAACTAGTTCCCCATTAAATAACAATTTTAACATGATATAGCGTAATAATAAACGTAAAAATATGACTGTAACAATAACTCACAATATTTTTGTTTTAAATGTGTCAAAATGTGTTGTTAGTCGTATTGTTCTCTGTTTAACAGTATTCGTATGAACGCAGTGATCTTTGACTAAGGTATCGTAAACCGACTTCCGGTCTTTCGGATCCTCTTCCTTCGCTCAAAGGTAACGTGGTCGCAATGGCTGGTAAAAGCATGATCATTAAAGTGCATTTATTGCGTCTCCCTTCTTGTATTTAGTCTTATTAAGTAAGATTATTATGTTTTGTATGTTGTTGTTAATCATACGGGGCAGAACATTTCCCTATATAGTGTATCCTATACATATATTATGTATAGAGCACGTCGCAGGTTAGGCCTCGTTGTGTGGAGCTAACTTTAGCTAAATGTGCTACAATGCGAACTACATGTGTTTTCTACATTTAGGGTGTTATATGTTTAAAACACTGTAAAACTTGTTACAAAAACAGCACAAATGTCCCCACTTGATGTAGTATAATTTAAAGCTACATGAAATCAAGAGAACACGTTGAGACAGTGTTGGTAGCCGGTGCTAGCAGTGGCTGTTGTCCGTTTTACTGGTGTTTGTTTTTTGTTAAGTAATGAAGTAACATTTGAATTTGTATTATTTCTTCCAGGTTCATCATGTCGTCCCATTTGCAGTGGATGGTCATCAGGAACTGCTCCAGCTTCCTCATCAAGAGGAACGGACAGACCTACAGCACTGTGAGTACATTATAGTTGTATATGCTGTATTCTGCTTAAACTTTTCCCAACTTAACATCATACGACTTCTTACAAGGGTTTGATCACAGTGGAGTACTTAGAAGTTGATTTATGTATCAATTGTTCCAAAAAAGTAACGTTTTGCAAAGTAGGGGTGTACAATAAAGCACGGCCACAGAGTGCAACACACAAATGTAATTTAGGATGTCTTCACCTGTAAAATGTTAGATAAATAAGGATTTGTAAAAACAATAAGCCAAATCTTAAAAAAAACAAAAAACGGGATTACTGTGATGTAACGTTTCAAATAAATCAGAATTGTATAGTATAACTCTTTTATTTATATTTTTATATATATAGTATAACTCGATAGCATTAACATTACATCACCATGTATACAAAAAATACTGCAAATATGACAAACAGCAACTTCCATCTCAGTGAATCAATATCTTAAGTGACATATAGCATGTCTCATGTTGTCCCAAAACCCAAACACTAAAAAGCAGGACATGTCCTTATTTAAGCGACTGGTCTTAACAGTGAAATAAATATGCAGTTTTTAGTCTGATGTTGCAAACCAAAGCTGTCCAGCAGGTTTATCTGAATAAACTGCTTTTATGTGACAGGAGCCGAACAACCTGAAGTCCAAGAACTCTTTCCGCTTCAATGGGTTGGTGCACAAGAAGACCATTGGTGTGCAGCCAGCTGCCGATGGCAAGGGAGTCGTTGTCGTGCTGAAGAAGCGTAAAGGTAAAACCTGACACGGTGTCATCTTTAGACACTTCCGCTGTCTGTAGAAAAAGAGTGCATTTTCATCAGCTTCACTATGTATTTAAATCATTGGAATGGTTACAGTCAAGATGTGCAAATGTTTTCTTTACGGTTACCTCTTTCTGTAGTTTAAAGGATATTTCACACACCGGCAGCATTTTGAAGATGTGTGCTTACTTAAAATGGACTTTAAATAGAGTTGCTCATGCTCTGATTTTCAGAAAGTAAAAAACAGTTTTAAGGCATTAGCCCACATTCTTAAGATGGCTGTCTAATGTATTGATCTCTGCACTCAGTGGATTTTTGCAATCAGCAAACAAGCAGTACATTTTAAGGAGAAGAAACTATGTGCATGAGTTCTGCACCTTTTTAAGAAGATGGAGTGTTTTTTGATATTTTTGGATCGCTACAGCTAATGTCTTTAAATTGTTTCTGCACAGGTCAGCACAAACCTGCCAGCTCCTACGAGAAGATCACCATCAACAAGAACGCTCGCGCCACACTCAACAGCGTGAGGCACATCATCAGCAAGAGCAAGTACAGGAAGGACCTGCGCATGGTGAGCTCAATGCCTGACTTTAAAACATCAAATTAATGACATCATCATTTTCTACAATGGTCCTGTTTATTTGTACTGTAGAGCTTTCAGGAATATCATTTGAGTGTCCTTTGTTTTCCCAGGCTGCTCTGCGTCGTGCCAGTGCCATCCTGAAAAGCCAGAAGCCTGTTGTGGTGAAGAAGAAGCGCACCAGGGCTGCAAAGACAGCATAAACTGATACACATGATCAATCAATAAACGTTGTTTGGGAAAAAATCACTTAATTGTCTTAAATGTTTGTGGATTGTAATATGCAGATATGACATGTTATTAAGTTATTCCCAAGTAATAATGCATCATGGTCATGCAGTATATTGTGAGTGTAGAAATCCATCTTTTCTAGGGGGAATATTCACAATGGAAGATGTTACATTTTTCTAGGTATACATTGATGTAAATTCCTGTGCTAGAAAAGGTGAGTAATATAAGAAGAATGAAGTCAGGATTATAAAAAAGAACGCTCTCTCATCAGTATAATTTTACTAGGTTTACAGCAGATGGCAAATGCCTTTTAAGCAATACTACTGTATATTTTATAAAGGAAACTTGGTTAGTCTGATAAATGTAATTTACACTTAAGTTAACTTGCTTTTGAGGCATATGCTATATTTTGTGCACTAAACATCCTGAAAACTGGTAGTAATGAAGCTGTGGCTTGAAATAAGTCAGTAAGAGGGCACTTCAGTCTGTTGCACCCTCTGGTCAACGATCTCGACCAAACTGCCTGTTGAAGTTTAGTTTCCCTTTTCATTGTAGTAATGTTTGAATTGCACGACCCCTTGACCTCTCTGCTCTGGTGTCCCAGTGTTCATTAGCAGGCTGTACTCCACGTGACAGATATGAGCTCCATCTCATCTATAGGATATCTGTATGCATGAAACATCTGCACCCAGCTGCCACATCTGTTCACACATTATTTCTGGACTGGATTTGACACTTTACTGCAGAACATTGGGTCCCTTGAAAGGCGCTATATAAATATCCTTTATTATTGTTATTATTAGAACTGATCACAGCTTGAGTTTAAACATATCATTTTCACTTGAAGTGGATTATAGTGACACAAACCGGAGCTCTTGCTTTGGCCACAGTGAGTGCTGATGTGGAAACATTGGATAGATTTTTAAGCAGCCCATTGGCAGCTTTCCACTCCTGGCGTTGGAAAGATATAAACAGTCGTCCCCCCCAGCAGGGGGCCATCACTTCCACAGGGAGGCACGTCTGTGTCACGCAGTGGGACGATGACAGGGATGGCTTGGCCTCGGTGACGAAGATGTGAGGAGGCTCAGTCGCTATGAGGGGAATCAGGTCGGTGCTTTTCTTCATGTTCTTGGCTCTGCTGCTCCTGCAAAGTCGAAGCTTCGAGCTCCAGGATACCATCCATGCACTGATCCAGGAGAACATCCACCTGCACGACCAGCTGGAAAACCTCACCCAGGCCCTCAGGGAGCTCAAGCGGATGCTCTGGCATCACTCAAATGGTACTAAGTAGAGTCTATGAATTATGCATGAGTAAAAGTTGTAGTTGTCTAAAGGACACCTTATTATAGTGGAACGTTTATTTATGTTGCAAGTCCACAAAGAAACTGTGATATTCAACATATAATACAAGTTAATATTCAGAGGATTACTCAAGATGTACCATCAGTATCCTATACTTAAAAACAAGATTTAAAAAAACGTACATTTTAAATTAAAATATGAGGCCTGCCCAGCAAAAGAAAATCTAAAAGACGCATTAATTACGTTTTAATAAGTTAATAGAACATATTTCGTTTTTTTATATATATTATTTTGGTGGATTGTTCTACACTTATTTTGTATTCTTATTACAATTAATGCATTTTAAGTGTTACATTTTTATATTATTTAAAAGGTGCATCTACAAAGTCATTGTTATCCCTATACCCTTTATCTTTTCTATTTATTTTTTACTGTTATTTTTTTAATCACACTTATTGTGAATATGCAAATGACACCTTTACATTGAGTGTGACCCTTAAGACACAGGATGTATACTATAGTCAGACTATCATTGATATGATATACTATCGTGCATAGTTTAATCAAGTATTTTGGTGATTTGAAATGCTCAGTCTCCAAGGTCAGAACAGCCTCCTCTTATTCTCTCATTTCCTGTTTGTGTCTGTTTCCTCTTAATCCTGTCCATGCTGTCTCGTTGTAGCTTTTTAGACGTCTGACCTCACCTAGGGGTCATTTTTATTTTTCATTATTATTTCTGTGTGTTTTGGGATTTCCACAGACCCTGATCATCATGAACACCATGAATTCCACAGTGAGGACACCCAGCACATGTGGGACGAGTGGTCCGAACACGGTGTGTATCATTCCAAACAGAAACCTTTCAGAGCAAATGTTCAGCTTTATTGCATTGAGCGTTCAAAGTGTGGCAACATCAGCTGCCATTGATCTCCTGTTTGCAGGCAGCAGTTAGGCTTACAGGTCATGTGAGCAGCAGAGGAAATGTTAGTGAACTCGGCCTCAAACGAGCCTGCCAACAGCACAATCTGCAGGGGGGGGGCACACATGAGGGGTGGAAAGGGGTGAATAAAAAGGTGATAGCATGTAGAAAACAGCTGGAAACAATATATTGCAGATCTCACTAAACAGTGATTCATTGTTCGTAATCAGCCTAAAACAGATTTCTATGAGATGGAGCAAATCAAATGTAAGGTTGTCAAATAATTTGATACGTGATCCTATAAAGAGTTTATTATTGCAGTGATAACCCCAACTGTCCAGCTGGAATGGTTAATATAGTGATTTACTCACATGTTCCTATCCCTTTGAACCCAGAAGATAGATATGTGCATGTATATTTATTTTTCATGAATCTAATTGGGTTTATCCTTGCATTTTTTAATTTTAATTATATTAATTATTTATATGAGGGGAAATAATAATTCATTTTCAAACTATTTTTACCCTGTCTAATTGACCTTTTCTTATCTTTTTTATTTATAATGTATTTTTTAAAATAATATTCCTACAATTTTAAATAATCACGCAAAAACGTTCCCTCTTAAACACAGAATATATAGGACATTTGGATGTTTAGTTAATTGATTTGCTTTATATCCAATTGGTTATTATTACTATTATTATTTAGTTTTTTAATCTAATTTTACCACTTGATTTATCTTCTTTTTTCCCCCATGTTATTATTTATTCCCATAGAATTCTCTAACTATTCAAATCTGTAATGAATAAATTGAAGTCACTGAAGAAAAATAAATATTTAAAGATGAAAACATATGGTAATAGCGACTCATATTCTTTCCTCCTGGCAGCCATCAATGCAGAGACCCACCTCTTCCTGGAGCACGCCTTTTGTGGACACGAGCTGCACCACTCAGCTGCTGGTCTCCAGGCGGAGACGTCCGTCCGGCTGCTGGCACTGCCCGGCCTCATCCTGCTGCTGCTGCTGCTCAGAGATCTCTAGGCTCCATCCGCCTGGTGTCCATTCAGGAGAGACACACAACTCTAGCTTTGTGGCTCATAATTTCACAAAGTTATGATGTGGTGGCCTTATAGTCTAGCTGCCAGCATAGTGAACCCCAGACCCCCAAAGTTTCATGATTGAAATGTATAGGGGTCCCCAGCACATTGGGGACTGCCGGATGCTAACTTGCATATGTTGGGCAATTTGCACAATTAGCATAAATTGCATTAATTAGGATGAATGGAATTATAACATATGTTAAGAATAGTAACAAAAAAACACTTGTCTGATTTGGATAGTTTTGGAGTGGTTATGGGGGTTATTGAGCATGCCCACAGAGAGTACAATTATTGGCATTATCTGGTCAAAACTGCCATTTTTGATCCAGGCAATGTCAGAAATGTACTCAGCATCCTCAATAACCCCCAAAAACCACTCCAAAATTGTCCAAATCAGCCATGCCATTTTTTTACTATTATCAACGAAGCCTATAATGGTAATTGTTGCTAATAAACGCAATTTATGGCTAATTGTGCAAATTGCCCAACATATGCAAGTTAGCATCCGGCAGTTTCTATGTGCTGGGGACCCCTACTATACATTTCTATCATAAACGTTGGGAGACTCTTTGAGCTGGAAACTAGACTATGGGATAAGTGCATGTATGCTGTGAATTGTAAAATAACTGATAAGTGAGTTTTGATATGTTTGCAGGGATTAGCTGTAGCCCAGCTCTCCCTGTTGTGAGTGATTATTGAGTGGAAAGGAACAACACAATCTGTGAGCAACAATCACCTCCGGGGGATTTACTGAACTGGAAGGGAACCAGTGGATCACAGCTGGTCAGACATGGTGACTCGCTTAATTACTGCCATTCAGGTCATACGGAACTTTGTGACATTGTTGTTGTTATAAGGGTAACCAAAATTAGATAAATACACTAAAAAGGGTAACTTCTGGCAACTAAATTCATCTAAAAATGTACTTTGTCATTATTTTTCACATTATTACGACTACTTATTTAAAACATTGAGAAAAATATTTCTACAGAAAACGGAGGCAAACTGGCCATATGTGACACTGGGTCGTATGTGTTTATATGATCGAGTAGTAAAAGTGTTATTCTTTTCAAGATGTAAAAAATGTTTACTGACTTTTACTGTTATTTTTCACATAAGGGTACTCTTTTAAACTGGTCCACTATAAACACTCAGAAGCATTAAGTGGTTTATATTTCCTGAGTAATAATCAGGAGGAAAGATCTTTTTCAGAGAAGACATTTGGACTAGCACCTGGAACTAGTGACAGAAACATTAAAAGGTCCCATGTCATGGCCATTTCTACTGATCATAATTCCATTGTTGAGGTCTACTTGAATAGATTTATATTGTTCAATGTTCCAAACTCACATTAGTTTTTCATACAGCATCTCTGTATAGCATGTGTATTCACCCGATAGCATAGCATTTATCTTTGTCTTTGGGATTTAGTGTTCCAATAACTGAGGTCATTTTTTTGTGGTGGTAGGAGTGGGGGTCAGTTTCTTTTCGATGTAGCCAATATTTCATTGATTGTTTCTGGATTTGTATTAATAATGGAAATGTGCATAATTCCGCTCTGCAGGTGTTGTTCTCCTGTGAACCTGTAGGATGCTCTTGCAAAACTCATTGTAATTATTTTCAATTGGACGATTTTCCCATTTGTCAAATTGTACATTTGTTTGAGGGCCCCAAACTTTGCTTCTAAAGAGTAGGATGGCTTCTAATACTGATTTAAGTTATTTAAGCCAAATGGAATTTGAATGTGAATTTGTCTTTTTATTGCATAAAATAGCCTGCGTGCTTTCTCTCTCAGTTCATTGACAGCTTGATTAAAACTTCCAGTGGAACTTATTTTCAGGCCTAACTAATTATATTCTGAACAGTTTTGTATGTGTCCCAAATGTACAGTGATAATTGTTTGCCTGACATCTAGATCTCTTTTGAAATATATTGTCTTTTTTATGTTAATTGCCAGGGCCCAGGTCAGACAGCAACATTTGAGTAGGCTATGTTTAAACTCTGTTGAATTCCTTTTGTCGGGCAGTACAGCAGGAATTTGATCCCTGTTTAGTGAAGTGTGAGACCAGTGGCGTGTACTATGGAGCAGGATTTTCGGTTAGCGAGGTAACTTCAGGGTTAACTCTGGGTTTCCGGTCCTACGACGCAGGTTCACTTCTTACCGGGGTAGATCTCCATGGTAACTTATGCTGAACACATAACCTGCTCCGGAGCAGATAAGAGATCAACTCAGTGAAAGCACCGCCTGCTGACCAATCAGAGCTCACTGCCTCCTGACCAATCAGAGCTCAGTGTGCAGAGTTTAAAGCCATCAAGTCAGCTTCTCGAGCCGTATCTGGCCGTACAACACTTACGGAGCGTCCACACTACAGCTTCAAAAAAATCTTGGAGCTGGGCGTGTCTGAAGCTTGGGGATTTTATTCGAGCATCGCGACCAACAACCAATCACATGAATCTCCCGCCCCCGACATACAAAGCAAAAAACCCCGGGGATTTTATGCGAGCAATATATATAAACTCCCCAAACAGGCGAAAACCTACCAGTTTCACCCACTGTCTCTGCCACCTCCCTCCATGACTGGTTCTTCCGGTTCGTATCCCGGTAGGTGAAGAGGGTATGGTCATACAAAACCGGGTGATTTGCTACGGCGATAAATAGTTTCTCCTCCATCTTTTTTTGAAATATAGAAATGAACGGCGGGATATCTCTCCCAGCTTAGACGCGGTTTGATTGGCTAGGGCTTCAGCTGTCAGATTTTCAGAAACGGGAATTAATTGGCTGGCGCTGGCTACTCCGGCGTCTCCACAATTCAGTTCGGCGAAAAGCGAGGCAACGTGACGTCACCCCATTCAAAGTGAATAGGCAGAGGCGTTGGAAACTGTTTTTGAAGCTGTCGACGCTGTAGTGTGGACGCAGCGTTAAAGTGTCACTGTATGCAGAAGTGTTATTTAAAGGTCCCCTATTATACCGTTTTTCATCAATATATTATAGGTCTCAGATATATACAAAACACGTCTCTGAAGTGTTTGGCTCCAAACACCAAACAGATTATCCCATAATCCCCTCTGTTTCAGCCCTGTTTCAAAAGTGCTGATTCTCTGTCTGTTCATTTAGATAAAAATAAGAAGGCCCTCCCCACGCCCCTCTGATTGGCTGATGGTTACACAAGCCAATAAATCGTTATGACATCATAAAGTGGCCAAGATCTTATCAGCTCATTTCCATTATATAAATGGATCAGGACAAAAAGAGAGAGAATCTTTGTTCTTGAAACTTTCAGAATCTCTTTACACAGAAGGGACACATGTTTATGTATAAATGACATGAAAAAGTGTTTTTTGCATAATAGGTGACCTTTAAAACAACACATTAATTTGACGAAACACTCGAGTCAAATATTAAAGTCAGATTCACTCATGTCTTAGATGGGGCAGTGATATCATAAACCTGTTAATGTACGCATTCAAACACTCGGTAGTTGTTTTTGTTTTACCAGCTGTTCTGTGTTCACCTTGCATGTGTAACGATACGGTTCTATGAGTCCCAGATGACCGCCAGAGGCGGTGCTTTAGCACTGGATATGTCCATCGTGCGCATGCGCCGTACGAGTACCAATAACAACAAAGTCACCTGTGACCCACGTGACACCGGCTATATCAGCCAGTGTCATCAGAGGATCTGTTCCCAGAATCTTCTCGCGAGCACATAAGAATTATGAGTGACAGGAAACTCTGGCGGTCATCCGGGACTCATAGAACCGTAGTTACAGACGTAACTATTGTTCTATTTCGTCCCTACTGACCGCGGTGCTTTAGCACTGCATGACTTATACCAACCATGTCATGAAGAAACCAAATACTCACCTAGCTGGAAGCAGCGGAGCTTGGCAACAGGACCACGCCCAAAGGATGGGGGGTGGCGACATTGACCCGGTAGAACCTGGAGAATGTGCCAGAGGACGCCCAAGACGCCGGTGCGCAGATGGTCTCCAGAGGCACTCCTCTCAGGGCGGCTCAAGACGTTGAGACGCTCCTTGTAGAGTGGGATCTCACCCCTGATGGCAGGGGGCGGCCACTGGCCCCATAGGCATGTGCGATTGTATCAACAACCCAGTGGGACAGCTGCTGCTTGGAGAGAGCACAACCCTTCCTAGTGCCGCCATGGCAAACGAAGAGCTGCTCTGACTGCCGTATACAGGCCGAAGCATCGACATATGCTCTTAGGGCCCGCACAGGGCACAGCAACTTGGGCGTGTGGCTCTCCTGTGGGACGTTAAAGCGTGTCAGCTGGATGGGCCGATTGGAGAGGGCAAGTGGAAGCACCTTGGGCAGGAACGCCACATTCGGCCAGAGGGCAACACCCGAGCCATCGGAGTTCCACCTCAGGCATGTATCGCCTACGTAGACCCGAGAGCTGCTGCCTGGTCTGCTTAGCTTGGGCAGCATGCTCTAGTGCCGCCAGGGCAGCTGCTCCAAACAGCTCCCCTGGTTCGACTGGCACGCCGCGGAGGACACTCCTACATGTCTCCGTTAGTGGTGACTGAGCCAGCCAAACCTGGCGTCGAGTCTGCACCAGTAGGGACATAACCCGTCCCAATTCCCTAGTCATTAGGGCAAAGACCTGCAGTGATGCATCACTGAGGCCCAGCAAAGAAGGATCAGCCGGAGCCTGCTGCAGAGAGGCGGAGGCGGCCAGCATTAGATGGGAGAGAGAGTTCCCGATACGACCCATGCGTGCCGCTGCGTCGTAGGCCTTACAGAGCAGTTCCCTGCACTGAGGCCGAGGGCACCTGGCATCAGGCCTTAGAGCCTCGTCAGGAGCCAGAATCAGGGAGGCGATGGCAGGCTTGATGGGTGGCATGCGACCCAGCCCAACCCTCGCCGGATCCTGCATGGCAGCCAGGGTCCGGGCATCAGAGCTAAAGCGGGAGAGGGCCTTGGTGTCTCTCCAGCATGCATGGAGCTCCCTCAGGTACTCCTCTGAAGGAGGAACGGTGAGTGAGACAGGGGCAGGGCTATGCCTGAAGAAGGCGCTTGCCTGAGCCGCGTCGGCCTGCGGAACCGGAAGCTGCAAGTGTGCCAGGGCCGCACGAATAATGGCCGCCATGGAGGCGGCCGTGGGAAGCCTCCCCGGGAGTGAGGGCCTCGTCCTCCACCTCTTCATTGAAGAGGTTAGCCGAGGCCGCTAGTGACATGGCATCCTCATGCAGAGGTGCGGCAACTGAAGGAGGGGCAGGCGGCGAGCCCAGCAGCCCCTATCCCGGCCCCTGGCTGAAGGGCTAAGAGGAGCGACTTCGTCATGTCGGCGGCTAACCGATCCACCTTAGAGGACAGCCTGTTTCTAGTCCTCCTGTTGGGGGGCGAACCCGTAGCCATCGCTCCCTCGGGTCGCCGGGAATGGCCGAACTGAGCTGGGGGAAGATGCGACAAGGAGAGGTGTCCGTTGGCTGCTGCCAGACGCTCCACCTCTGTGACTCTGGCCGCTCTGAGCGCCCAAGGCATGCAGCTACAGTTCATGCCGGCGTCCTGCGTGAGACCCTCCCTCAAATGCCCGAGACCAAGGCAAGATGGGCAGCGGTCGTGGCCGTCCTCGGGCTCGAGAGAAGCCATACAGGCGCTACATGGATGAGCCATCATGTAGGTAGCCGGATGCAGCGTAACCGGGTAATCCCGTTTGTGTCCCCCCCACTTTTTAAATGTGTTTTTTTTTTTTACGCAAGTGGTCATCGTCACGGAGGAGCGTCTGTGTGTGTGTGGCAGGAGCACATTTTGTGTGTGAGAGAGAGAGACAGAGAGAGTTACGGAGTTGTTGTTAGCATCTGGTGCTGGACCCCCCTATAGGATGTGAGGTCATCACAAATAAAACAGGTTCATGGATAGATAAATTTGCACACTCATTATATACACTACACATTTTTCTTGGATTAATTAACACCATAGTCCATAATATTTTGTAGAAAGGCAGGAAATGGAATTCAATCGAGAACAATGTTTCATTGCGGAGGACCCCCTGTTTTGTGTCCTCCCCACTTCTCAAACCAAAGTTACACCCTTGTATATATGTATATACATATGCTATATATATTTATATTTATTTCTATCCTAGATTGTCAAGGCTATATAAACCGGCCATGGAAGATAGTTTGTTTCATTCTAAGCTATCCAGCAAGGTTATTTTCATTTATGTTGTTTTTTTTCTGCAGTGTAGAGTCTTGTTGTGATGAGAGGGATGGAGGTATTTAATAAAAACCTTGCTCGCTGGAGAATAGCTACAGAAGTCCTGTCACAACTTAATCGGAGAGGATCACAGCTTGCCACGGATCTCGATGCTGCATTTGGGCTGTGAGTAAACAACTTGTGTCTTACTTTTAGGCTGTCTGAAGTTATGGACAGCTATCAAAGCTACTAAACATCACATTAACAACGATGTACAAATGAAAGCCGGAGACAAATATATATTTGAAATGATTTATTCACGTTTGCAATGTTTTGAACAGACATCCCCAGTCACCTCATTGTCATGTTGTAGTCCTCGCTGTACGCGTCCGGATATCGGCATCGCAACCACAACCTCACACACGGGTACTGAATGTGCATCACATACCTGCCAACCCTACCGATTTGGGCGGTAGGGTTGGCAGGTATGTGATGTGTTTCTACCTCTTACCGACTTAGCTGGCTTTCCCTACCGAATTTCAATCCTCCCAAACTATAACAAATAAAAATGACACTGCATAGACACTGGACTCGACTTTTGGGGACACCGTTTGCAGCGTGTCTGTGATCGCATCATACAAATAGTCCTCTGTGTTTCTGAAAGAGAAACAACGTGCAGACCGGGGGTATACGCTGCCTATCCTCTGCACCTCCAGGGCTGGTGGGCAGTGGCGGCGCCAGAGAATTTCTCTAGGGGGTGCTGTGGGGTAGCTTGACGTTTCATAGAGGGTGCTCAAACATTAAGCGTTTTCCCATTAATGCACCAGCGCTACAGTTGAATTTTCTACTGCAACACTCCCCGCATGCACACACAGTGCTCCCGCGACTGTAACAATGAAGGCTCGATAATCAGCTCACGGCATTTAGGTGTAAGCAGGGGTAAAGTGCTATTTTTACAAGTGGGGGGTGGACCTCACCTCCTCTGGGGTCCTCACCTCCTCTAGTGGGTTCTGGGGGCATGTTTACCCCGGGAAGATTTTTTTAAATATTGAAGTTAAAAGCATCAATCTGGTGCACTTTGAGAGCAACATTAAGAGATCTATGGATATATCTCTCAACATCCATATGACACAGAACTGTAAACAGATTTTCTATTTCTTTATAGATATTTTACAAATCACACACAGTTTTAAAACAAACTGTTTGAGACTCACTGAGATAACTAGACTAACGTTAACTATCTAAACACTGAGAGCCCTTTACTTCACCTGAGCTGAGGTTATCTGAGACTCTCCGTCTGACAGGAGAGTGTTCTCCCTCCACCTTGTTGTTGAAAAAGCTCCTTATATTCGTTAGCTTGGCTAGCTAGCACCAGATGCTAACCACAACGATCTCCGGTAGATACCCACCAGTGCGCGAGGCTCTCTCTCTCTCTCTCGCGCACGCACACAAAATGGCTCGTGCCACACACACACACACACACACACACACACACACACACACACACACACACAGAGCAGAGCTTGAATGAAACACAGAGACCAGAGAAGCTACTTGTAGGCTACTCACGACGCTAGGCTATTATGTGCAGAATCCCTACGTTTAAGGACTAAAAAACGATCCATCTTTCACTTTGCTGTTAGCAAATAATTTGGTGCTCTAGCTAACAGGAAGTCACTCAAGTGTCAAAGTAATTTAGCCTATGGGTAGGTCAAAACTCGAATGGGTGCTGGACATTGGCCTAATCATATCACCTGTGTTGGCTTTATGTTTTTGGTCAAAAATGTGTTTGTTTCACATTTGCATTGATGTAATCAATAATGTTTCTAATTTAATACAAATAATAAAAATAATAATAAAAAAAAAAAAAAAAACATATTTCTTGGGGGTGCTTAGGGGGTGCTTTGGTAATCCTGGCGGGTGCTTCAGCACCCCCTAGCTCCCCCCTGGCGCCGCCCCTGCTGGTGGGTAATCACTCCCAAATGAGTGAGAGAACAGAGACGAGGCATTTGAGTCCTGCAGGATTTCCCCGTTAGTATCAGTGTCTCGAAAACACATGTTGGCGACTGAAAGACATCGAGTGTTTGGTCTTTTCCTGAAGCATCCTTCACCTACAGTGTCTCAACTGAAAGAGGACCACAAACACACACAAAATATAATACAATTTTGAGATATTTGTCTCCCAGACTTTCACTTTTTCTGACATTTTCAACACTAAACATATCGTTAATGTCTCTGTTCAGTGAACTACAGCAATCTGAAAGCCTGTACATTATTTATATCACACTTTATCAGTAGAAACATGCAGGAAATGACTTTTTTGAATGCAGTATTTTCTGATTTATGGCGCAACACAAAGATATTTCGCTCTGTGCAAACCTTTGACTCTAATATGTCAACAACATGAAACAAGAATATGAACCTGGTTCTACGTCCTGACACATCCTTCATCTACACTGTCTCAACTGAAAGAGGACCAGAAACACATTAAAAAAAATAATAAAATGTGGAGACTTTGGGATATTTATCTCCCATTCTTTTACTTTTCGGGCATTTTACAGACCAAACATGTCGTTGATGTTACTGTTTACCAAACTACCACTTTTTCTGAAAAATGCATAAAATGATGCAATATATGTTAAATACATGGTTTATTATACATGTCATTACTGGGGTTCCATTTCTTCTGATTACCTAATTTGGGCATGCACATTTGCCGCGCTCAAACCTACCTCTTTTGGATTTGGAAAGGTTGGCATGCATGGCATCAACGTGTTCCTATGGAGCCAAATATACCAAAAGATCAGTGGCGCTAGGGGGCGATAGGGGCGCTAGGGGCGCCGCCCCACCTCTTCCCACATATAAAAAAAAATACTAAATTAAAAAAAACATATTTAAAAAAAAAATATTTAAAAAATATATATATTTTATATTTTTATTTTGAATGAACAAGGTAAATATCATACAATTGGTATCAGTAAAATGTATAATCTACAATAAAATCTCGTTTAAAGGAGACCTATCATGCTATATGTATATGATATAGTGTATGACCATACCTATATAAGGTATATTTATACATTTTATTTTTCAAAATACCAAACAGATCATTTTTTAGCCATGCTAAGAAAATTCTGAGCAGCAGCTGACCACGCCCCCCTGCAGAAGAGGGGGGCATGAGCCAGCGAGAGTCACGTTACCATGCTTGCTGTGATTACGAGTGTGGAATACACATGTCATGTCACAGTCTGCTTTCTCACTCACCTATTTTCTGCATTATCATTCCTTAGTCACCTGGTAGTCACACCCTGTCTCTCTCTCTCTCACTCTGTTACACCCATCAGCTCCATTAGTATTTAGGCCCACTTCACCTTCACCTCAGTGCCAGATCGTACTTCGCAGCATGCTTGTCTTTCCCGCACTACTCCTCAGATTGCTCTCCCGGTTTCGACCCTGCCTGTCCCTGACCAGCCTGCCTCGCCTGCTCCCTGACCCGTTCTGTGCCTACGACTCCCGTCCTGCCTTCTCCCGGAAACCTCGCCTGTCCCCGACCAGCCCTTTGCCTACTATCTGCCGTGTTGTCTCCTACCAGCCTATTGACTCTAATAAAGCTGGTTACCGACTATCTCTGGTTTCCCGTGTTCTGCATTTTGGTCCTCAGCTCGTTTGTGACAGAACGATCTGGCCAGAAATGGACCAAGCAAACACCGGGTCTCCTAGAGACCGCTTTGAGAGGGTTGAGGATGCCATCCAAAGACAGGAGGTCACAATAGCTACCTTAGCTATCGGGACCCACCAGGCAACCTCAACCCAGGGACAAACGCTGGCTCACCTTACCTCCCAGATGCAACAGATGGCCGCCACCGTACAACAGCTAGCCGCTACCATGGCTGCTACCGTCCCTCCGCCCGCAGCTCCGATGCTCGCTCCAGCCCCTGGGTCGACGGGATACGCTCCGGAGCCTCGTGTGGGAACGCCGGAACGCTACGCTGGTGAGCCGGAGGGATGCAGGCCTTTTCTCACAAACTGTTCCATATTGTTTTCACTGCAGCCACACACCTTCGCCTCCTCGGCGGCTCGGGTAGCTTTCACCGTTAATCATCTGACGGGGAGAGCACGTTTATGGGGAACTGCTGAGTGGGAGCAGCAGACACCAGCCTGCGCCTCGTTTGCTGCCTTTTCCGCGGAGATGCGGAAGGTGTTCGGTTCCGTTCGTCTGGGTCCCGACGCTGCTGGAGGCCTGCTGAGTTTGTGCCAGGGTTCCGGCACGGTGGTGGATTACGCTATTGACTTCCGCACCAGCAGCCGTCGCAGCAGCTGGAATGAGCCGGCGCAGTGTGACGCATATCTGAGAGGATTAGCGGATTATATGAGAGATGAGCTGGTTTCCTATGATCTCCCTGCTTCCTTGGATGGGTTGATAGAGCTCACCTCTCGGATTGACGGACGAATCCAGACTCGGAGAGGAGAGCAACAGACGCGAGCGGTGGGCCGCTGCTCGCGACAACAACTTCCGGTTTCCGGGAGATTTCGACTTCCGGGTTCGGCGGAGAGTTCCCACTCCTACTCTGACTCACGGTACGAGGTCGAGCCCATGCAAGTGGGTCGTACCAGTCTTACCTCTGAGGAGAGGGAGGTACGTCGAAGAGGTAAAAGACAGAGCTCATCAGTAATGGGGAGTATACTGGTGGGCCAAACCTCTGAGCTGATCCCCAATCTAAGACCCTTGTGCCATGCTCGACTCCTCCTGACAGGCAAATCTCAGGCTCTGGCTGTTTTTATCGACTCCGGATCAGATGTTAGCATCATTGACGAGGAGCTCGCACGACAGCTGGGCATCCAACAGGTTCGGCTGCTCCAGCCGGTACCGGCTAATGCTTTGGATGGTCACCTGCTGGGAACAGTGACACACCAGACGACACCGGTCCGTATGCTCATGTCGGGGAACCACCATGAGACAATCCGGTTTCATGTGCTACGGTCCCCCCAAATCCCTCTGATTTTGGGTTATCCGTGGCTCCGCCGCCACAACCCGAACATTGACTGGGCAACTGGGTCCATCCTAGGTTGGAGTTCTTCCTGTCATCAGGTTTGTCTCAAGCAGGCCGCCGCACCTCAACTATCTGTGGATATGAACCTGGTTCCGGATGTCACAGGGGTTCCGGCGGAGTATTTGGACTTTAAGGAGGTGTTTAGCAAGGCTAAGGCGACATCTCTCCCACCTCATCGGCCCTATGACTGCGCCATTGAGCTACATCCAGGCGCAGTCCCACCCAAGGCCCGGTTGTACTCGCTTTCGGCACCGGAAAGGAAGGCCATGGAGACCTACGTCAATGACTCTCTGGCTGCGGGAATTATTCGTCCTTCCACATCACCCGCAGGAGCAGGGTTTTTTTTTGTGGCGAAGAAGGACAAGACCCTGAGACCCTGCATTGACTATCGGGGTCTGAACGACGTCACGGTGAAGAATCGTTATCCCTTGCCACTCATCTCGTCAGCATTTGAGTTACTACAGGGGGCTACAATCTTCACTAAGCTGGATCTACGAAACGCTTATCACCTGGTACGAATCCGGGAGGGGGACGAATGGAAGACCGCCTTCAACACCTCTTCGGGACATTACGAGTACCTGGTGATGCCATTTGGACTTACCAACGCCCCTGCAGTTTTCCAGGCGTTGGTGAACGACGTACTCCGAGACATGTTGGATCGTTATGTTTTTGTCTATCTGGACGACATCTTGATTTTTTCTAAGAACCTCAAGGAGCACGTCCATCATGTCCAGACAGTCCTCCAGAGACTTCTGGAGAACTCACTGTTCGTCAAGACGGAGAAGTGCGAGTTTCACACTTCTTCGGTCGCCTTTCTTGGCTACATCGTGGGTCAAGGAAGTGTGGAAATGGATCCTTCTAAGGTCTCAGCAGTTACCTCGTGGCGGGTCCCTGATTCCCGGAAGGAGCTGCAGCGTTTCCTGGGTTTCGCCAACTTTTACAGACGGTTCATCCGTGGCTACAGCACCGTGGCCGCCCCGCTCACCGCCCTGACCTCATCCAAGGTGACGTTCCGATGGTCCCCTGCAGCCGAGGAGGCTTTTCAGGACCTCAAGGGCCGGTTTACGTCAGCTCCTATCCTTCAAGTACCAGACACCGCTGGTCAGTTGGTGGTGGAGGTGGATGCTTCTGACGTAGGGGTGGGGGCCATCCTGTCGCAACGTTCTGGTGAGAACCAGAAGCTCCACCCCTGTGCTTTCTTTTCGAGGAGATTGAGTCCGGCGGAGAGAAACTATGACGTGGGGAATCGAGAGCTTCTAGCAGTCAAGTTGGCGTTGGAGGAGTGGCGACACTGGCTTGAGGGGACAGAACAACCATTTCAGGTATGGACCGACCATAAGAACCTGGAATACATCAGGTCGGCACAGAGACTGAATTCTCGGCAAGCCAGGTGGTCGTTATTTTTCACCCGGTTTAATTTTTTTCTCTCCTACCGCCCGGGCTCCCGCAACGTGAAGGCCGACGCTTTGTCCCGGCAGTTCGGGAGGGAGGGAGACACCCGGGGTATTCCGGACACTATTCTTCCTGCTCCTCGAGTGATCGGCGTCCTCGCTTGGGAGATTGAGGAGAGGGTTAAGACCGCTTTGGTGGACCAACCCGGTCCTAGTTCTTGTCCTCTTAACCGCTTGTTTGTGCCTCAGGTTTTGAGGGCTGAGGTGCTTCAGTGGGCTCATAGCTCCAGACTTTCCTGCCACCCTGGAATTCAACGTACCAAGGGGATGGTCCTACAACGGTTCTGGTGGGCCACGCTGGAGGCTGACACCCGGGAGTTTGTGAACGCCTGTCCTGTGTGCAATCGGCACAAACCATCTCACCAAGCGCCAGCTGGCCTCCTTCATCCATTACCGGTCCCACGTCGCCCTTGGTCGCATATTTCATTGGACTTTGTGACTGGTCTACCACCGTCCCACGGACATACTGCCATCTTGACGGTGGTAGATCGGTTTAGTAAGATGGCTCATTTCATACCCCTGCCTAAGATCCCGTCAGCTAAGGAGACGGCAGAACTGATTCTGCTCCACGTGTTTCGCATTCACGGACTGGCGACTGATGTGGTTTCCGACCGGGGGCCCCAATTCACCTCTGTGTTTTGGAGGGAGTTTTGTGAGCTCATCGGGGCGACGGTTAGTCTCACCTCCGGTTTCCACCCACAGGCCAATGGCCAGACCGAACGGAAGAATCAGGAGATGGAGACCACTCTCCGCTGCATGGCTTCCGATCATCCCACGACCTGGTCAAAACAACTCCTGTGGGTGGAGTATGCCCACAACACCCTCATCAGTTCCGCTACTGGTCTTTCCCCTTTTCAGTGTGCATACGGTTTTCAACCCCCATTGTTCTCTGCATTGGAGAAGGAGGTTACCTGTCCGTCTGTCCAGGCTTTCATCCGACGTTGTCGGAGGACTTGGAGGCAGGCTCGTACAACTCTGCTTCAGTCTGCTAACCGGTACGCCACATCAGCGAACCGCCGACGAACCAAGGCACCTGTGTACCAGGTAGGCCAGAGGGTGTGGCTTTCCACCCAGAACATTCCCCTTCGGATGGAGTCTAAAAAGTTAGCGCCCAGGTTTATTGGACCCTTCGAGATTGTCAAGGTCATTAATCCTGCAGCAGTTCGACTGAGTTTGCCCCGGAACATGAAAATCCATCCCACCTTCCACGTCTCTAGGATTAAACCTGTCCGGGAGAGCCCTATGGTTTCCGCCGCCCCTCCACCACCACCCCCTAGGATGATCGATGGGGGCCCTACCTACACCCTTCGTCGTTTACTCCGTTCCCGTCTCAGAGGAAGAGGGGTTCAATATTTGGTGGACTGGGAGGGCTATGGTCCTGAGGAGAGGCAGTGGGTTCCGGCTCGTCATATCCTCAACCCTCAGCTCATCCGAGACTTCCACCTGCGTTACCCGGAGCAGCCGTCTAGGACCCACGCTCGACCAGGCGTTAAGCCAGGGAGTACTCGTCCGCTACGGACCAGAGGCTTCGTCGAGGAGGAGGAGGGGGAGTCGTCATCGGGCGAGGAGGACGAGGATTTCCAGGAGGGAGAGGCCGAGAGAGCAGTCTCAGACGAGTACTAACCTTTCCCATACCTCCACCTTCCACCCGGTGTCTGTAGGGTTTTTTTTTTTCTTGGGTCTCTTTTTTTTTTTTTTTTTAGTATAGAGAGGCGAAGTCACGCCCATCTACTTCCGGCCCATGGGACCCCGGAAGCGAAAAATAATACATTGAATTCAATGGAGAGAGAAAACGTATCTTTTGATCCCGTTTGAATTGTGCCACGAACTACACATATGATGTTTGTCAATCTTAAACAATCATTTCCATGTCAAAAAAGTCAGATTTTGTCGTACAACTGTTGAAATATAAGACTATGAAAAATACGCGACTACAAAGACTACAAATCCCAAATCCCATTCTGGGTCGCGTAAGTGATGTCATAGGCGATAATGCTCCAAGTTGCTCCAAGTGGTTGGTTCACTTTTACAAGATGCCTGTGTGCTTTGTACCAGGTTGTAATCACACAAGTGATCACACCACTTGCTCGTTCTATCGCTTCCCGTCTGATGAAAGGACCAGGAGTCGCTGGATCAGACATATCAGGTAATATCATAGGTAGTATACATGTTGTGCATGGAACATAGTCAAGTTAGCTACCTAGCTAGTAGCGATGAGTAGCGAGCACGTTAGTTAGCATTACATTACTTAGCCTTGTCAGTTTTAGTAGCCTTACCATGAAGTTATTATTTTATTACATGAAGTAAACCAAAATATTAAACAGTAAGAGTAGTCATGATGGTAAGTATTTCGTGAAACATTTGAAGAGTAGCCTACTGCGCCCTCCACCGGGTGCTAAGGAAGCAGTTCAGGGAGAGTGGAAGGCAGGCAGGGGTGATAACAGTGACAGTGAGGGGGAGTCAATCTGTTTGTTGGAAAGACAGTCGTTGTGTGCTTACTGAGAGAAAATTGTTAGAAGAGATAATTATTCAAAGTGTTGTTACTTTAAAGTGTTGTTACTTTAAAGTGTTGTTACTGACCTTTTTCTCTTTTTTTTCTCCTTACCTCACCTGTAACTGCTGAGACGTTGAGGAACATGCACACTGACCTGCTCTGGCAACCTGACTTCCACTGTACGTAATAGTATTTGGTTATGGTATATTATTTATATACATCAAAGGCACAATGCACCCCCCAGAGACACACATGTATTGAGTGTGATAGTTTGCATAGGTCATGTGAAATCATCTTTACATACTAGAGCGGCAACTTGTTTTGAAATTGAATTTTTAATATCTGATAAAGTTGATCTGTTTTCTTCTTCTCTCTTCCCAGCTCCATCCATCACCGTGCTCTGTTCCTGCAGGTCCTGCTTGCTAATCAATGCTCATATTTTTTTACACAATTACAAATAAAGTCAATGTATTGTATGACATGAAGTTGTGCTTCATTCTGAGTCAATAATACATTCATTCTGCCTTCAACTGTACAATGATTGTGGACTGCACCGACATCCATGTAGCTCCCCCCAGTAAGATGAACCAAGCAAAGAGGGTCACCATCATGCCCAAGGACATCCAGCTGAGAGAGGGCTTAGACTGACCTGAGACCAGCACACCCAAACACAGCGGCTCTTTTAAGAGCCACCTACAGTTTCAAAGAGTTGCAATCCTACGTTATTATAATGATTAAACTGGTTCATGCATCACTTAGTTTACTGAACCGTGATGAATGAGAGAAATTAGTGAGGTAGTGGTTTACTGAAGTTACAAAGACATTAATATATGAGTAACAGGTCAGTGTAAACACACGCTTCTGTCAATTATGGATCATTCAAACTATTTATATAAAAAATATGTAATAAAGTTCTCAAACAAGTATTCGGTATATTCCTTGATAGCTTTTGGAGAAGGTTGTTTTTAAGTTTACTAAAATCTATCGTTTCAACTGTTTCACTTTATAAAAAGGGAACAGGTGAGTAGAGCAGCATCGAGTTTCTTATTCTGTCAGTAAATTATCCAAATGAAATGTTTTTCATTATTTTAGTCAACCCTAAACAAATTGATTGTACCTTTTAATAATGACCTTACATGGTCGGCAAAGTTCAATTAACTTCAGAAAATCAAATCTGTGAAAGAAAAAACTAATAAATGTTTAAAGATAGGAACTTGCCACCCCACTGAAAAACAGTCTAGAGATTCAAAGGCGTAGTTGTAGTTCAGTCCAACGTTTCATTTGGATTCATTTCTCCAACAGTCAACTATTTTCATAAAGAATATATATATTTTTCAAAGTCAACTTTATTGTCAATCTTACTCAGTTTGTGTTTATAGACGGAGATCAAAAAGACGTTTCCAACAATCCCAAATACGAAAAATAAAATTATATAATTTACAGATATGTATACAAATATATATATCCTATATACACCATCATGTATAATGAAGGAAATGTGTTAGATAACAAGTAAATAGAGTTACATACAGATCCATGTTAGTGCAAAAGATGGAATAACTAAGAAGCACGCAGTATAATAATAATTACATGCAACAATTAAATAACTGCTCAGCATCTCCACCACAATCCCAATCTGCTGTGTCCTGTTTTCCTCCCCTCTGCATAACACCCCATCACACATAGGAAACACAACGCAGAGTCCGAGGGTGTTAAGAGTATGCTTATTTAAATGTGCTCCTCTCTACTGGCCAACACAGGGAGCATGCTGGGTGTAGAATTTTTCCAGGAGGAGGAGATTGCCATGCCAAGCAGGGTCTTTGGGGATGATGATCGCCTCCTTCGTGGTCCACACAACAAAGTAGCAGAGACTCCGGTCTGTGATGTGCAGCTGCCCTTGGACCTGGTGCCAGTATGGGTGATTGACCCACCCTCCTCACGGAGACAGAAGGATGGTAACTCGACTGCCTCCGCGATGGTCATGTTCCTCTGGCTGTGTGAACACTTCACCTCCAGCAGGGCAGATGGCTGCACAAGTCCATCGGGTGATGCTCCCAAAACACCGACTCACTCACAAAGAGACCAGACTCAAACACTGTCACTTGATAGGCCTCCACAAAAGCCTTCACCCCTTCAGCCTCGTTTACAACCCCCCAGTTGACAGTTAGCGATGTCTCTGGCCAGTGGGTTGTATGTCTCCTCTCGCTGTTGGTAAAGTTGAGACACCGGCTGGACTACTTTTGAAGTGCCAGGCTTCCTCCACTGGCACTCAACATCTGTGGAGCTGATCTGCCACATGGCAAATATTGCCAATGCTGCAGCGTGGCTGCATTTGTACATCCCCCGTGCACAATCACAGACAGCGCTCTGCATCGCGCCATCGTCTCCCATGCAGATCTGTAAACATAAAGTAAGTACCATTTGTTAGCATGCTATAATAGATTGAATGAGCAATAATACAAGGATGGTCCGGATCTGGGGGGGAGGGTTTATTTTTCCATAGTGTTGTCCTCTTCTCTGATTGTTGTATTGGTTGTGATTGTACTTTTCTAAATGTGTATGAATACATTTTTGAAAAACATTTGATCAACAATAAAAAAGGATTTGGTCAGGATCTATACTCGGTGTGTAGTTTATTAATTAATCAATGCTCTCTACATTAGGAACACACATACAGTACCAGAGGGAGTCACACACAGCTGGGCCTAGATAACCAAACCCTTGAATCTACACACAGCAGATAAACTCAAATGACACAACGAGATGTAGAAGGAGATGACACACACAGTATAGTCGATATAAAACTGGCCGCTTCAATCTGAAGAGCAACTCAAACAAAACACGGGAGTGTACCTTGTTCTTGTGAACACTAATGTTATCCACAGCATACACAGAGACCACGGAGTTCTTAAGGAGAAAACTAGTTACTAAAACAAAACACGTTAGTGTACCTTGTTAGCTAATGTTAGCTAGCTGACATTAACGTTACACATTGCACACATATTACTCACCGAAACCTTGTAAAGCCGGTCCCGCTGCTCTTACAGAACCGACTAACTCCCCTTTCGTGTATGTACAGCTCTCAACGTGCCCAGACTTGTAGTGATGTTCACCTCGTTTTATACTTTCCTCATTCTGAAAGAAACAGGTGAAATTGGCTAACGTGACGGCCGTCTTTGTGATGGTGACGCGTGTTGTGCGAGACCAGAGACCTGTAGTTAACTGAGCGGTTTCACACAAACAAATGTGTAACTTCACAGTTTTACGACACATTTTTATTTTTTTGACTTTCAAAATGTTCTTTTAAATTGACAAACATCATATGTGTCATTCGTGGCACAATTCAAACGGGATCAAAAGATAACCTTTCTCTCTCCATTGACTTCAATGTATATTTTTCCGCTTCCGGGGTCCCATGGAGGCTCTCGGAAGAGGAGGGACTTCGCCTCTCTATTGTTTAGACGTCTGGAGCCGTCCATTAAGGGGGGGGTTCTGTCACAGTCTGCTTTCTCACTCACCTATTTTCTGCATTATCATTCCTTAGTCACCTGGTAGTCACACCCTGTCTCTCTCTCTCTCACTCTGTTACACCCATCAGCTCCATTAGTATTTAGGCCCACTTCACCTTCACCTCAGTGCCAGATCGTACTTCGCAGCATGCTTGTCTTTCCCGCACTACTCCTCAGATTGCTCTCCCGGTTTCGACCCTGCCTGTCCCTGACCAGCCTGCCTCGCCTGCTCCCTGACCCGTTCTGTGCCTACGACTCCCGTCCTGCCTTCTCCCGGAAACCTCGCCTGTCCCCGACCAGCCCTTTGCCTACTATCTGCCGTGTTGTCTCCTACCAGCCTATTGACTCTAATAAAGCTGGTTACCGACTATCTCTGGTTTCCCGTGTTCTGCATTTTGGTCCTCAGCTCGTTTGTGACATGTCATCTCAGAGCAATGCATGTGTTCAAGCATATTATCAATTTGATCCAGAAACTGAAGCAGCGGAGGTTTTGGTGGAGGTGCAAACATCTCGGTTGGAGCAGGACGTTTCTGAATGGTCAGTTGACAAGCTGTTTTCCCTATTTATTTTTACTCTGTTTGTTACGATGCTTGCTACTTATTCCGTTCATATTTTGGCTAATTAGCAAGAATGCAATGTGTACAGTTTGTAACTTATAGTTTGTAACGCAAAAACAGCGATACATATATATATTTATAAAGGGAGACGTTCATATTTTCAGCATATATACGATGGCCTCATTGCGTTTAATAGTTTACAGTCCTTTTCTTCCAACATCGTGCAACAACCGTTGGAAAGTTCAATAACTTAGGGTGATAAAAAGTATAACTCCAACACCTCAGTTGTCAGCAATGTGTGTTGTTTCATGTGTTTTTAAAAGCTCAGTTATTGACTTCTTTCTAAAGGGGTACATGTGCAACTTGCGCCACGATGCCTTCTGAACCGGAGCATGTGTACTGCATGGAGATACCACAGGTAACATTTTTGATAGCTTCACTAAGTTCAATATATGTTTATCACACTAGGTGTCAAGACGGATGCAGGAACATGAGGACTCTGTAACCTGTGTGGTGGACCATCCTGGATTGGAGCCTGTGTGCCTGAATGTGTTCTCCCTGCAGAATGCATTGAATATTTACAGAGCTGAACATGGTGGACTACAGTTGAGGCAAATAGAGCAGTGAGTGGTGTGTTTGTTTTGACTGAAATTGTAAAACGAATGCCAATATTGTTCATGGAAATAAATACTGGTGTATATGGCTTTATGCAATCTTTCATTCTGTCATTGTACAGGTACTATTATATACTACACAGCAATGGCAAAACACACCCATGTGTACGACAAAAAAAGTCCACACACAACCTTATGCTTTTGAAATCAGAATATTCTTTACCCATCCCAACATGAATAATCACGACACACTTGATATCAACTCGGAACTATATTGTCAAAATCAACGGTTATTTGAACCCATAAAAAAAAACTAAATGTACTTGTATTTTGTATAAATGACACTAAATATTTTTTTTATGATTTCAGACGTCACAGGTATCTAGCCTACAGAAGCTTTGTGAGCTGGTGCTGGGGCTTCCTTGGACGCAGGATCAGAGTGGTGATTCCGGCCTGCGTTGTCCTCAGGATTCGCAAGGAGTTTCCTGATCCGTGAAATGTCTATGTTGGGTTCAGACAGCAGCCAAATTGAACCGTGTAGCATACCCGGCGATGACCTCCTCCCTGTCAGGTCGCTCATATTGGGAACACAGGTCCTCTGGGATGGGTATCTTCAGAAGCTCCTGTGTGAATGGTGCCGGGTCCACAAAGACTTGGTCGAAGATGAGGTCCATCAAGTTGGCCACGTAGCCTGTGCAATGTTAAAAAAAGCACAACAAAAAAAGTGGTTTAGATTAGTATATGCATGTAAAAAAACTGAAAGTTCTTTTTATTTTATATTTGTAAATAGTTGTATAATAAATATTTTAAACACTTACGGAATGTGGGGTCAGTCTTTACTGGTTTTGCTCTGCATTCTCCCTTCCTGGCCTTTGGGAACTGCAGTTTATATACAGAGGGTTTCCAGTGGATGTAGTGGCTTGTGCACGGTCAGCGTTTTCATTGTAGTGCAGGGCTGCCAGTCTTTCATTTCCGCCATGAGAAAAATGTAAATAATAGCAAAGGATGTACAAATTGTCACTAATTAGTAAGTAACTATGGTTTATTTTACCTGCACAACATTCCAAGAAATGGAAACACAACATTCTTTGGAGCAAAGCGCAGGATGACGGCATGGCAACGGAAGTGTTTCGACACCAACGCTTCTGCAGGGAATTTTAGCCTGGACAGCTGTAACATAATTGTATTTGACATTAAAAACAAAACAAAAGATAAAACAAAAATATTTGTACAACAATTAGAAGCACACAAATTAAAGGCTACAACATCAGAATGTCAAGATGTATCCAAAGAACATTTGAAAAACGTGCTTCTAACCTGTACATCGATGTGAACCAAGAGTCCTCGAGGATAGCTGTGTACGAACAGTACGGTACTTGGGTGGGTCAGTCTGACATGCAGAATCTATCATCACAGGTAATCTGCTGGTAGCATGTGAGGTGCTGGCCTGTAAAGAAGAAAACATAGTTAGAACAAAATCATCTCAACTTAGTATTCAGGATGAGAAATGAGGGATTTCATTTTGGGATGAAATCCCAAAAGATGGGGCTTAAAACTCTATTTAGCAAAGCTCTTTGCTTAGCCTTTTCCAATCTGAGTTAGTTTTGAACCGTAACGTGCATGCTGTGTTTCTGACTCAATACAGATGATGTGCTGGAGAGGGGCTGAGCTCAGTAGACTGACTGTAATGAGTGCTAGCTGCTAATTAGCCTGTTGCTAGAGGTAAGGCCTCGTCAACAACAACATACATCGTGGTGTGTGTGTCCCCTCGCATACATACATACAGTGTGGTATCCTAACACACCCCCATTTATATTCATGTGCGCAAACAAGTAAACATACAAAAGCTTTTACATATAACGCTGCAAAAAATGGCATGTCTCATTAGCTTAGCGTAGCGTAGCGTAGCTTAGCTTACAGATCAATGATATATGATCGTTCTTACAGACTACAATCACAAAAGCTTTTACATATAACGCTGATAAAAACGGCACTTGCCTACAGAAGATTACGTTTGTTATTATAACTTACTCAATATGATTTTAGAGGATACAAAATACTAATAAATAGGAGAATAAATACTTGTGTTATCGGCTAGGGCGTGGCTTTACAGCCTTCACACAGATCGCCATTACGGCAGTCTGAACATGTTCGCAAATGCCTGATAATTAAAATAAAAGACAAAGCAAAGACTGCGGAGCGTACAAAATAAAATGTTACAAAAACATATAAACACCTAACCGATTACTATTTGGGTTTGAGGCGACATTGATACGGCGAAGCTACATGCTACATGCTACATACTACAAGCTAGAGATAGCTTTATCAGGAAAAACACCGCTAAATAAAAACTTACAGCTTCAAAATTGGATGTGTCCTCACTGGCCTGGTCCCGGATGGTTGGTATTGATCCCGGGTGTAGCATTAGTTTGGAGGCATATCCGTGTTGGACTTGAGAGAAGTTCATAAACATGTCCGTGGTAAAATGTTTGGAACACACAAACAGAAATCTGCCGGGGTCTTCTGGCACATGTCCCTTGAAAATGAAGTCTAGCCACAGATTATTTTCTTTTTCCACTGATGGCATTGCATGCAGTCCCCTGTTCCGAGTCTTGCAGCCAACAACAGCACAACGTTTAACTGGCTTAGACATCCTGGCAAGAGCAGGCAAAAACACAGATGTGACTGGGGTTGATTTAGCCTGCCGATAGCCTATATGCGAATGAGAGGTTTGGCAATGCACGTGGCCGTGGCTCATTCCCCTGATAGGTGGAGAGTTGACCAATAAGCGGAGTACGTCTTTGTGACGTAGAAAAGTGTTGGAATCTGGATCCATTTTTTTCAGATCCGTTGCAGCCCCTTTTTTAGAGATTTGGCGAAGGAGGAAAATAGAGAGGGTTGTGTTTTCTGACACTTGGTGAGTTCCCTGGAACACCGGGGACACATAATCATGTATAAAAGACGTACAAAGGTGCATTTTGCATGATAGGTCCCCTTTAAAATTGTGCTACGATGTCTAAAGTTACTGATAAGTCACATAAGTTTCCTGCCTGGCCTTGCCCGTGGCATTAGTTTATCATTACCGGGCGCCGTGCAAGGAGCCTCCGAGCCAAACAGCAGCAACCAGCACGTTGCAAAAGCCTCAATAGTAAACTGTGCCGCCGAAACATAATTTCAGCCAATCAGCGCCGTCAAATATTTTGGTCACGAGGGCGCTCACGTTGGCGCCCACGTTGCTTGTGCGTTGATGTGAGTTGACGTGAGTTGTTTTTTAGACTCGTGAGTGACCAAGGTGATGAGAATGACTTTGTGTGCAGGTGGAGTCGCCGGACCTTGGTCCCCGTCCAATTCCGTTCAAGAGCTAATCTCCAATCCTTTCGAAAGGAGAAGTTTAGGAGATAAACTGTTGCTTAAAGACCTTGGACCGGACCAACCCGATTTGTATATATCGCAGCAAGCTTGAAAAAGACAACGTATCAACGAGGCTTCTCACGTAGCTGGTACACCAGAAAGGCATGGCTAGCTGGATGCAAACAGGTAAATGCTGTCTTTTGTTTCCCATGCTTGCTCTTCAAACAGCCGGGGACAGATACGATCTGTTCAGAAACTAGACAAAAGTTAACCAAGTACAAACCACAGACTGTCTGTGTCATGGAGAATACAGTCGCTGGTTTATTTATGTCTGTATAGGCCGTTGTTGTGAGTGTGGACGGTCGGAGCATATATAACGTTAGCTTAGCCAAGCTCCATTTAGAAAACATGCATTTTAAAAGAGTTTTTCGCCTGCCGTCTGTCTGCAGACTTGTCAAAGCATTAATTCATGGTTTTTACTAACCGGTATCAGTATGTTGTTAATTTGGCATCATTTTGAAACGTGTATTACAATTAAATCACGGTAAAATATGTTCATCTTGTTGTAGTTGTAGCCCCCTTGCCAGCGATTCTCTCTCTAGTTTAGCATACTCAGCCCGACTCAGCCTGGTTGTTCCTGGCCCTAGAACCACGATTTTATGGGGACAGAAAAACTGTGAATTAGGACCCGCTAGCCGGTACTAGGCCAAGTGGAAACGCAACCAAAAACGGGCCCCGCACGGCTCGGCACTGTCTGTGTCATGGTGAATACAGTCGCTGGTTTATTTATGTCTGTAGGCCGTTGTTATGAGTGTGGAGTGAGCATATACAACGTTAGTTTAGCCTGGTCGACCCAATCTCCATTCAGAAAACAAGCATTCTAAAAGGTTTTTCGCCTGCCGTCTGTCTGCAGACTTGTCAAAGCATTAATTCATGGTTTTTAATAACCGGTATCAGTACGTCGGGATCATTTAGAAACGTGTATTACAATCTAATCACGGTAAAATATGTTAATTTTGTTGTAGTTGTAGCTCCCGAGCGCGTCTTGTTTGAATGATGCGAGTAAACACAGCTGGCAGCCGCGGTGAAACTCAAGCGACTAGAGCGATGCGATAGGAGCGTTTAGAGTGAAGCGAATATTCGCATCACGTCCGGTCTGAACGGACACTGGAAACGCGCCATTACATCACCAGAAGTCCTAATTTAAGGGGTCATTTCTCCCAAAAAATGTTTTTTTACTCACTATATCAATAGCCCCACCAAAAATATTTTCCACCAGCCGCCACTGCAAAAGATAAATGTAAACAACAGAAGAAGCAATCGAAATGTGTATTTCCTGGTTATTCGACAATGGTACACACCCCTGACACATTCCTGTTATGCTGTGTCTGGACCCTGAGTCTGTAATAAAGTTCATTCATTCATTCCTACCGTTATAGAACGTCACGAGTTCCCCCGCGTCACCAGTTATACGGTAACACTATGGAAGCAAACAAGAGACAGAAGTATTTGAATTTTATTAGACACCGAATTTATAGCATTGAAAATAATTACTTTGAAAATCATGTATCTGAATTTTTTTTTGATCCGAATTTACCTATGTGAAATAAAAATGTAAAACTTCAAGTTAAAAAAATTTGAATGCACAATTTCGGTGTATAAAATTCGATGTCAAAAATGTCGGTGTTTAAAATTCGATATCCAAAATTGTAATGCAGCATCATCCGGGCCAGCGCCATATAGACTGATTCTATTATAGATATTCTATCTATATGGCGCTACTCAGACAGGATAAGCAATCGAGCCCGAATGCAATCAAACCGACTTCTGGCCTATCAGAGCATGGCTTTGTCAGTCATGTGATCACAACAAGCGGGAGAAAAATGATGGAGAACAGTGGGGCTCGGGTAAGTAGTCAGTTTGTGCTCTTTTTTTTCAAGGAGTGAGGGCTCGACAGCATTTGTATCTTACATTAGCTAGCTAAATGAGTGAAGTAGCCTTGTGCCTTGCTGTTGGCAAGCTCCGTAGTTATCATTAATTGAAGTGAATCACAACGTTACCGTGTCCTTTTGTGTGTGTGTGTGCGTGTGTGAGAGGGGGGGTAATGGTTTGCAAAGTAACATTAAGATCACTTCGGTTAGATAAGTCAAGTAGACCATGCTACACGATACAAATACTCTCTTACAAAAGCCCTGCATTTAAACATGTTAATGTTACTTTAGTAAACGTAAGCTAGTATAATTAGGAAAGTGTTGTTAAAGTATTTAAAGTAGACACAAGTTATACTATTATATCATTTGTTTTATTGTTATTACCAATGCAAGAGTTGACTTAACTGTTGTAGTTGGACATCATTTTGAACAATGAGCTAACTAATTAATTCATCTTCCTATTATACACACATGCATTTCCAAACATTTGGACTACCTATGTTGCGAATGTATTATCTTTTCAATTTACACACGGCATCTATTGCACGTCTGTCCGTCCTGGGAGAGGGATCCCTCCTCTGTTGCTCTCCCTGAGGTTTCTCCCATTTTCCCTTTAAACTGTGGGTTTTCTTCGGAAGTTTTTCCTTGTACGATGTGAGGGTCTAAGGACAGAGGGTCTAAGGACAGAGGGTCTGAGGACAGAGGATCTAAGGACAGAGGGTCTAAGGACAGAGGGTGTCGTATTGTCATACTGATATTTTGTACAAACTGTGAATTCCACTGATACAAATGTAACATTTAAATAAATAAACATTGATTGATTGACTAATGATTACTTTCATAATGGTTTAATGTGCTGACTATTTCCTACATTAATAGATTAAGGTCTGGTTTGTTCAAACTCTCAAAATAGTTGGACATGCTGTCATAATTACCCAGAGTCCGAAGTGACACCTTTACAATGTTAAAGCTGTTAGATAAATGTAGTGATGTAAAAACTAAAATATTCAAGATAGTGTAGTGGAAAAGAGATAATGTTTTAAAAACATGTTAATAACACAAAATCTCTTGTTTTGGACTGACAGTAATGATTCAAGAAATAGTAGATAAATAAATACACACACATCAATCTGTGTGCATTTGTTGTGGATGGAACACAACAAATGGTGCTCTTACCTGTGATGCCTCCTCCAAACATTATAACCAGACTGTATCATTCAAACTATAAGTAACAGTTCTAGCTACTTGACTTTAGACAAACAATTCAAAAGACAAAATCAACACAATTTATTGAAAGACCAATCTTTATTTTACAGTGCCTCTCCTTTTGTTTGTATTATTAAACCCTGTCATTCTAAAAAACTGAGCAACTCAACAGTTAACTTTATATTTCTTATTGTCCAAAGCATCTATTACACTATTTTTTCCCCTCTCATATTCACAGGATGGATGATTAGAGACTTTGGGGGAAACCTCAGCTTTTTGAACATCCTGTCTGTTGGTTTGGCCAGAGAGGACCGAGGGTCTTTTCCTGCGAGGAGGACCAGGCCTGATGGAGGACGACCTACACCAGCTGCACCTACATAACTTAGCCCATGCTGGGCATAGCTGTTACCACCTGCACAGGCCTAGCCTGTCAATTAACAGATTAACATTTAGTGTAACTTATGTATATTATTTTTCGTTTTTATTTTTTTTTAAATGGTGATGGTTCATGCTTGATAACTTTTAGTTCACATTTCAATAAATTGTATTTGCACTCCTTTTGTCCGTTATTCTTACTGAAAATGTTAAATTACACATTCACATCTGACTGAAGATTGGCACCATTTATTTGTGACGTTGCGAACTCTGCGGTACAAGTATTGTGAAGCTCATAAAGTGAGGCAAATGCATTTGATCAGCTGACTTTTTTTTGTGCCAAACTTTAGGCCTCACAATAATCACACTGTCTCTGAGGTGCAACGTAAAACACAAAACAACACAACAATGAAGTTCCTGTTAGACTACAAAACTAGTCAATGTGCAGGTCTTTGTGTTACAATATAAGTGTCTCTTAGTGAATGTCCTGTACTGCTCTTAAATCTCATCACATCAGCTTCTCCTTTCCCTCTTGGATGTTCTTCTGGACCCTCAGAGAAAGAGAACATGGTGAAGCAGTCCTGTCTCTCAGGCATGTCCTTTCCTAACAGAAATATCAAAAAACATATTATTGCAGAGCAAGTGTGTTATTTAAGAAAGAGGTGTGTTTGTTCGTTCAGGGGCTATAAATATAATGATTTTTTTTATTTTAATGTGTTTTTTAAATCCAACAGTGTACTACAAAGATAATCAGATTATGAATAAACTGTTCTAAATTCATCAACATTGAAATAAATGTATTATTAAAATAATATTTAACTGTTATCAAAACCTAGTGCAACTGTAGAAGCTTGCTCTGTTCGATTGTCTCACTGCAAGAATCACTTTTAACATGTTGTTTTACAGTCAGTATGCAGAGACAAAGGGTCGCAGTTCTCACTATGTTCAATAATATTTGCCTTAAATACATTGAAATGTGAAAGTTGAACAAAAAAGTAATGTTGCTTGGTAAAATGTAAATGTAACCTTTTTCTAAGAAAGTACACTCAACATCACTGATGTGTAGGTGATCTAGTATTCAGTCATGTTTAATGGCATGTATATCAGTGTATTAGAGTCATTACTTTATGCATTCTTTGTAAAGTATGAAAAAGGTGCACCTTGGAATCCGTGCTGAAGTTCTCTGCTGCTAGGAGTCCAGATCTGTCTCTCCTCCTCTGGTCCAGCCTGTCTGGATCACCTTAAGGACACTTTGAACAAACAGATGTAAAGTTACATGCGTGGGTTACAGACTTCTTTACATGCAAACAACTTTTTATCTTCTTTTGAAAACAGGTCATAATCTTATTGTTATACTTAATAAATTGCTGGATATGACAGTCCTTATACTGTATCAGTGGCGTTTTCATATGCCATATTCATATGTATCACACACATAAGGGTAAGACAAAAACCTATTTAACAAATGGAGAGAAGCTTAAAAAGGAGACTAAATGGAGTCTCTGAGATGGTTTCAAATTGGTACTTTAATTAAAATAAAGGCGCGGTTATGTTATAAACAGAATATTGTTCGACAGAAAAGCAGCTGTGTCTCTGGCTCTGCCAGGTGAAGAAAGAGGCCGAACCCCTCAGGTCCCGCTGTATTTATATCCTCAGCTGGCTCCTCCCTGCAGGCCCGCTCTCCAACGTTTTAATGTCCGTTGTTACGCATATCAGAGGATACAGACATTGTACATTCAATATATCTAAACACTCCTTTTCTCTTCCTTAACTCTTTCATGACTTTTCATTTAACACATTCTAAACGCTGTAATCAATACTCCAAAAATACAGGAAATACTTCACGGCAGTTTGGTTTCCGGTCGTTCCTGATGTTGTCACATGTTGCCCACATCTGTAAACAATAACGTACACAAATAATCTGTACCTTCCTTTAATATTCAACAATAATAATATCTCGACGTCTGTAGTTGTAGTGTTGAAATCAGTAGTTTTCGGTGTGCAACATCATATCGCTGCTAAATTCACCTCTATAGTAAATGGTATATTAGCCTCATGCTAAATGCTAACCGGAGATGAAGGATTTTCAGAATAAAAGCTTAACAACTGGTTGTGCACAAGAACTTCTGGTTTTACAGTATAAAACAGCATTTAAACTGACGGTATGTTTAAGGTACATTATGCCATCAAAACATTGATTTTAATTTCTAACAGTCCCTCCTTACACACCTAAAAGGTGTGTATAATACTGAAATCAATGAGTTCTTCATCTGAACTCTGCATAGTACATAACTCATATCAAAAACATACAATCAAAATGGAATGTTTCGAATAGCCTCAACTTTACAAAAATACAAAAATACTTTGACTGTGTTCAAACATAAAAGTTTTCCCTTGTGCATAACTTCTAGTATTAACATTCAATATGGTTCTTCAAAATAGCAGCATTGGCTTGGTTTCAGAACATTTCTTCCTCCCTCCTTTCACAGAAACCGTTCTCATACCACGCTCAGTGTTAAGGCACTTGTTTTTACAAAGTGAAAAGAAAGGACCCGTTTTAAAATAGTAATGATTCTAAAATGCATGAAATCTATCATATAGAACAGTGAAAATGATAAAATAAAAATGAAAACAAACAAACTATCTTGGACCAGTGTAATGTAAAAATAAAAATACACTATCTTGGAATAGTATAGAGCAGTGGTTCCCAACCTTTTTTGTCTTGTGTACCCCCTGAGCCTTTTGTCATACCATGAGTACCCCCTCACTCATACGTGCTGATGATCCTTCACAAGTAGAACGTAACTGAGTATTGAATGAAAATAACTTTATTTCATTTCCTTAAATTTGAACATCTAATTCTCAGGCATTTTCTTAATTTTAACTTAAATCACTCAATAAAAATGAATATGTTGCCTTGAAAATAAATAATATAATCAAATAAATACATATGAAATCAAAATAATGAACTTATCTTTGCTATATATATCTTGTAACATTTAGGCTTAAACCATGGAGCCCCTTTGAATAAGTCCCCTTTAAACAGGCATTTCAACTTTAATTCAGGAACAAAAGACTTAGCAAAATAATATCCAGAATCAGTATAGGCCTAGCAGTTTCTTTTCACCAGTCATTTACAACTTTTTTTTGGGAGGGGTTAAGCACAGTTAGTATATGTTTATAAAACGGACAAGTCAAATCAAGCAATCTGATGTTTCTTAGCCGTGATATAATGAGCGTATATCCAGGGAATAGTGGTTGTTACTTTTCACAAATCAGTATCCCTCCGCGTCTGAGAACCGTTATACAATCCTAAACTAAACTTTATATAGTAAACTAACTAACTAACTAACTAAGCTTAAGATGGAAACATTTAAGGTTAATTCGACCTCCGGGGTGGGCTTACTATGGAGGAGTGGATTGAGAAGTGCCTATCTCCAGAAAAAAAAGCACCTAAACGACGACATTCGCTATCTGTTATTGTTGTTGCATAGCAACCACCTCGCACTCTGTGCAGAAGGCAACGGAGGGACGATTTTATTTTATTCCCGGGCTGATTTTTAGTCCCAGTCCGCCACTGAACGTAGATATTATGTAAGGTAGTTGTAAATCAAACAAGAGCAGTACATGCTATGTTATAAAGCTGTGGAGGGCGGGAGTTTATAAACCAAAGAGTAACCGCCCTTACGGGACGCTGTAATAAGTAAAGCGAACGCACCCGCAAGGACACCTGGCCTCCAATTGGTTGAGGGATTTTGACAGGATTGTTGCACAAAAGTTTCAAGCGCGCACAGAATAAATCTGAGAGCAGAACAAATCTGTAAACAGCAATATATCTGAATGCAAGCGTACAGTTTGAGCAGAAGCAGAGCAAATCTAAGTGCAAGCAGGCACTATTTGAGTGCCTGGACAGGGTTTGAGGGAAATAAATACATAAAGTATGCTCTCAAATTTAAATACCACGCTCTTGAATAAAGATAGTTTTATTTTGTTCACCACTTGTCCAATTATATTAACAGATATATCATTGATCCGACGGGATACGGTGTTATTCGACAGGGGAACTTTCTTGAGTGCTTCGGCTGCTTTCTTGTCATAAATTCGGCCAACACAGTCGCTGCAGGGAGAATGAGCTCCTCAACAAGAGTGAGTTTTTATTTATTTAGCCACAAGCAGGGACACGGCGTAAGATGTCTCGAGTGCTTTCATTGACACATTCGTGGCTTTCATCATTACTGTCTGGCTCGACTTAAATTCCGACAGCTTTCGTCTGTAAAATTATTCACTTTTATCGACACTTCCCGAGTGGTTGGTGCTCTGGTGTCTCTGTAAATGCGCTGGCTTCATCGCACTATTAGCCAGGACTTCACCGCAAAAGAAGCACTGAGGCTGCGGTGGGTCCGCAGAAGTATAAATGAATCAAAATAATATATATGTTTCACTGTACTGCCTTGGTTTCAGTTTGGCCTCTTTCTTACGTTTCTCGGCGGGCTCCTCTGAACCCTGGCCTCAATCCAGAGCAAGCGGACGTTTCAGCCATTTATCCATAGAGCAGACCTACCAGTATTTTTCTGGCTGCAGGTAAGCAGCTGTTTTCATTGTGGGATTTTGGCGCGGTTGTGCCACAGACTATTGTCTCCCTAGGGCAGGGGTGGCCAACCAGTCAGAGGTTAAGAGCCACATTTGTTCCATGTTACTGCAAAGAGCCACATCAAACACAGTCACTGATACCGCTTGTTTCAGTTTTTTGTTTTCTGGAGACAAGATTTCAACCACGTCACTGATGCATTTTTGTGGCATTGGGATATATTTTTTAAATCCTCTGGAGCAGAGAGAGGAGCTGTGGATTATTGTTATTGATTAATGCATCAGAGTTTCTTAGGGTCAAAAACACTAAACTCACAACTTAAAATGAAAGCGTTTAGTTTATTTAATAAAAGAGCACATGTTCAATGTGAAAAGTGACAGTAGATATAGATTATTTGCAATTTGGTGCTATATATATATATATTTTAAAAAAAAAATTATATATATTTTTTAAACACCTTGAATTTCAGGGGGGGTCGCAGCGCCCCTCCATCACAATGGTAGGGGAAACACTGGATAGTGTTTAATCAACGATAGGTCCCCCCCCCCCCCCCCCCCCCCTCAAAGGTGATTGGTTCACTGCATTGCAGGTATTATTGTGATTGGCTCTTGGGCCACATCAAAATTAGACGCGCTGTCATCCTCTCATACTGACACCTGACACCACACATACACACGTAGGGAGAGCCGGGACGAAAGTAACACGGGACGAAAGTAACACGGGACGAAAGTAACACGGGACGAAAGTAACGGAGCGATTTTATCCGAGCCCAAACAACTTTGACCGGCCAAATTACGTTAATACTTAACAGACCTACTAAATATCAGGTTTAACTGTCAGGAGTAGCTAGTGTTGTCACGATACCAACATTTTAGTTTTGATACCAAGTCAAGAATTGTGATTCCGATTCTTTTTCGATACTTTTCTTAAAAAAAGGGAAACAGTCTTAAATGTAATTATTGTGCTTTATTTCACACCAGAACCATAACACCAACTTTTAAACAATGAGAACAATAAATAAAATAAATGACAAGAATTCGTATTAAATAAAATTAATACATTTCTTACAGACAGGCCTCGTGGTGTCCGTAGGCTTGCCCTCACTGTCAGAGAAATAGCTAAAATACTTCCAAATGTCGCTTCTGGCGTCTTTTTTGTCAACAAGCCGAGGCGCAGCGGCAGTTGCACTCCCACTTGCAGCCATGCTTCTCGTTTTCTCACATGCTCTGGCAGCTAGCGCGTGCACGAGAGAGGGGAGGCACTTCAGCGTGCTTGAGAGGGAGGGACTGCAGGCACGGCTACAGTGCAGGGAGTGGAAGCAGAGCGCTGAACACACACGGCTCTTATTAAACGGCGCTTTCTCACCGGAGTACTTTCCCCCGTCATTCTTAAAGTACTGATACTAATGAAACGGAGGAATCGTAACGTTTTTAACGGCAGGGTATTGCGGTACCTTTCAAGTATCGGTACACCGTGCAACACTAGTCAGGAGTCAGTGTCTCTCCCCCAAACTCACACAATTCGATATGAACTGAAGAGCCGCATGAAACTATGCAAAGAGCCGCATGCGGCTCGAGAGCCGCGGGTTGGCCACCCCTGCCCTAGGGAAACAAATCGCGCACTATCATTTTTGACGGGATTTTTTTTTTTTACTTGTCACCTTGGAATTCCACGTACCCCCTACAGTTCCCTCGCGTACCACTAGGGGTACGCGTACCCCCGGTTGGGAAACACTGGTATAGAGTAATAATAAAAACAAAAAATACACTATCTTGGAATAGTATAGGTTAATTGAAATGGATTCACTCCATTTTAGCATTTTAGTTTGCTCACTTCTTCACATGATTTCATCATTTAAATAATCACATCGGCTGGACATTCATTGAACAATCTCATCTTTGAACATCCATATCATTTAAACTCATTCAAACTAACTCGTCATTTTCATCAATATCTGTATATGGGGTGGATCGTCCTGTTCTACTAGCATTGGAAACTGTCCCCTCATGAGAAATGTACCCTCCCTCCTTTCATACCATTTAAGGTATGAAAGTAATATGTTCTCTAGAAGAGGCCGTCGTGATCAATCGGTACGTTAGGACATGGAAATGCAACATCTAGGCCTCTCCTGGGCTCTATGTTATCCTTGTACCCAGTGGAGCCTAAACTCCCCCTGGGACTGGTCTCTTAGCCCTACTGGCTTTGGAGTGTTTCGCCATGTTGATTAACTACATAAAAAACATCACTGGCTGTGCTAGGTCCCAGCCCAATCCTGTGGCAAGACTGAGTACAAGGTTTTAGTTCCACGATACCACCAAACATCTACTCTGGGTACGGCATTCTAGACTGTCATTTCTGGGAGAAGATTGTGGTCAGTTACAACAGTTGGAGAATTTCATCACTTAAAAGTTCCTACTTGGTGGCTTTGGGTGGTCTGCTTTAATGCAGTGATAAAGTCCCTGAAATGGTGTGAAAACCGGTGGAATATCACTAACGCATTACACTAATTTATCTTCAATTCTGGTCTCCTTGAAGAACCATGCTAACTCCTTTTACTGTGTGTGGAAACTTGGGTGCCCGAGCATGTGATAATTAGTTCAATTCAGGAATGTTGACTTATGGCAGATATATTTCTCCTTTAAATAACATCTCTAAATGTCAGGTCATCACTGATTAAATGGATGAGCATTAGGCGGTGGTGGCACTTGTCTTTAAAAACTCATACTCTGGTGCTGTGCGCTCCCTCTGAAACTGCAAGTAAGATTTAAAACATCTGCAGGGTGGGTTGAGCGACCCCTTCTCCCTGAAAGATATTTGTTGTCAAAAATATGCACCATTAAAATGAGTGATCCAAGGCCCCGCATGTATTACTCACAATTATACTAGTTTTTCAGAATTTAAATTTTCAATCGCTCTTTGCCTAGTGTCTTTTTTTATTTAAAACTCTACATCTTGGACGACAAACAAATGTTGTTTCCACCTTAACAATTCTCCTATGGTAATAACCATGCTACGATGGAGAAACCAATACTCTAGATTGGAGTACTTTCTTTGGCTTGGTTCTAGCTCTACCTTTAACATTTTCCATTCAAATAAAGATTTGCCTGCTATCTATATTGTAACAAATTAAATCTTCCCCAAACTCTCACATGAATAAGAATCTCTAAAAGAATAATTTGTTTATATGATGAAAAGATTGAATAATATGTTCTACCCTCAGTGTGTTTTTAGGATTATTTTCTAATAAGTGTGTTTATGTGTAAACTCACTCACTCCCGTGTTCCTTCTCTCCCCCTCTGGTTGTCAAGCCACGACCCCCTCACGTTCTGCTGGCCCATGCCAACTCCTCTGGTTCTGTCCTCTCCTCAGTCCATCCGCTCTTGGATCCTCCCGCTGTAACTCTTTTCAGTGGCCCAACTGCTTTGCATTTCATCTCCTCCTTTTCAGTCTCTACGCTGTTGCATGGAGGGCGTATTCCGCTCTCATGTCCCACACTCTGCTCTTGTGCCAAATCTCGTGGCTCAGGCTGGAACTTCATGTCCTGTCTGAGGGACCGATGAGAGTTTGCCTCTTTGTCAGCATGCTGGTTTGGTTCTGGATGCCTCAGGTGGAGATGGTTCTGGATGCCTCTGGTCGTTGTTGGTTCAGCTCAGGTTCTCTGTCTTTTCGATGGAGGAGGAGGAGTCTCCTGTGGTGAGGTCATTTGTCTGAAGATGGGGTCGTAGCATTCTGACAGGCAGAGAGAGAGAGAGATCTCGGGACGCATTACCTATAGTTAATTCTAACACACTGAGGTAAAATAAATCCAATCCTTCCCACTCTATTTTCCTAATCTTACTATCTGTCTTAGATGTTAAATGTAATTAATGTCTACTAATAGTTGTGCCATATCCCTAAACATTGCTTTCACCCACTGTAACATGGCTATTCCAAATAACTCTTTCAGGAAACCATTTTCTTCCATTGGTGAAATACCTACATGTTTCAAGCACCACATATTTCACACACTATACAAGAACGTCCCCATATTTTCTCCATCTTTTAAATCTCACTGTTATTTAGAACATAAGTAACTAACTTTTGTGACAGGACATATCTGCAATGTCGCCACAATCTGCTGGGGAATTTTGTTCATAGAGTTTGTACATACAAAGCTGTACTTGTGGGTTAGTAGCCTGTTTCTACTGTAATCATTTTCAATAACTTTGCTCAGGTCACCGGTCGGTTGTCCATAAACTTAACAGGGGGTGTTTCTGGTACAGACTAAAACATGGATCCAGTGTATTTGGAGATTCCCCTAATCTGTAAATCCCCATCACTGATTATCCCGATCACTTAAACCCATCTCATCATTTGATACAAGAACTGCATATATGGGGGTGAATCATCTTGATTATAACCGCCTCACCTTTGGGAACTAGTATTTCTAAATCCTCCTCTTGTTGCTCAGCTGATCTTTTGGCTCTGGGGATAAGTGGAAGTCTCTGAAACACAGCTGGAGTTTTGTTAGTGATGTGGGCATTCTCTATGAGTGGACTAATGGATCCATGTCTTACTTGGTATTGTACTCCCCATCCAACCAGAAAGGTGCAATGAGCACAATCAACAATGCTATTCTGACTCTTATCCCGAGGGGACCCCACAATTGCTTTGGCTTTGTTCTTGACATCATCTCTATTTCATCCCTGGTTGTGTCAGTTACAGAATTTAAATAATGAGTTCTATAATAACGTATACAAAAATTGGACTCTTTTTCAGATGTAAAGCAAAAATAGGTTTTCACTTTAGTGGACAATCTATAAAAATCTATAGACAATTCGTCTTTTGAGCTGTTTCTATCTTTATCTTATTTCTATTTATTGTTTTGTTCCAGCTCTGCCAAATCAGTCCTAACTCCCAATAATGTTCTGGAAGTTGCCAGTGAAGGGTGACAATGTGTGAGGTGGTGTCAATTTGCTCCTTTTTCTTTACCTTTAAACCGGAGCACGTGTGAAGTTCATTACAACTTCTCACTGTTCCGTCCACTGGGGATCAGCCCACTGTCTTTTGTGAACTTTCACCCTCACCCATTCACCTGGCCGAACAGGAGTCTCTTCTGGTGTGTCGTCTGGTATCTCTGTAGCTCTCCTAGCCTGTGTAGACAAAACTTGGATAATATTACTCAGAGTTCTGACATATTCATTACTTCTATTCGTCTAATATCTAAAACTGGACCACTCCCTCCTTGGAGGAGGCCCAAGCTTCGGCATACCTTTTGTCGTTATGAGACCTATTATTAACTACATGTTATTATTTATTAACTACAACGTCACTGAAATCAACATATCTGTATAATCATGACACTCTCTCCTTTGAGCATAACATGCTCAATTAATATTACAATGATTACCCTATTCTGAACAGGACATGTAAAACCCATAACGTTGCATCAAATAAACATAACTTCTCCGTGTACCCATAAGGCGTACAAAAAATATTGTATGATGTATGGTTTTCTGCGGGTATAAAAACATTCGCTAAAATCTGCCATTAGCACAACAAATTGTTTACTTGTTTCAACAATGGCTTTTGTCCTGGTATTATGCATCATTGTTGCTGCGAAAAACAATACCCCTGTTGTCGCTAATGCGTCTCAATAACTCTAGGATTAGAGGATTGGTTGTTACTGCTGAACAAAGATATGATAAAATAATATTTCTCTAAACTAGAGGGAAAATACGAACTATTCTCACAGAGGGTGACATGCATGAAGGGCTGGTGCCCCTCACTCAAAATGAGATATTTCCTTACGCACTACATTATAAATCAGTAAAGTTACTCAAGAATAAATAAATAAAAACTGATTCTTGAAACTGTTGTAAAAACCCTACAACTTCTTCATCCAAGCTCTCAATCAGTGTTATGTTATTAATCTGCAGCTCGTGCCTTAAAACAGATACTTCAGACTGATTATAACATTTTGTTTATGAGAAAAAACTGTAATCTGACTCCATAAATCACATAATTGTTTGACTAAAAAACTACACTTCCACTAACAATAAATGAAGTTCCCCTTTAAACACAGCCCCAGTCTTTGACGGGGTCTATCTATGCACTGGCTGGAAAATGTTGGGCCAGTCTCTGTCGCTCCGTCACTGTTCTCCCGCTAACAGTCACTCTCTAGTTCTGCTGGGTTCTTGTTGACTTCTTCACTGGTTTGAGACAAGCGACCCTATCGGACACCTCCCTTTGTAGCCAGACTTCACCACAGCAGAATCGAGTTTCTGTTTTCAGGTCTCAACAGCTCCACGCCCCTTGAACTGCAGTCGGTGTAAACAGGAGGACTTGGTAAGGATCCTCCGTCTTGGGCGAGTACTAGGTTTCCGTCTTCATATTTTTGGGTGGAAACCCGTCGTCTTGACTTCACTAGCTGTGTGGACACAATAGTTTTCTGTGTAGGGGAACAACATCACTCGTAATCTATTTCCTTCTCATAGTTACAATAATAGTCTGCTAAATGTTCTATTCTGTGGATGCTTTATGTGTAAATGCAAATGCTACTCTCGATTTTGTTTTACATTAAACCTCTCCCTCCTGTGGTGACAGATATGGCTCAATGTAACTGGATTTCAAAATACCCTTGTGCTTAAGATGCATCACCTGGTGGTCTGGCCCTCTGAGCTTCCTCATTGTTGTGGTTGATACCAGGGTGTCAGTGGCATTTGGGTCATGTTTGGCAACCCTCATCATCTTTGACATCTCTGGGACCCCCTGCCTCCGTTGTCACCATGGAAACCTCCCCCGGGGTAAATGCATGGAGGGCCGTTGTTTGGTGCATGTGGTGGGTACTTCATTTGTTGTTGTGGACAATCTCTAGCCCAATGGCCCAGCTGATCGCATATGTAGCATCCCTCAAACCGGAGAACTTTTCCTCTGCCTCTGCTTCCTCGGAAACCTCCTGGTTGTTGGTTCTGGATCTGACTCTCTGGCACTATCTGAGCTTGAACTGTTAGAGGTGTCTGCCCTGCCTTCTCTTGTTCTATGGCCATCTCTGAAAACTTCTCCTCCTCTCCCCTTGTCATGTTCTTACAAGCTTCGGTGTCTTTCTCAGCTACCTGTATCTTCAGAAGTTTTAGTTGTAATGTTTTTATTTCTTCGTCATTTTCCCTCTGGGTTGCTTGGTATTTCATATCGTGGTGAATGAGATGTAGTCCCCATTCTTCAATGGGTTTAGTGTCTAATCCCACCACGTTTCCCAGGCTTGCCTGCACTGATGGGAGAAGGGTTTTAACGACAGCTTTCTTCCACCACATTTCAACAGGTGGAGAAAGATCATGTCGTTCTCCAGTGTAGTCCTCCCACACTCCTTCACATCTCTTCAAGAAGGCATGCATTTCTTCCTCCGTTCCTTTCCTCAGGCTGTTGAGGGCATCTAAACTACGTGTTGTCAGGTAGATGTGACGAATAGCAGCCCAATAATTCGACCTGATGTAGTTGAATGAAGGGTCATCTGAGTCGTGCGTGCAATTGGCCTCAGAATCTATTGCTTTTGCCTCAAGTCGTCCTTCAATCCGTCCAAGCAGGGCCCTCATGTCCCCCAAGCACAGGTGGTCTTGGGCTGTGTATCTCTCCAGATCATTCACCCACTTCTGACCTCCTTTGATGAGTGGAGGTAGCTTTGCCACTAATGCTTCCATGTCTCTGTGAGTCCATGATTGGTATTTCAATCCTCCTTCTCCAGCCTCTATCTCCGGTAGCATGAGTTTTGAGCAGTTGAGTCTTCCAGCTTCAGTTACTGTTGTTGTGTCTGGAGAACCTTCACCTTCTCTTCTCTTGAGTTGTGCTTCCATTCTTTTGCTGAGTTCTTCCATTTTTCTGTTGAGCTCCTCTTCCATTCTTCTGCCGAGTTCGTCCATTTTTCTGTTGAGCTCACCAGATAGGAGTCTTACCTCATACCCCAAGTCTTTGACACGTGTAGCTGTGGGGAGACCGTCCAACTCCAATACTCCTCCTAAAGTACCAAAAGTTGGGGCTTGTATTGAGGGTTGAAAGAAAAGGTGTTCTTCTGTCATGTAGGGTGGAGGCTCATCAGTCAAGCTTGGATGGAGCTTTGAAGTTTGGATAAGTGGAGCTTCTTCTGTCTTGTCTTTCTTATCTTCCTTTGTCGTGAGCTCTGCTTCTTGAACCACATACATGCTGTTCGTTGATCCTTGGCTGACATATTTTAGATGGCGTACCAGACTTGTAACTCTAGATTTTCTTTTTTTAGCTCTCCTCATAGCGCTTTTAGCAGGTCCATACCAAGGGGGTTGTCCGGCTTTGATCCATGCTTGTTGCTGTTGCAGGTATTCTCCATTCTCATAGTCAATTACAGCTGTTCTATGTGCTTTCGTTGGTCCAGGTTGATCATCTGCTGGAATCAGTCCTCTTGTTTGCCACTGTTCCAACTGTTTCTCTATTTGGTTCCATGTCTTCTGTCTTTTACTTGGAAAGGTCAAAGAATCTGATCTGATTTTTATCCTTCCTTTGATATCTGCAGTCGAGCCTGGCTCTGCGTCTGGTCTCAATTTAGTTTGTTTTGGTGACATGTTCTCTAACTATTTATGAAGTTATCAAAGATGAAGCACTCATCCTCTGACTAGCACCTTCGTTGCTGTTCGTCCGAACTTTAAATCTGTTTTTTTTTTTTTTTTTAATAAAGTCAATCTATAAAATATAAATGATTGTTTTGTTTTTTTTAAAGTCAATCTATAAAATATAAATGATTCGTTTTTTTAACAATTATGCACATTTTTAAAATCAGAATTGTTAAAAATAAATAACAATTGTACAGTGTACAGTTTCGACTTTGAAATATAAAAATTAGAAATCTGGTGAAAATCTACTGTGTTCCACTTTCTGAAATGTTTGGAATTATGTAAATGTCATAACTTGTGTTAGCTTCAATACATTCGTTTGCTTTTTTGAAAGAGTATTATGTAAGGTTTCTTATCTTATAATTAGAAACCACTTGCAATTCTATCTCGGCGATGAAGCATGTGTTTATTTATTACACTTAAAATTAAACTTCAAAATGCTATTGAGTGTTTCCTTTATGTAATAATTCTGTACTACCAGCAGAGTGCGCTATTGTAATTTCCAGATTAATCCACTAGGGATTACTGTTGCAAAACTGATAGAATTTAAAATTCTTCTTCTCGCCTACAAAGCCCTTAATGGGCAGGCGCCATCTTACCTTAAAGAACTCATTATACCCTACTGTCCTACTAGGGCATTGCGTTCCAAGAATGCAGGGTTGTTGGTTGTTCCTAGAGTCTCTAAAAGTACAATGGGAGCCAGAGCCTTTTCTTATCAAGCTCCACATTTGTGGAATCAGCTTCCAGTTTGTGTTCGGGCGGCAGACACCCTATCCGTTTTTAAGAGTGCGCTTAAGACCTTCCTTTTTGATAAAGCTTATAGTTAGGGCTGATTAGATTCAGCCCCTAGTTTTGCTGATATAGGCTTAGTTTGTCGGGGGACATCTTACTTCTTCCTTCTCTCTGTCTATACCTGTGTACTCCCATGTTCCGATTAACCCAGCTTCCCCAAATTTCTTTCTTTTTGGTGTCTATATACGCTGGGATCCGGAGTCATGGATGATCCTGCGGTCCTGTGTCCTGCATCACGAGCCCTGGATCTTGAGTCGTGGCTGTGGTCCTGGATCATAGGTCCTGGATGGATATCCTCGTGGATCCATCTTCCTATTACACACACATGCATTTCCAAACATTTGGACTACCTATGTTGCAAATGTATTATCTTTTCAATTTACACACGGCATCTATTGCACGTCTGTCCATCCTGGGAGAGGGATCCCTCCTCTGTTGCTCTCCCTGAGGTTTCTCCCATTTTTCCCTTTAAACTGTGGGTTTTCTTCGGAAGTTTTTCCTTGTACGATGTGAGGGTCTAAGGACAGAGGGTGTCGTATTGTCATACTGATATTTTGTACAAACTGTGAAGTCCACTGAGACAAATGTAACATTTGTGATATTGGGCTATATAAATAAACATTGATTGATTGATTGATTGAACCTCTATTTAACAAGAAAAGCTTATTTTCCTTCTTAAAAATGGAAAGAGAATTACACTAGGGAAGAACATTACACCATGGTAAAACAACACAGCACATAACCGCCAAAACACATTTGCAAACTGGAATATTTCAAAAAACCATCAATTCACACTTGCAAGCAGAAAAGAAATTTCCAAAATCAGATCCCTACAAATACCAAACTTCCCACGGTAAAATAACCTGTCTATTTTATAGTTCCAACTCGGCAAAGAAATATGATTTGTCCTTCTCAAGAAGGAGTGCCTAGCCTCATGTAAGTAGGACTGAGTGTGTGAGTACTTTCAATTAGCATTTCACGAAATGGCGACTGCCGTGTGGTTCATTGTAAACATGAGGGCAAGACAAGATGGAAACTGATTTTCCAACCTTTGACCTGAAGAACAAAGGGATTTGAAAACACCTCGGGGCTCTCACAGCGGAGTTGAAATAATGGCTGGGTGATCTTTTAGTCTAAAAATTCAACACAAAACAACACTGCAGTTTAAAATAACATTTCTATTTATTGTACAATTATAAATAGGCCTCATACCCTTACGTCATAGCCCTCAACCCATGTACGTAATGTTTTGACTTTAAGAGCCAGTATGGTTATCTCCTCTGTTTAAACACGCTATAATGGGACAAAGTAAGACGCTATCCAAACACAATCAGCAGAATATCGTCTATCTAACGCACGAATGTCGCATTTCTCGTCGTAATCCACACGCAATGTCTGTTTGAAAACAGAAAATACAATCACTGAAAGCTTCAAACTTTTCAGGCCTTTTCCCCGAAAAGGACTTTTTTAAAAAGAAAGCCTCACACTGTAATTAAAACACTCACTCAACTTTGTTCTTGTCTCAAACAGTCCCCACTGTTTAATAGCCTCAAACTATTCACGTTAAATTAAAACGTAACAAGAAACACTTATTGGAGCGATTAGCCTCTTGCCGACATGTAATAACAGACAAACGAATAGCATGCAGGGTTAAATATAAGAAAAATAAGTAATTTGAACTCACCTGCTTGTGACAAAACAACGCCACGTGTTATTGTTATAAATTTGGTTGTTTTAACATTAATTTCCCAGCTATTTTCAGGAACCGGAAGCAGCCGTCCAACACACAATCCTAAGATTGTTCTGCATAAACTATCGAAGAATTTGACATAACAGGTTTCTTCTTACCAATGGTTTGAGCTCTTTGTGTGTCGAACGGATTGCCAGCGGTTCTGGGCAACAGCCGGCTGTGTAGTCTCTCCCGGTCTAACGAGAATCACGTCAGCTGGTCCCAATTGTTATCTGTGTAATAATTCTCGCGTCCAGGAGAGAAGCTTAAAAAGGAGACTAAATGGAGTCTCTGAGATGGTTTCAAATTGGTACTTTAATTAAAATAAAGGCGCGGTTATGTTACAATCAGAATATTGTTCGACAGAAAAACAGCTGTGTTTCTGGCTCTGGCAGGTGAAGAAAGAGGCCGAACCCCTCAGGTCCCGCTGTATTTATATCCTCAGCTGGCTCCTCCCTGCGGGCCGGCTCTCCAACGTTTTAATGTCCGTTGTTACGCATATCAGAGGATACAAACATTGTACATTCAATATATCTAAACACGCCTTTTCTCTTCCTTAACTCTTTCATGACTTTCATTTAACACATTCTAAACGCTGTAATCAATACTCCAAAAATACAGGAAATACTTCACGGCAGTTTGGTTTCCGGTCGTTCCTGATGTCACATGCTACCCACATCTGTAAACAATAACGTACACAAATAATCTGTACCTTCATTTAATATTCAACAATAATAATATCTCGACGTCTGTAGTTGTAGTGTTGAAATCAGTAGTTTTCGGTGTGCAACATCATATCATATCGCTGCTAAATTCACCTCATATCGCTGCTAAATTCACCTCTATAGTAAATGGTATATTAGCCTCATGCTAAATGCTAACCGGAGATGAAGGATTTTCAGAATAAAAGCTTAACAACTGGTTGTGCACAAGAACTTCTGGTTTTTCAGTATAAAACAGCATTTAAACTGACGGTATGTTTAAGGTACATTATGCCATCAAAACATTGATTTTAATTTCTAACAGTAGAAGCTGCTTGGACTCCCAGCAGCTTCTACTGAAGCCTTCCGAGTAAATCGCCAGAACGCCGACACCTCCTCATCTCCACCACTCCCATGTTTTATTTTGTGTTGCCATAAGTTAGTCTCTCTGCGTTTCTGCGCTGGGCTAATGCTAATGCTAATAATGCTACAGCGAGGATAATAAAATGGCGGCTTCACAAAACTTTTTGGGAGTTTTACGGGGCGTGGTTTGCAATCCGCCCAGCCAATCAGAAATATAGCTCTTTTCTCACAAAAGAGCCGCTCGAAAGTCCCTGCTCTCTAGCAGGGACTTTCGAGGGGGTAAAAAGGTTCTCATGAACTAATTTTAGTACCGGCTCTTTTTGGTGTGAACGTGATAAAAGAGTTCTCATGAACTAAGTTCGCATGAACCTTTGTGGGAAAAGTACCGCAGTGTGAATGCGCCTTTTGTAACGCACGAAGGACAGGAGCTGCGCTTCTCCACTCACATCTGTCATTTCATCCAGCTGCAAAGCGAACTGACCGGCTAGTTTTATTTTGTTCACCACTTGTCCAATTATATTAACAGACATATCATTGATCCGACGGGATACGGTGTTATTCGACAGGGGAACTTTCTTGAGTGCTTCGGCTGCTTTCTTGTCTATCATAATTTCGGCCAACACAGTCGCTGCAGGGAGAATGAGCTCCTCAACAATAGAGTACGTTTTTTTATTTAGCCACAAGCAGGGACACGGCGTAAGATGCCTCGAATGCTTTCATTGACACATTCGTGGCTTTCATCATTACTGTCTGGCTCGACTTAAATTCCGACAGCTTTCGTCTGTAAAATTATTCACTTTTATCGACACTTCCCGAGTGTTTGGTGCTCTGGTGTCTCTGTAAATGCGCTGGCTTCATCGCACTATTAGCCAGGACTTCACCGCAAAAGAAGCACTGAGGCTGCGGTGGGTCCGCAGAAGTATAAATGAATCCAAATAATATATATGTTTCACTGTACTGCCTTGGTTTCAGTTTAGCCTATTTCTTACGTTTCTCGGTGGGCTCCTCTGAACCCTGGCCTCAATCCAGAGCAAACGGACGTTTCAGCCATTTATCCATAGCGCAGACCTATCAGTATTTTTCTGGCTGCAGGTAAGCAGCTGTTTTCATTGTGGGATGTTGGCGCGGTTGTGCCACAGACTATTGTCTCCCTAGGGAAACAAATCGCGCACTATCATTTTTTACGGGATTATTATTTTTTTTACTTGTCACCTTGGAATTCCACGTACCCCCTACAGTTCCCTCGCGTACCACTAGGGGTACGCGTACCCCCAGTTGGGAAACACTGCACTAGATGACTCACCGACGTTGCCACATGGCGGCCATCTTGCCATAGGCAGCTCACTCATTCATAACATTATGTCTATGGTGCACTATTGAAATAACTGTAGATTGCTCCATTTTCAACCAATTTTCAAACGGTTTGGTTCGTTATAAACATCAAAGATGTAGTTATGATACTGCATACTTATAATTATAATCATTAACTTTTTTTTTTCAACATGTCTTGTTGTCTCCTGTATCATAGCCATGATAATAATGTTTATAATAAACCAAACCGTTTGTAAATCAGTCAAGATTTCAGCGAGTTAAGAGTATTTTTGTGAAGATTACTCACCTCACAACAGCTGTAGCAATAGTTGTTGACTGTGGCAAGATGGGGTTGGTGAGCTACACTGGCGACTCCCCCTTGAGCTATCTAGTGTTTATATATATATATCTATGATGTTGGACATCGAATTTTAAACACCGAATTTTTTGACGTCGAATTTTAAACACCGAAATTGTGCATTCGAATTCTTTTCACTTGAATTTTTGGGATATGAATTTGACTATTCGAATTTTTTTTACTTTAATTGTTACATTTTTATTTCACATAGGTAAATTCTGAGCAAAAAAAATCAGATACATCATTTTCAATGCTATGAATTCGGTGTCTGATAAAATTAAAATACTTCTGTCTCTTGTTTGCTTCCATATAACACCGTCACCGACCAAGCCGACACCAACCTGTCCGTTGAAGTTTTCTGCGCAGCCGGCCACAGCTCCTGGAGGACGGGTAACCCCGCGGCTCCGACTGGATCAGTCGCGAAGCTGCACGCAGCCAGCTGGATGCAGAGAAATCCTTAAATCAAAGGTGACCTATCATGCTATATTTAAATGATATAGTGTATGACCATACCTATATAAGGTATATTTATACATTTTATTTTTCAAAATACCAAACAGATCATTTTTTAGCCATGCCTCGTTTCGCTCATTTTCGCTTTATTCCAAACCTGCCTATGAAAATTCTGAGCAGCAGCTGACCACGCCCCCAGCAGAAGAGCCGGCGAGAGTCACGTTACCATGCTTGCTGTGATTACGAGTGTGGAATACACATGTCATCTCAGAGCAATGCATGTGTTCAAGCATATTATCAATTTGATCCAGAAACTGAAGCAGCGGAGGTTTTGGTGGAGGTGCAAACATCTCGGTTGCAGCAGGACGTTTCTGAATGGTTAGTTGACAAGCTGTTGTCCCTATTTATTTTTACTCTGTTACGATGCTTGCTACTTATTCCATTCATATTTTGGCTAATTAGCAAGAATGCAATGTGTACAGTTTGTAACTTAGAGTTTGTAACGCAAACACAGCGATACATATATATATTTATAAAGGGAGACATTCATATTTTCAGCATATATACAATGGCCTCATTGCGTTTAATAGTTTACAGTCCTTTTCTTCCAACATCGTGCAACAACCGTTGGAAAGTTCAATAACTTAGGGTGATAAAAAGTATAACTCCAACACCTCAGTTGTCAGCATTATGTGTTTCATGTGTTTTTAAAAGCTCAGTTATTGACTTCTTTCTAAAGGGGTACATGTGCAACTTGCGCCACGATGCCTTCTGAACCGGAGCATGTGCTGCATGGAGATACCACACGTAACATTAGCTTCACTAAGTTGTCTGTTTAGAGAATACATTTTTCACATGTCATTCAATATATGTTTATCACACTAGGTGTAAAGACGGATGCAGGAACATGAGGACTCTGTAACCTGTGTGGTGGACCATCCTGGATTTGGTTTTGACTGAAATTGTAAAACGAATGCTAATATTGTTCATGGAAATAAATACTGGTGTGATGCCCCTGTGGGTGCATCAGTAGAGAGGAGGTGGTGATTGGTGATTGGTGATTGGTGTTTGCTGTGTGCATTGATTGCAGTAACTCAGGGCACCTGGGTCTGGTGTCCTGCAGCTATTTAGAGCCTCTCTGCTCCTCTCTGTTCTCTCTCTGCTTTCCCGTACAGGTCCCGGTGTTGTTGAGTATGACTTGTTGTAACTTTACTTTGTGCACCTCAACACTCTCACACATACACATTCATGCAACCCTCACCCTGCACTTACACTATTGATACCACTGTCGTCCACACCTCATGCTTTAACTATCGTTGCACTTCCTCTAATTTGGATTGTTCTTGTAAATAAACACATTTTGATAACCATTGACATGGTGTGTCTCCTCTTTGTTGTGGCCTTTTGAGCCAGGTCATAACAAATGGGGGCTCGTCCGACGGGTTATTTGGTTAAAAGTTTGTGTAGTGCTCAGAGCACATTGTGTCATTGGAGCAGCTAATTAGTTGATGTGGTCCAGCTGTGTGCTGGCTCGGTACTGCTATTTTGGGGACACATCATGTTTTTTGGGGTTCAGGAAGCTTTAGTGTTTGACATGGCGTCAGGTTTTGTGTGCTAATCAGAAGGTAAGATGTTGCTGCTTGTTACGCTTTGGTAAAGAGTTTTCCCCGCTAGGCTTAAGTGGCGTTTCCCTTTGGGTTGCGTCTGTTTTTTTTTTTTATAGTGTTGTGGCAACGTGGTTAGTGTCAGCTGTTTTCGGACAGCTGTCTCGGGGGCACATCCGCGTGATTTCTTGGTGTTACCTGCGTGCAGGTCGCTCCATAACTCCGCCGGGTTCCAGTGCGTAATTACCCACCGCAAGCCACATGAAGACTAGGTGAGATTAGGAAGATTTTGTTTAGGCAGTTAGGGGGAAATTCTCTGTTGGGTTAATCTTATGCCCATGCGTGTTGGCAGTTTGGTACTATGCTTTCTGATTGGCTAGTATGACTTCTTTGTCAGCGTTTGTGGATGCGCCCTCAGTATCGTTCTTAGATAATTGCCAGAAGGCGCAGTTAGTCGAAATAGCAGAGCACTATGACATTGCTGTTGTGGGGAGCAAGCGGAAACATGACATTAAAACTGTCATTGTGTCATCTTTGTTTGAGCAGGGGGTGTTGCAGAAGAGTGAGTCTGGTGCGGCAGGGTTCGTGCCGGTAGTGGTTCAGACAGCTGGTTTGACGTTCGAGCAGCAAAAGGAGCTTTTGGCCATGCAGTTTGAGCAGGAGAAGTTGCAGTTGGAGATGAGGGGTCGGCAGGAGAAGTTGCAGTTGGAGTTGAAGTTGGAGCAGGAGAAGTTGCAGTTGGAGATGAGGGGTCAGCAGCAGGAGGTAGAGAAGCGTTTAGAGGTGGAGAAGGTGCTGGAGGTGGAAAAGATTAAATGTGAGGTGGAACATGCTAGATTACGGCTGATGGGAGAGGGCAAGTTGTCTCCAAGGGAGGATGGTGGTGATAGGTCGGCATCAGGCAGTGGCGATATCATTTCTTACTTGCGATTAGTGCCAAAGTTCAATGAACGTGACCCGGACATTTTCTTCACTCTATTTGAACGCATAGCAGAGGCAAGAAACTGGTCAGATTCGGACAGAGTACTGTTACTTCAGTGTGTACTCACTGGGCGAGCACAGGAAGCCTATTCAGCGGTTTGTGGCGAAAATGCTTTGGACTATGATAGAGTAAAATCAGCGGTGTTGAAGTCTTACGAACTGGTTCCTGAAGCGTATCGTCAAAGGTTCAGAAGTTGGGTCAAGGGAGATAAGCAGACACATATGGAGTTTATCCGTGATTTAACTTCTCATTTTCAGCGGTGGTGCGCGGCAGCAAAGGTTGCAAGTTTTGACGGCCTTTGTGAGCTCATTGTCTTGGAACAATTTAAAAACAGTCTCCCTCAGCGTGTGGCCACTTATGTGAATGAACAGAAACCTTCCACCGCGTTTAGAGCTGCTGAATTAGCGGACGATTTTGTGTTGACACATAAGGGCAGTTTTACTGAGAAGTATTCTAGGGGTGATTGGAAACGGGGAGAAGACAATGGCTATGCCCGCGGTGGTGCAAAGTTTTCACCAGGCTCCTCCCGTAGACTTGTAGGTACAGGGCGACCCGAGGGGGCCAAAGTGGACCTATGTCATTATTGTCGAGAAGAGGGTCATTGGAAGGGGCAGTGTCCGTTGCTGGAACCTGAGGGGAGGCCTCGTTCTTCACCACATGCTCCAGCCATGTGTTGTTCTGCCGTTTTGGTTAAAAAGCCGCAGGGTGTAGGATCGGGCATGGTGCCTGATAAGAAGCTGGTTTGTGCCGACTTGGATGTGGGTTCTGTTTTTGAGCCGTTCATAACGGAAGCCGTTGTGTCAGTAGTTGGTAGTGACAAGTATGTTCCGATTAAGGTGTTGCGTGACACAGCAGCTAGATACTCATTTATTGCTGAGTCAGTATTGCCTTTTTCATCAGAGACAGAGACTGGGGATGTTGTGCTGATGAGGGGCATGGAGATGGGCTTGATCCCTGTGCCACGGCATACAATAGTGCTTGATTGCGAGCTGGTGCGGGGAGTTGTGTCTATTGGCGTGCGTCCCGCGTTGCCACTTGATGGGATACAGATGATTTTGGGCAACGATCTCGCTGGTAGTGCTGTGTGGGCTGGTGTGCCACCGCCTGTGGTGGTTTCCAGGCCGTTGGCATCTGTGGAGCCAGATGAGAGCGGTTTGCAAGTTCCAAGTGTGTCGCCAATTTATACTGTTACGCGTTTGCAGAGCCGTAGGATGTCTACTGACCTACCTGTTTCAGAGTCTGGAGAATGTGGTCCAGCACGGTACCTTGAGATCGGGACAAAGAAGAAGGAGAGGACAGTCAAAGAGGTGAAGAACAAGAGGAGGCCGAACAAGAGGAGGCAGAAGAAGAGGAGGCCGAAGGAGGTCGGCGCGCCCAAGAGACCGATGAGCGCCTACATGCTGTGGCTCAACGCCAGCCAACCCAAGGAGGAGTGGGACATAAAGGCAGTGGAGGCGAGGAAGCGGTGCGGGGTCGCGGGGCAGGAGTTCGGAGACAGTGGAGGAGGAGCGTCCTCCAGTCCTAAGAAGGAAAATAAAAAAGCTGGAGTTAAGAAGGAGGATATTGGGTTGTCGTGGATCCCTTTGGGGCCCCGTCTTAAGGGGGGGGCTGTGATGCCCCTGTGGGTGCATCAGTAGAGAGGAGGTGGTGATTGGTGATTGGTGTTTGCTGTGTGCATTGATTGCAGTAACTCAGGGCACCTGGGTCTGGTGTCCTGCAGCTATTTAGAGCCTCTCTGCTCCTCTCTGCTCGCTCTCTGCTTTCCCGTACAGGTCCCGGTGTTGTTGAGTATGACTTGTTGTAACTTTACTTTGTGCACCTCAACACTCTCACACATACACATTCATGCAACCCTCACCCTGCACTTACACTATTGATACCACTGTCGTCCACACCTCATGCTTTAACTATCGTTGCACTTCCTCTAATTTGGATTGTTCTTGTAAATAAACACATTTTGATAACCATTGACATGGTGTGTCTCCTCTTTGTTGTGGCCTTTTGAGCCAGGTCATAACACTGGTGTATATGGCTTTATGCAATCTTTCATTCTGTCATTGTACATGTACTATTATATACTACACAGCAATGGCATAACACACCCATGTGTACGACAACAAGTCCACACACAACCTTATGCTTTTGAAATCAGAATATTCTTTACCCATCCAAACATGAATAATCACGACACATTTGATATCAACTCGGAACTTTATTGTCAAAATCAACGGTTATTTGAATCAGGATCAGAGTGGTGATTCCGGCCTGCGTTGTCCTCTGATCCGTGAAATGTCTATGTTGGGTTCAGACAGCAGCCAAATTGAACCGTGTAGCATACCCGGCGATGACCTCCTCCCTGTCAGGTTGCTCATAATGGTGCAGGGTCCACAAAGACTTGGTCGAAGATGAGGTCCATCAAGTTGGCCACGTAGCCTGTGCAAGGTTAAAAAAAGCACAACAAAAAAAGTGGTTTAGATTAGTATGCATGTCGTCAACAACAACATACCAGGGCTTTAGCTCCGTTTTACTCGTGGTGTGTGTCCCCTCGCATACATACATACAGTGTTGTATCCTAACACACCCCCATTTATATTCATGTGCGCAAACAAGTAAACATGCAAAAGCTTTTCCATATAACGCTGCAAAAAACGGCATGTCTCATTAGCGTAGCGTAGCTTAGCGTAGCTTAGCTTACAGATCGATGATATATGATCGTTCTTACAGACTACAATCACAAAAGCTTTTACATAACGCTGGAAAAAACGGCACTTACCTCCAGAAGATTACGTTTGTTATTATAACTTACTCAATATGATTTTTTAGAGGATACAAAATACTAATAAATAGGAGAATAAATACTTGTGTTATCAGCTAGGGTGTGGCTTTACAGCCTTCACACAGATCGCCATTACGGCAGTCTGAACATGTTCGCAAATGCCTGATCATTAAAATAAAAGACAAAGCAAAGACTGCGGAGCGTACAAAATAAAATGTTACAAGAACATATAAACACCTAACCGATTACTAGTTGGGGTTGAGGCGACATTGATACGGCGAAGCTACATGCTACATGCTACAAGCAAGAGATAGCTTTATCAGGAAAAACACCGCTAAATAAAAACTTACAGCTTCAGAATTGGATGTGTCCTCACTGGCCTGGTCCCGGATGGTTGGTATTGATCCCGGGTGTAGCATTAGTTTGGAGGCATATCCGTGTTGGACTTGAGAGAAGTTCATAAACATGTCCGTGGTAAAATGTTTGGAACACACACACAGAAATCTGCCGGGGTCTTCTGGCACATGTCCCTTGAAAATAAAGTCTAGCCACAGATTATTCTCTTTTTGCACTGATGGCATTGCATGCAGTCCCCTGTTCCGAGTCTTGCAGCCAACAACAGCACAACGTTTAACTGGCTTAGACATCCTAGCAAGAGCAGGCAGAAACACAGATGTGACTGGGGTTGATTTAGCCTGCCGATAGCCTATATGCGAATGAGAGGTTTGGCAATGCACGTGGCCGTGGCTCATTCCCCTGATAGGTGGAGAGTTGACCAATAAGCGGAGTACGTCCTTTGTGACGTAGAAAAGTGTCGGAATGTGGATCCATTTTTTTCAGATCCGTTGCAGCCCCTTTTTTAGAGATTTGGCGAAGGAGGAAAATAGAGAGGGTTGTGTTTTCTGACACTTGGCGAGTTCCCTGGAACACCGGGGACACATAATCATGTATAAAAGACGTACAAAGGTGCATTTTGCATGATAGGTGCCCATCAAATGTTCCAACTGAACGCTGTAGGCTACAATATTGTAGCCACGGTACTCTCGCCCAGCGAGAAGATGAAAAGGAACATATCCTCTGATGACACTGGCTGATATAGCCGGTGTCATGTGGATCACAGGTGACTTTGTTGTTATTGGTACTCGAACCACTGGTATGCGCGCGATGGACATATCCAGTGCTAAAGCACCGCCTCTGGCGGTCAGTAAGGACGAAATAGAACTATGTTGCTTTTGTCCTGGATTAAGTGTTTAAGTCATGGATGTTTAAAGTTGAACTTCTTCATATTTGTCTAACATGATAGTTTACTTTTAATTCATGAAGTATGACGCTGCGCTGTCAGAACGCTTGTCCATGTTTGTGATTGGTCAAATGTTGCTAACCCCGCCCCTTTCACGTGAGCGTGCACTCAGCCGGACAGAGAAACCCTGTGTTGAGTTACCGAGTTGATAATCAGCGTCATAGGACCGCTTAGCGAGATCTCGTTTGTTAGGGTTAGTTAAGCCGGGTAACTCAAACATATCCAGGGTCTGTTGAACTGGCTTCGAAGTACAGGCCACAGGTGCTGTGGACACATATTGAGTGGTGCAACTTTAACATCTCTGAGCTCCTTTTTATTGAATGGTCCTTCATTCCTAGCTAGGACAAATCTGATAAATAAAAGATAAAACAGACAGTGGGTCCAAACATGTTTATTCTTCGCACTACTTGAAATGATCAGCACATATAAAAGTTATAAAATTAACGAAAGTCAGTTGGTGCTGCAGGGTTTGTATTCTACAGAGTGACACATTTATTATACTGAAGATGCACATGAAGGAAAACAGGGAATGTGTTATACCACAATGAATAAATAGTTGACATTCACAGCACAAACAAAACATTGACATCCACATCATTCTCAGCATGGATCATCATTCCTAGATACCAACAATGGCTAGGATCTGCTCTTATTCATTATAACTGATGGTTACCATGGAGTGGTCACTGATATTCTGTGTAAAGCTGCAGCATAAAACTGAAAATATATCTCCAACTATTTTGATAATATAGTCCAATTCATGCCAAAATTGTAGAAAATGCCGCTTTCAGCCTCTCAAATATGGAGATTTCCTGCTTTTCCATGGTTCTTTCATATCATATTTAAGTGAATTTATGTGGGTTTACCTGACAAAGGGAGACATTTAAATAAACCTGTGTGTGTGAAAAGGGCATGTTCTCTATGTTCTACCATTGTATAGATCGATGGATTATTTGAAATGATTATCAGCAGATTAGTCAAAAGTGAAAGAATCATTGGTGGCAGACATAGTTTTCTGTGCGTTTACTTTTAAATGCTTCTGTTGTGTTGCTGTGCGAGTTGTAACAGGGTAGTCCTGGCTCGGTCCATCATCACTACAGGAGTCCACATACATTACATTATATTATCTATAGTCCATGCAGAATGAGCGCATGTTTCTCAAGCAGATCGTGCATGTTAGCCACTACGGCTCTAGTCTATATCCAGGTCCGAGTCCTCGTCGCTAACGATGGTCTGAAAGATGGCTCCGTTGCGAATGATCTTCTGGATGTTGGGCAGCTTGTCGGGCAGAAGGCCGTACTCCTGCAGCAGGGCCTCCAGGTCCACTGCGAAGAAGTCCTCCCCCAGCTGATCCGTGACCCGCACGAAGTTCCCGATCAGCTCCCCTGCTTTGTAGACGAGCAGGGCGGGCAGAGCGCTGTCTCTGAACAGAGCACTGGTGCTGATGGCCGAGCTGCGCACGCTGCAGAACTTCACCAGCGGGTACTCCTGAGCCAGGCACATGAGGCTGCCCCTCATGGCCTCGCAGCCTGGCACCTCGGGCTCATAGATGTGGATCACCACCAGGATGCTCTTGTCCTCCTTGTCCAGAGCCTCCAGGAATTCCTCTCCACAGCTCAGCTCGTAGACCTGAGCGAAGCGCTTGCCGCGGCAGAGCTGGCGCCGCATCTCCTCGATGCGCTGCATGCGGTAATGCTGGAGAAAGTCTTCGTCATCCTGTCCTTCCTGCAGCATGTTGTACTCCTGCACGGTCATCTGTGGGGCAGACAGAGAGGAACACATTTAGTTAGGATAAGGAACACTTTGACCAATTGGGAAATATGTTTTCTTGCCAAGAATATGAAGACCTGATTTGATGTAAACTAGCTCAACCACCATTTGCCATAATCTATCATTCTTGCAAATTAAAAAGAAGCCAACATCAACAACCTTTACCACCTAATCCAACTTGTTTGGCATTGGTATTGAACAATAGGACGTGATGAAATTATATTTGGTTTATTTAGGAAAGAACAAATGGAGACGCTAGTATCGGACAAGCCTTTTGCAATATTACGGGGGGGTAAAATCTTAGTAGAGTTTGGAGGGAGGAAGTCGCAGGCGTTTTGTTTGTGTTCTGGAAAGTTCATGGGTTTTGTGGGGTGAGACATCTTGGGATTTGAAGCCCACATTGAACGTAAACCAAAAAACAAGGTGGACTGGAGTCACCAAAGGATCATCATTGGCTCTCACGGTTTCACTATTACCTCATTCACATCAACGCAACTCCGGTTCAAGCTCCGTACTAGAGCTGTTCAGGTTCAGAACCGGTTCAGCTCCGGCTTTTTTCACACCGCCCAGAGTCCGACTGGTGCTGCGTCATTGCGTCATCGTTTGCGTCATGACGTAACCGTTTGCGTGCCTGCTTCATAAAGGCAAACCGCGCGGAAACCCCTCACAGCTGACACCGACAACAACAACAATGGCCGATTGTGCTCCAGCTTCCTCTGTACCTCTTCAGAAGACCAGATTCACAGCAGGTAGCTGGTCTCTTCAGTGGACCACTGCTGCTGGTTAAGTTTCTCCATTGTTGTGTACAAACTGGATAAAACGCCGGCTTTTTGTTGTTGTTCAGGAGTTGAAACGGACCCCTAAAACGATAACGGGTCCCAAGGCGGATAGATCTGCGGACGGAACGCTCTGGGGGGGAAAACGGCTCCGTGTGTACGTCCTATACGATCATGTTCCTGATAACGATGAAGCCATAGCCCCACCTCTAGTGCTGCGTACCTGGACTCACATTCAGGTTCAGGTCAGGACTCAAGTCCAGAGGTTCAGGTTCAGGTCCGGACTTATAAGTCCGGACCTGAACCCATGGCTTGTGTCAAGTTGTGTGAGTAACTAAAGTGAACTTATTGTGAGCTAATTATCAATTGAAAATAAACTCATAATCAACTCAAATTCAAACTCGTCAGGTTTGCTCCCTTCCAACTTGTGTCTACATTTCTCTACAACAGGGGTCACCAACCTTTTTTAGGATGAGAGCTACTTTAAAAAAATAAAACAAGTCGGGGGCTACTTTTACACTTTTTCACATTTTAACATTATTATATGCTTACCTTTAACCTTTGTGTGATGTTTGGGTCTGTGGGACCCGTTTTCAGTGTTTACTAAAAGAACATGTATTCAATTTAATTATTTAAACTGCTTTATTTGGGGGTGAACCTCACATCCTCTAGGGGGGACCTCCACACCTCCTCTAGGGTGGACCTCACATCCTCTAGGGGGGTCCTCACATCCTCTAGGGGGGCCTCACATCCTCCAGGGGGGACCTCACCTCCTCTAGGGGGGTCCTCACCTCCTTTAGGGGGGTCCGGGGGCATGCACCAATGGGAAGATTATTTTTTTTTAAATGTTGAAGTGAAATGCATCAATCTGGTGCACTTTGAGCACAAAATGAATTTATGGATATAGCTCTCAACACTCCGATGAAAGGGAGCTGTATACTTTTCAATAATCCAAACATCTTTAGAATATCACAACCAATAACAAATCATTTAAACTTGTTTATTCATATCTAATGTTACCTAGTTAGCATTCTTTCTTTTTATTTATGTATATTTTACTAATCACTCCCCTTTTAAACAGTTTTTTGTACTGTCCTATTGTACACATTGGAATGATTTCTTACTTTATCTATCACACACACACACACACACACACACACACACACACACACACACACACACACACACACACACACACACACACACACACACACACACACACACACACACACACACACACACACACACACACACACACACACACACACACACACACACACACACACACACACACACACACACACACACACACACACACACACACACACACACACACACACACACACACACACACACACACACACACACACACACACACACACACACACACACACACACACACACACACACACAAAGTGCTGGGGACATGTCCCCCCTGGAGATTACGCCATGCGTGTGTGTGCATCAAGTGGAATAAATATATGCAAGTTACAACACACAGAGTAAAACTCTGGCCCTCATGTGTTGTATAGGCTGGCATGATGGGCTGTTCAATGGGGCTGACGTGTAGATTCTGCCAGAAGGAAAATCAGCGGGGAGGAGCCACATTGCTTTTCTTCCCGACTGCAACGCTGGTCCCGCAAATCAAGCAAGAACGTGATTGGTCGATATTCATTGTGGGGGTGGGGGGAGGAGGGGTGTTAGATAGATATAGAGTTGTAGTAAGTAGATAGAGTTCGCTATGATTTAGGTTTCGTTTATGCATGGGGTAGATTCTTTTAATTACATTTCCTTTTTTGTTTTGTGTATTTTATACATTTTTGATTTTCTTGGCGAGCTATTTTTAGAACGTGCCCGGCGGGCGCCTCACGTTGCCCCTGCGGGCGACTGAGTGCCCGCGGGCACCGTGTTGGCTACCCCTGCTCTACAAAGTATAAATGTAAAAACAACACTTTTTGCCACTAGTCTACAAATGACTTATGACGGCAACTACAGTGAACTACTACAAAGTTCAAACATTTATTTCATTTACCAAACTAAAGTAACCAAACAGTCCCTGAGCTGACTGAGCCTAAATCCCTAAAACTTTGCTGAAAGGTAGAGTGTAGAGTAGACTATACGCATTACACCTACTATACAGTATACACTGTAGTGACTGTACAGTCAGAGTGTACTGTCTGTACACCATGTCTTTTCTACAACTCTACATGTGTACATTATACAGTACATACTACATACATAGTGATGTCAGTGTGAGAAAAAGTTTTTAGAGGGTACTTGTCCATGGACAAGTGAGTTTGGCAATTTACTTGTCCGAAGACATTTTTCACTTGTCCAGAATGGACAAAAATTAGGACCACTGGAATCTTCTTCTTCGTCATCGTATTTTACACTTTCCCACGGTTTTTACAACACCGCTAACGTAAGTGAGCGGTAAGATTTTACTGCATCACACATAGGGTTGGGTATCGTTTGGATTTTAACGATTCCGGTTCTGCTTTTCAATTCCGGTTATTTTCGGTTCTCGATTCCGGTTCTTTGAGAGGGTAAAAATAAGTCCCATGACAAACGAGAAAAATATATTTATGAAAACATTAAGTCAAATCTGTATTCCTATTTACAAATCACTTCATACTGTTTAATGTCTTACGGTTATTGAATACAATTATATAAAAATAATCTCTGCATTGTTTACTTAGTTCTAAGTGGTGCAGTTTGAGAATGTACAGTTGGCCCAGTGTCCTCTGATGTTACACTGCAACCTGCGTGTGAGACAGAGTCTAACCACACATCTCCAACACATAGGACCTAATAATAATAATACATTATTATTATCTCAAAAAGAAAGATGCTAACAAATAATCTAGGAAGTTTAACCACTTGGATTAAACCGGAGGTGACAAGTCTCGATGTCATCCTGGACTCAGATTTGAACTACAACGCCCATTTAAACAAAGTAACCAAAACAGCTTTCTTTCATCTCAGAAACATAGCGAAGGTAAGACCGTTCATAAATCACAATGATGCAGAGAAGCTAATTCATGCTTTTATATCTAGCCGACTGCAATGCACTATTCACTGGTCTCCCCAAGAAAGCTATTGGAAGACTCCAGCTCATTCAAAACTCTGCAGCTAGACTACTAATGAATACCAAAAGGAGGGAACATGTTAGTCCTGTCTCAGCTACTCTACACTGGCTTCCTGTAACTTTGAGAATTGATTTTAAGGTGCTTCTCCTCATATACAAAGCTCTAAATGGACAAGGACCCAGCTACATGGCTGACTCTCTAATGAACTACACACCTGCCAGAACACTGCGATCATCAGATGCAGGTCTATTAGAGGTCACCAGAAAGAGTCATAAGAAGATCGGTGATGCAGCCTTTGTAAACTACGCCCTAAAACTGTGGAACACGTTACCCAACAATATTAGGGAAGCCAATACATTAGGCATTTTTAAAAGGCTCTTTACCAAAGCATTTTACTGATTTTACACTATTATACTGCACTATTCTCTGTGATTGACATTGCACTATTTCTCTATGTTTTATTCCCCATGTTTTTATTTTTAATTATTTTATCTCACTTTATGCTTTGCTCTTGCTGCTTGTTTTACACTGATTTTATGTCTTATTTTTTACTGATGTAAAACACTTTGAACTGCAATCCCCTGTATGAAAGGTGCTATACAAATAAAGTTATTATTATTAATAATATATGTATAGCCTATAGGCCTAGCGCTTTTCTACAACTCAAAGACGCTTGCACGCTTACACATGTCCTGCAATACACATGCTGCAGCTGCCCAGCTGCTCACTGTTTGTAAAAGTAAATAAATATAGTATAGTATTTTCATTTCAAAAATGTACTTTCTATACTCTGCTTCATAAACATTACTGACATCCCTGTGCTCCTCCGAGTCTGGGGGTCCGGGGTTGCGAGGACAGACAGGTAGGCTGCTTCCCTTCATAAAGGAAATGGCGGTCAATATTAACAACACAGGAGCTAAAACGCTTAATAACCTTCATTATGTGTTCGAGAAAGAACATAAGAAAGTTTGACAAAGATGAGGCTGTTAAACGGGCAGCGGATCCGCTGTGTAGAAAGAGAGAGAGAGAGAGAGACGCTGAGCTGCACCGTGCAGGGATCAGCTGATACGGAGCATAGAGAGAGAGAGCTGCGGTCCGCAGGGCTCGGCCTCGCCTCCTGTCCTCACAACTCTTATTAATCCCGGGACCGGACAATTGTTATTTGTTCCTACTCGGAACCGAGTTTTGCTTCCCAACCCTGCCACTGTGCTTCACTTCCCGCCCCGCCCCGCCCCGCCCCCGTCTAACTGTACAGAAAGCGGCGAGATGCATTTCCTTAGGAATCGACAAGCAGAACCGAAACAAACATTTCTAAACGACAAATGGCGGACACGGACAATTTGCGAATGAGTTCTGCCTTTTGTAAACTGAATGTATCAATCATTTGTCAATAAATCGGGGCGAAAAACTTCACTTGTCCGCCGGACAAGTCAATTGACAGATCTACTTGTCCGATATTGTAAATAACACGTCCCGGACGGTGGGACGTGTACTTTTTCGCACACTGGATGTACATACATACTGTTCGAAATTAAAATCAATGTTGATATGGCGTAATTTGAATTACATTTAAATCAGTTTTATTCTGAAAAAAACGGAGGTTCACACTATTAACTTAATACTTTTGTTCTGAAAATTATTCACTTCCAGTTAGCATTAGCATGTGGCGAAATGCTACGTTTTCAAACCGTGAATCGAAGGTGAAATTACATGTGATGTTGTACACTGAGCACACTGGGATTAGCACTCGTTTATTGACGCTGAATAACGTTTATCAGGGAATGTTTAAATAACCACAGACACCAGAATTATGTAATTTAGCAACAGAAAAAGGCAGGAATTGCATCGGACACGCCCCCGACGACGCCGGCCAATAGGAGATGACCTCAGATGACAACAGGAAGAGCATGCCAAGAATTGATCTCTTCTACCTGCTGACCTCGGCTGACCTGAGCTGACAGGAGATGAGGAGAGCGCCTCCTTTTGCAATTTCATTTGGACACCACCGCATCTTTTGTGTAATTAAATGCTGTTCACTTTTATAAGCTTCCCTTGACTCTTTTCAGTCTCTCCTACCTTCAGGGAGGTTTTAGATGGTTTAGAACAAAAAGGAGAATATACGTAAGTGCTAGTTTTTTTGCGAGTCCAAGTACCGGCTCCTGACGTTCCGGTTTTAACCGGACTTGAACCGAAGCTTTTTACAAGTCCAGTACCGGTTCGGCTTACCGGTACGCAGCACTTCCCACCTCTGCTGCTCACTGCTGTATCATGGTCAGTAGCTACTGTCAGTAGCTACCACTACTGCTACTGACCATGATACAGATGTTAGTGCAAAATCTACAGCTCCTCTACCACAACCATCAGCAACAAGTGGACATGGAGAATTACATGAACTACATGTTGCTAAATACACCACGGGGCATAAACAGCGGGTCGAGCGGTCTCGTGTGGACGGACACACGTTTATTGAGCCGATTCCGTGTGAGCGGAAGACTTTTTTGATATCGAATTTGGTTCGTTTGCGTTCCCGTGTAAATGGGGTCTGAGACACCTAGTGTTAAATTCAGAGCAGTGTTAGGATCAACCTCAATCCGGTTTGAAAATGTTTACCCTGACCCACCCCCAGTTTATACAGCTCATAGGTCTGTACAGTAAATATGGCTGAACAACCAGCTTAGCTTACAAAGTGATATGTGTCCCTAAATGTACTCATGCATATTAGGCTGTTTAAGAACCTAAAGAATGGAGTTGCAGACTCCACTATGTTAATCAGGTTGTTTCTAATTAACATTTAGTCTATATATATCCTTTTCAAAAACAGCAGGTGCTCCATTATCCAGAGTGACCCAGTTTTTAGATGGAGTCACCCACCGACTGCAAGTATAGATTGAGGAACAAGACGTTTAAATAACCGTCCTCACAGGCTTTACTTTCCTATGTGGATCTTTTTTCTTCTTCATACTTACTTTGCCTTTGATCTTGTCCTGCAGCTCCTTCTCTTTCAGTTTGTCTTTCTCCTGGTCGAGGTCGGAGCGGCAGGTCATGGACAGTTTCTTGATCAGCCTCTCCATCTCTTTCTTCTGCTCCTGTTTCTGCTCTACCTCAAGCTGCTTGTACTTCCTCCAGTCATTGATGACCCCCTTTGGTCCTGACAGAGAACAGCCACTGTCACTCTCACTGTATTTTCAATATGAAATCATGCAGAAGTCTTATTAGGACTGTTTTTGGTGTGTATGTGTGCTTGTGTTATTACCTGTGTTGACAGCACTTCCATCAGGGCTGTAGTCGATCTCCGGCTCCTCCACGTTAGCTTCCCGGATGGTTTTTTTCTCTCCCTCCTCATCCTCGTTTTCGCTGCCTTCATCCTCGCTGCTGCTGCAGTAGTACTGCAGCTTCTCCCCCAGAATCCTGTCGTCCAAAGTTGTCATGATCGCACCTGAACACAGCAGGAATCATGTGTTAGGGCACAGATTCAACTCACTAATTATACAACTTAGAACAGGTCACAATGCTAGGATTCAACAAAAACAAAAGGTAATTCTTTCCATTCTACATTTCAATTGTATACATCTGCTTTGTCAGGAAAACAAAACATTTGTTTATATCACTGCATTTTCTGCATCCATAGAGGTCCCAAAAGCGAACTTCACGTTCTTATTTGACTTGTCACAGCCATTCCTCAGGTCGACAGATGCCTTTGCTCCGGGTCATTTGACTGATCATTTGCATTTCAGTTGACAGAAACACAAAACTACCATTAGCTTCATCTTTAAAGCCTCATAAATAACCATAGCTTCATGACACAATAGCTTTAGCATAGTTTTCAGTCAATGGAGCATAGTAATCCAGATCGACAGCTATCGGAGGTCGCTGTGAAAGGGTTTATTTCGGAAATAGCACATACACACAATACATACATAGCTTATAGTAAGTGTGTCAGCAAAACGTGTGCTGAGAGGGCTTTAAATGGTGCACTGAGCCGTGTGTAATCCTTCTTCTGTGCACAGATGGACAGACAAGGAGGCACACATCCCTTAGAAATCCCACTCAGTATTCACAGGTCAGGCAGCAAAATGGAAAATAATAGAAAGTCTAACAGAAAACCTACAGGTCTTTTGTGTGATAGTGTTGCCATAACATGAAACAAGACAATATATCTCAGCTATGTGACAACTCCCAAAGCTCCCGTGAGCTAAACTTGATTCTGGATATCTCTCCTCTGTCGGAATAAAATGCATTGAACAACATGTAAACAGTAGGAGCAAAGGCCTGCAGCCAACACCTTATTTCATGTCAATACTCTCCCTGTTGCGTTGAGATAGCTAAACCGGCTAGATATTGTTAGCGAGCTCTTGGCTAATTTAGCTATCCCGTTTAGCATCTAAAGGCTACTCAAAAGAGGATAGAGACAATCCAATTATCCTCATTATGAAGTAGAACACAGCTAGCGTTAAAGAAAGTGAGCCAGGTTAGCTTAAGCAGGCTAAGCTAGTTCCTGTGACAACCAGCAATACACAGATTTTAAAATATATTCACCAACATATTACCCCGTTAAAAAATAATAAAAATAAACCCATTAATAATGTTGATTGTTTTAGCATCTTACCTTGATTTTATGACCCGCTACCGTCAGTGAAATGTGACAACTCCCAAAGCTCCCGTGAGCTAATCTGCTAGTTTAGCTGCAGCAACCCCCCGTCACGGATGTAGAGCAGTGTGTGCAGGAGGCGGGGCATCGTCATCGGGAGCCCGCCTTCAGCGAGCTGTCTGTCAAAACTGAGGACCATGCATACAAATACATTCATCTCAGAAAAGAAAAAAGATGACTTATGCATTAAAAAGGTAGTTCTGAACTTCTGTATTGAGAGGGAGGAAACCCTCTTTAATGGCCACACATGCAGAGCACACACAGGGACATGTGTTCTCTGCTTTTAACCCATCCTATAGGATACTAGACAGGCAGCTATAATAGCTGGCATAGCTGATATCACATTGCATACCATTACCAGTGAAATACATAATCCTTCAAAAGGGTGGTGAGCAAAAACATTTTATTTTTGATCGGAAAAAGTGTCCCGACCACTTTCAAGACAAAGTGACACCCATGCTGGCAACCACCAGAGGGCAGCAGAGTTCAAGTAATACATATAGCATGCATGATGAATCTAAAGAGAAGACGAAGTAAGGGTCATGGGAGTGAGTTAGGTATACAGATGTGTGCACTGCTTTGAAACCCAGGCTATGCATTTTAGTTAATGATCTTAATTTAGGTGGGTGTAAGATCTTTAAGGCTTGTGTCATTCTGAAATATAAAACCTTATTTAAAGTTTGTCTAAAGAGATACTCGAAATGGTGTGTTTGCACTGCACACATAATCACAGAGAATACTATTGACATATGATGTTGATCCAACAATACACATCATCTGTGTTTCCTGCACCACAACACAGAGCAGGGGCTGACACAGAATCAGTTTGGGCACTGCACACAGAGCTTCTCGCTGTGGTGGAATGTAACGTTATACATTTACTCAAGGAATGTACTTGAATTGTACTTAATGTACTTAATTTTGGGGTACTTGTACTTTACTTGAGTATTTTCCTTTTCTGTTACTTTGTACTTCTACTTCACTATGTTTCAGAACGAAATGTTGTACTTGTATTGCCTTATTTATTTGGCACCTTTAGTTACTTTTTCACCTATACAAGTTATGATATATATTTACTAACAATTCTCTCAATGCTTTCCAAATAATTGCTCCATATTGACATATTAATATAATAACCCAACACATTTATAAGAGGCATTCTGCATACGTGTTTTTACTTTTGATAATTGAGTATACATTTAGCTGATAACATTTCTGTAATTTTACTTAAATCATATTTTCAACTCTTACTTGTAATGGAGTATTTTAAGACTGTGGCATTAGAACTTTTACTTAAGTACTTTTTTCACCACTGGCTTCTGGTAACAGATGGAACATTTTCTCAGTTCACCTCTCCATGTATTTCTTGTATGTGGGAATGCTATGGCAATGTTTAATCAAAGGCCAAGTTGTTAGCATAAATGCATCCCCAGGTGGCAGGAATACTGATACCAAACATCAAGTTAATCAGGACAGTTGTTGTAGAAATATTTTTGCAGTGACTAACTAACCAGTGTCAGCACATTTCCAATGAACCACAGTAAGTCAATAGTACAATCACTGTTGTATTTATCCAGATGTCACAAATTAAAAAACGAATCAGGTGGCTTTACAATGTGTTCAGTATATGACACCTTTGTCCTCAGACATTACATATAGGGGTTCCTTCAAAGCTTGTATAGCTCCTAGCTCTGTGGCAGTTACTGACCTGGACCCTGATTTATTTCACATAGAAGTGAAGTTCAAAATAATGATTTATGTTGCATACATGGTGAACAACAAGGAGAGCTGTGAAAAACAGGAACCTATTTAGTTTTTTTTTTTATAGTTTTGAATAGAAAATAGAACACATGCTATTCTTAAAAAAGAGAAATATTAGGAACACATTTTTGGATGGAGAGAACTGCATCTGGGAATTAGACATTACATTACATGTAACTTGTTAGACACTTGTATCCAAAGCAACTTCCATACATTCAGCACTGGGCAGTGCCAGGGACACAACGACATGCTGACTGCAGTGGGACTCAAACTTGCTGATCAGAAGATCGGTGCACTAGCTCACTGAGCCACAGCCTCCAAATAAATAGAGTGGGTTTTTGTACATTATACTTAGAAACACAAATACAGTGGTGAAAGTAATTAAGTACATATACTCAGGAACTGTACTTAAGTAAAAACAAAGTGGGTACTTGTACTTTAATTAAGTATGTTCACATTATACTACTTGTATTTTTACTCCACTACAACTTGATTAGTTACTTGTTACTTTTCAGATTTAGGTTATTAATAACAAAGATATAAATCAGCTAACTATTATTATATAATATTGCTGCTTTTGCTATAGTAAATAATCCGAGTATGTATTTCACCTCTGCAAAAATACAACTATTGCTTAGTTACAACACTGCTACAGCTTCTACCAATAATAGAAAAATAATCACCGTCGTCATATAATAATTAATAATTTGAATACAATTGTGGTAAGAGATACTTATAGTTGATTTAAAAAAAACATATAGCCTACTGTTGAAGTCAAAAATAAGAAGTGGAAGGACAGGGATTGGAGGAGAATAGGAAGAGGAAGCGCAGGAGGAAGAGATGGGAAAAGGAGGACGAGAGAAGAAGTGAGAGGAGGAGTCTGTTTGTTGACATCGGACGAAAACGAAAATCAGATGAGTGAAGACTGATGAAACAAACTACATTTCTCGCCGTCATCAAGACATATAGCCTTGGCGAAAGCTAAGGTAAAGCACCGCCTGATGGGCTGCCACTCAGTCACCTGTGACCGCTGTCTGTTCACTGTGGTTCCACACATAGCTCGTAGCTAGCGCTGGTCCCACCGGCTATGTTAGCTAACACCATAGCAGGGAAAGTCACCGTTAGCCACAAGCTAATTCTGACGCTGAGATGCACTGCTGACACCGTATCGGCAAGTTGAGGCTTAACTTGGAAAACACATGTTTGTCTCTTTGATATTTGTGTAGGTATTATTGAATAGGTTTATAGTTTGTGTGTGTTATTCAGTAGCTATCTAGCGGCAGTGTTGTTAAAGTAAAACTGATGTACAGTGTAGCTAGCTAGAAAGCTAGCTAACTGTAGTCTGCCGTGTCTCCCAGGGTTTGTTGCTGTGTGCTGAACTAACAGACCTGTAGCACTAACTTAGAGACAGGACAACTTCACTCACTAACTTCCTTTTGTCAGCAGGACATTCAGCTTGATATAGATAAGTAAGGATAATTGTGTTTGTAACGTTAATATTGAAACACAAAGTTGTTAAAAAGAACACAACATTGGTGGCAAGCAGTATCAGCAGTGGTGTAAAGTAAGTACATGTATTCAAGTATTGTACTTGTGAGGTATTTCCATGTTATGATACTTTGTAATTCTACTTAAATTAAAATTCAGAGGTAAACATTGTACTTTTACTCCACTACATGTATTTAATACCTTTAGTTACTTTGCATATATGTATTAAGGATCCAAACATGATCAACACTTAAATCAGACCGTAGTTCCACCTGGAGTATTATTCACAAGCTACCCAGCAATACATACAGTAGTTAGTTCATCAATGATTATAATGACAACATATATATATATGATTCTGAAATGCGTAAATCTGCATAGCGATTACTTTGGGTTACCTAGTACTTTTGGTACTTTAGGTATATGTTGATGCTTATACTCTTTTACTTTTACTTGAGTAACAATTTGATTGCAGGACTTTAACTTGTAACAGAGTATTCCTGCACTCTGGTACTTCTATTTTTACTTAGGACACAATCTGAAGAACTTCCACCTCTTCAAACTAGTAGCACTAACATAAAGACATGAACTTAAGTTACTATTTTCATTTGTTAGAAGGAGTGATTCAGCTTGATATCAATAAGTTAGGATAATTGTATTTGTAATGTTCATGTTGAAACAAGTGGTTAAAAAGAACACAACATTGGTTGCAAGCTGTATCAGCCATACGCATGACAACTAGCTCTCTAAAGAATGGACAATTCGGAGATATATGTCTTCAATTCCATTTTTCACACATGGAAAATACAGTAAGGGCTTTTTGGAACATCATTGACCTATAATGTGTTGTTTATGACCAAGGGTGGAAGAAGTATTCAGAAGCTTTACTTCAGTCAAAGTACTGATACATTATTGTCAAAATACTTCATTACAAGTAAAAGTCCTGCATTCAAAATCTTAATTAAGTAAACGTACACAAGTATTATCAGCAACATGTACTTGCATTACAAAAAGTAATCATTTTGTAGAAAAATTGCCTTTTTTGTGTGTATATTATATTTATGCATGTGACATTTTCTAGATAATATTGTTGCATCAAGTAGCATTTAACTCATGGACAAACACAATTCTGACTGACTTTCTTAGCAAAATATTTGACTCTTGTGTTTAATATATATATAATTTTTTAGAGATGCATTTTGTTAAAGGTAGTTCAAGCAGTTAAATAAATGTAGTGGAGTAGAAGTATAAAGTAGCATATCATGGAAATACTCAAGTAAAGTATGTACCTCAAAATTGTACTTAAGTACAGTATTTGAGTAAATGTACTTACGTCCCTCCTCTGTCTATGACTTGGATGTTTCGACTAATATTTGGAATGAATGTCATTACTTTGTTCGCTAAGTCTCTGACTCAGTGTATATGATTTGAATCCGTTTATCTCTTTGGTAAGTCAAATGGTCAAAGGGAAACTTTTTGTTTCTGATTTCCACCAGAAGCAAGCTCCTGTGAAAAGACATGTCCTAACTTTGTTGGATGAATGTCTCCTCAGGTCCCCTGCACGGCCCTGTCTTTAATCTGAGCCGGAGACAAAGAGGCTAACATGGCAGCAAAAGCAGGAGACAACCCTGACAGCCTCATGACTCTGGCAACCATCTTCTGCCTGAGGAATCTTAGGAAGACCATGTGCTACCAGGGATTCAGGAACAAGCTCTGTCTGCGCTCGGACATCTTCCTTCCAAGCGAGATCTGCGACAAGTTGGTCAACACGTACGTCACATGATACATCTGCAATCCATTCTCTTAAAATGCCTCATCATCACAATATTACATATTCCATGTTTTTTTTGTTTTTTTTACAGATACATGGAGTTGGTCCACACAGATAGTAACTTTGAACCAGAGGAAAGCTTCTTCCAACTGTTCTCAGACCCCTGCAGCACCAGACTGACCAGGGTACAGCTGAGAGAAGACTTCGTACGGGACCGAGATCTGGAGGCCATTCAAAAACAGGTGGGGTTTTTCAGAAAACTGTGATTGAATCTCTCATCGTCCAGTCCACCTCTGTGAAACAGCTCGACTAGTAAACTTAGATAATGGAAGTACCTGTAGCCATTCACCTTTTTGCTCACTTTAGGCCTCAGTCGTGATTTCGTAGGCATCATCGTTTACACAGACACAGCATATCCTGCGCTAAGTGGTCTAAACTCTTTCTGTATATTTTGGTTAGAATCATACACTCTTATTTTGTCTATGGTTGTCATTTGTCTGCTTGTGTAATGTCAGACACAATGATGTGGCACCTCTTCTTCAGAGGTGAAAAAACTTGAAATAATAACTAGACAACAGTGTGAAAAATACAACTAAACATTTCACTCACAACTTAAAACAACAGCATTGCTGTTAACAAAGAAGAATTCCCATTACACTACATTACTTTACATTATTTTCATTTCTTTTTTGAGCCAATAGACACATCTGTTATGTATAATTTTCTTTTTTGAGATACATTGCATTGTAAGTCAAACTGGGGCTCCTATCCCTCTTTTCATAATAACCAAGAGCTCAATAACCCAGTGTAAGAGCCATCTTAATGAAAGGTCATGCTTGGTTTGAAGCTGTCACAATGATGTCTTATTTCATGTGTGTGCCAAAGGCAGGGTTCCCACGGGTGCTGGAAATCCTTGAAAATGCTTGAAATTGTACGAGGTGTTTTCAAGGTTTGAAAAGTGCTTGGGTTTTGGGAATGGTGCTTACATTTGGGATAAAGTGCTTGAAATTGTAAATGCTTTATTTTACTTTTTAGATGAAAAGAAAATAAAGAAGTCGGAGCGAGCTTAATTGCTTCGCTTTTACATAAAACAGCTCCGCTGCGGCCTTCCCGCGCTATGCGCGCGACCTGCAAGTGTTTGTGTTACGTGTGACCTGGGCATTCTGATGAGAGTGATAGATGATTGTGTGCCAGGAGGTTGCAGTTTCAACGAGCGTTGGCTAGCAGAAGACAAATACAAGCAATGGCTAAGACGAGGGTCAAGCCCACGAGTAGTCTCCTGCAAAGTGCAACAAATAACGATGCGAGAGTCTGCGCTGACGAGCCACATGAAAGGTACGCCGTAGTACAGCATTTTAGATTAGGCTAACGTTGCATGTTACGTTTGTTTAAGCTAACGTTAGCAAACTGAATAGCGAACTCGATGAGGGATAATAATAATTGCAGGGGACAATCATTTCAGAGGAGCGTACCCAGGGGCGCCGCCAGGGATTTTGGGCCTCATGAAAAGATATCACATTGGTTACTTAAACATTTTTTTCTTAATGTTATAAAATAGTTTGGGCCCCTGTCAGTCACGGGCCCTTAGAATCGTCCTATGTTATGTGCGTTACAGTCGCCATCCTGTGGTGTTCAGAGGATGAAGCACTCACTGTTGTAATTCAATCCAGTCTCACGGCAGTTCGTGTTATAGTCACGAAATATAATCTATTGATTCGACACAGAGCCATTTTAAAAGAAATGTATTTCTACTGGTAGTATGTTTTGTGCCTAAACCAAATGTGACTTGCTCTATTGAAATCAGTCACATTGACCCGAAGACACATTTTCGTTTGTATTGCTGGTCTGGGGGAAGCTTGCGTGTGTGTGTTTGTGTTTGTGTAATTTTGTGCTTGTGTACCGGGGAAACACTTACAAGAAACACCGGCTGTTTTTACGCTTGCTGTGATGTTAAATTACTTTGTTTATTTGAAAACAGATGAAAACAAACTGTAACGGACCCTGTCTGTTATCTATGATTGCTATACGCCTTTACTTCATAATTTCAGCGGAGGGAGGGGGAGCGGTGCTGCGGAACAGCAGGGTGCGAATTGAGAGGTGCCACTTCTTCCCTTTACAAGCTTCAAAAATGTATTTATCGTGAGATTTTGGCAATAACCGTTTCATATTCTGAAAGCCAAGACTTTGTTTATTTAAAATCAAACAAAACACAGAACCCTGAAAAACTAGTTTTTTTACACAAATCCACGTTTATGAGCCGTTGCGACTTTTGACTGATTTCGATAGAGCGGGTCACAAATAATAACAAATTAGAAGGAAAAAAATATATACAGATTTCAGTATTCTGAGGCTCAGAGCCCCATTTCTTTTCCTCGCAGACGGCAAAAAAAGCCCGACATTATACGATTTAAAAAACAAAAACGATAATGGCGGCTTGATATTGAGTAAGAACATGTTTTTATGAACCCCACAGCTTCCGGTCTTCCACGACCCGACTGGACAAGAAGACGCAGGCCCGAAACATACTACCAATAGAAATACATTGCTTTTAAAATCGTTGTGTGACTCAAAAAAGGGGGACATCCTGTTGGTGAACACGAATCAATAGATTACATTTATTTCGTGACTATAACACGAAATGCCGTGAGACTTGGTTGCGTAATTAGACCTTAGCTTATAGTATGTTGTTATAAATTATAAACTGAGGATTTGACCGCGTCGCTATAGTTGATACTTTTAGAAACAGGCTTTTATATAAAATTGAAGTATTATACAAGTAAAACTACATTTTGCTTTAATCCCATGTAATTGTAGAATGAACACAGTCTTCCTTTGAAGAAGTCGGGTGTCTTGAGTAGTCAGAATTACCTACAAATCATTGTACACATTTGTAAATATTATTTTCCACTTGTTACCATTGTGAGTCTATTTTTATGCAGCTCTGTGTGATTTTGTGGCTACAATTCAGACTAATACACTACCAGAGGTGGAATAAGTACTCAGATCTTGTACTACTTGAGTAAAAGTAGAAGTACTCGGATCTTGTACTTGAGTAAAAGTAGAAGTACTCAGATATTGTACTTGAGTAAAAGTAGAAGTACTCAGATGTTGTACTTGAGTAAAAGTAGAAGTACCAGAGTGTAGGAATACTCTGTTACAGTAAAAGTCCTGCATTCAAAATGTTCCTCAAGTAAAAGTATTCTCATCAAAATATAGTTAAAGTAGTCGTTGTGCAGATTGGTCCATTTCAGAATAATATATATGATATGTTTTATAATGATTGATCATTAAAGTGTTCTCAAAGCTGGTGAAGGTGCAGCTAGTTTGAATGGCTTTGTAGACTGCAGGGTAGCTGGTGGATTTACTCCAGGTGGAACTAAAGTCTGATTTAACACTTGATTAGATTTCACATCATTCATCCAGATCTGTGAAGTAACTAAAGGTATTAAATACATGTAGTGGAGGAAAAGTACACCATTTACCTCTGACTTATGTTCACTGCCAACCTAAAAGTACCTCAAAAATAGTAATCAATAATGTATTAAAAAGTTATTTGGCTGATTGTTTTATATTGGCTCAGCCAGGTTATATGGGAGGCCCAGTCTACTTACAGATGGGTCACTCATTTTGAAATATTAAACTTGGTTTTCTTTTCTTTAATTGTTTATCCTCGTGTAGAATGCTATTATGAAACACACATTTGGTTGTTTATGGCATAAAGAACATCTGATTTAATGCGAGGTAGGGAAATAATCATTTGAGGATAATTATGTGTATATAAATATGTAATTTACAGCAGCTGTAAGATGCTTGAAAAGTAATTGAATTTGACTTTGGAAAAGGTGTAAGAACCCTGCAAAGGGTGTTGCTGTTCTATTACCCAGAGTACAGGTATTAATGATGTGTCATGTCACATATTTGGGTGTGTCTGACCCCAGAAGGGCATAGGGTTTTTGACCGCCCTAGCACGAGTGTGTAAGTCCCCCAATGATAGTTTGTTCAGGCAATGAATAACATCTGAATGGATGTGGACTTTATTATGCACTGAGACCATAGATGGATTGTATTATGCTGCACCTGATAACGAGCCTACCAATTCTTAATTGAAGCAACAAACAAACTTATCCACACAGTATAGCGCATCAGCAAGGTCATTCCTGGGAGTTAGAACGCCACAGAGGAGCTTTAGTATTATGCTAAAGCTCCTATACCCAGTCCTTGGTGAGTGCAGCATATTTAGGTCAGTATGGTTCTAAAATGATTCAGTGATCAGTCATTTGTCGTATATGTGTTCCAACAGGACCTGATTGAGCTCCACCTCACCTACTGCAACAGTCTGTCCTCCCGCAGCCTGAAATCCCTGATCAGCTTCCGTGAGACCTTGGTGTCTCTGTGTCTCTTCGGCTGCAACCACATCTTCTACAGGAAGGGCGGTGCCCCACTCGCATGCAACGAAGACACTGAGGATGAGGAGGAGGAGAGCCCTGCTTCCAGGCAAGCTTTAGAGACAGACTTTAACTTCCAGGGCTTCAACCGCCTCAGGCTGCTCAACTTAGGCGGCCTGCCAGACGAGGTGGATGCTGAGACGCTGCTCAAACCCCTGAAGTCGCTCACCTCACTAGATCTGTCTAATGTACAGTTGCTGGGAACAGCTTTTCTCACCCAGTGGAAAGACAGACTTGCGTCTCTTGTGCTCTACAACGTTGACCTGTCAGAGGAGCTGGTCAGCACCATTGTGGAGATGGTAAATCTCAGGTAAGGTGGGAGGGGGCTTTAATGTACAATTTGTTATTATGATCATTTTAAATATTGCCAGTTGATCATGTCTGCTCTGTATTTAAATGACAAACGACAACACAGATTGTTCTGCTGTGCTGGTGGAATTTGAATTGAAATCAAACGAGCCACTGGCCTGAAGTTGTATCATGTATGGACCTACTAAGGATCTTCAGTCCTTTAGATGTGCTTAACACCCAAACCTTATCGGTCACCCATTACTAAAGGACAACACCTACGTTTTGCAGATGGACAAATTGAAAGAAAAAGTTCTGGAGCTCTCCACTCAGCACCACAGCACTAGGTTATATTCATATTTTTCAGTTGAAATATATGTTCTAGCAGAAAATAGTTTACAAGTTCCCAAATAACCCATTCACTCACTGTCTTTCAGTATGAATACAGGTTTCTCTCCAACTTCAGAAGCATTACAAATGTCCTCTGCACACCATAACTTCCTCTATCCAAGTAGCCTTGTCTTTCGCACCAAACATCGACACAAATATTTGTCTTAAGGTGGAGCATAGGAATCACAATAATTAGTAGTAGCACATCGCAGGATGTGACGATTTAAAAAAAAAAAAAGGACTTGTGATGTTAAGTAGGCAAATTAACTCAAACACATCATGTTACAATTATGTTGCTGCTTGCTACAAAAGGAAAAGTTGCGCGGCTCTCATGTCAGGGGTACTTGACATGCAGGCTCTGCATGCACAGCAAACCACCAATCACAATCAAATCTCCAAAACAAACGGACCCCGTGATTAAAGGTTGAAACACTGAAAGTAGTTTCATGTGTTTCTCCAGGGCAGTTTGGCGCTGCTAACCGAGCTAGCTCAGCTTGTTGCTCTGATAACTTAAGATCCAGACGTCCGTGACTAAAATCCTTCATCCGGTTAAAGAAATACCAATGGACATTGAAATGATGCGGTTTGAGTCAGAATGTGCTGTGCCCTCAGCTTTACAGAGAGTTTCAGCTCAGTGTTCATCTGTTATGTTTTATTTTGTTTTATTAAAACTTTAAATAACTGATGGATTGCTTTGGATGTTTTGAATTTGGGCGTAAGATTTGTGCTCCCATTACATATTATACAACATCTGAATTCTAGCATTTATAACTCTCAAAACTAATTTAACTATAATGAAAACGTCCCCATTCATTTGTTGTTACTTTTAGGTGGCCTATATTCTTTGAATAGAATGTGTCACTGACAGTGCTAAAACTCTTCATCCTTCAGGCATCTTGACATCTCCCGGGAGAGCAGGCGCACCTCTAAGTTCAAGATGAGCAGGAAGATCCTGACGGCCATCGTACAGCGCCTGGTCAACCTGGTGTCTCTGGACATCTCCGGGCACATAATGCTCGACAACTGCACAGTCCCACACATCGAGGAAGCTATGGGGCGGCCGAGGTGGGAGACCAACGCTAGAGTCTACATTGGATATGAACATTTGTTATTTATTGTTTTTAATTTATTTGACTTGCCAATGAACCATTTTACCAGTCATGATTTTCTTTCTTTCAGCATCGAGCCGTGCAAGAGCAGCATTTATCCTTTCCAGGAGCTGAAGAGGCCGCTGCAGTTCCTGGGCCTGTACGACACCACCCTCTGTAATGTGACACACATCCCTGCTTATAAGGTACTGCTTATCTGAAGGGCCCCACACGCATCACACTTTGTGGCTAATAATAGTTATGAAGATAATAGTTAGAGCATCCAGGGATTGAAATGTAATATGAAATCTCAGGGACGTTGTTTCATTGCCGGCTTTGGGAGTGTGGGGAAGATAGAGAGTTTTGGTGCGAGGCATTGCCTGCTGACAATATGATAGGTATAAAACTACCTTTTCACCCTTAGTTGTTTATATTGGGAGTTTCCCCTACTAATTTCTACATACAATAAAAGCTTTAATTGATATGTGCCTCCTCCATGCAAAGCGCCTCATAGCTGTTTCCTGGTGGCCCCCTCTACATTTATTTGGGAACGTTGTATGCATTTGTTTTAGAATTAAGGATATGTCTAAAGAACTAAACAGAGAGAAAGAGTAACCTTTTTTTATTATTTTATTTGTATTTATATATATTTATTAGGGCTGTCAAGTTATTAACACGTTAATAACGCGTTAACGCAAAAAAAAATTAACGCCACTAATTATTTTAAAGCGATTAATGCATGTGCATTTTTTTGTCCTCGGCCGCCCCGTAGTTTCAGAGCGCATCGAGTTTAAAATACCATCTATACAATCCAAGCACACTGCTGACTGATGCCGACGGCCCCGCTCCTGCCGCCCGCTTGAGGAAGACCACACTTGAAAGTGTGCGGGGGAGACCCCTGGCCACGTCTACGAGCAGCAACTTTCAACAAAGATCGCTAAATGGGTGGCTACAGCTTGAAGGCCAATTAACATTGTGGAGGACGAGGGGCTGCGTGATATAACTCGGGTCGCACCCAACGGCTGCACTTATGAATTGCCTTCCAGAGCCACCACCGTGTCGAAAATACACAACTTGTATGAAGTCCAAAAAGCGAAAGTAGAGGAGGATTTAAGAAAGAGTCACCGGAGACTATTGGACTTCACTCAGTAATGACAGTTACCTCGGGTCACAGCGCATTATTTTGACTCACAGTGGGAACTGCGCCGACACACACACACACACACACACACACACACACACACACACACACACACTTTGTATTGTATTGTATGAGAATTCCAGGTTGAATTGAGGCGAATATTTGTAGTTCAGAGGTTGTTGTGTTTAATATTCATTAGAATATTTGTCATTGTTCAAATGATAATAAACAAACATTTGCATAAAGCATATTTGTCCACTCATATGTTGATAAGAGTATTCAAAACTTGAAAAATATCTCTCTAAGGTACATTTAGAACAGATAAAAAAATGTGCGGTTTAACTATGGACAATCATGCGATTAATCGCGATTAAATATTTTAATCGCGATTAAATATTTTAATCGCGATTACATATTTTAATCGCGATTACATATTTTAATCGACTGACATTTTTCTATATTTTTTATTTAAGAAGTACAGTAAGATAAAGAAGTACATCTTTACTTTACTGTACTTTGCTTTAAGTGCTATCATGTCACAAAGTACTATATGTCTTTGGTAGTTAATGATCTCATTTAGCAGTGATGTAATGTACGTTTTTCTTCTTTTTGTCATTGTTTTTGGGGTTGCTGTTTTTCTGTGTGCTTGTAAATGAGCACATACTAATTATGCTTAGAAACCGGCTTGCTGTGTGGTTAACTGTGTGTTGCTGCCCTTTCCCAGGTGACCGGATCAAAGAATGAAGAGCAGGTTCTGAATGCCATAGAGGCGTACACAGAGTTTCGTCCTGAGCTGGCCCACAGAGCCATCAATCAGCTGTTTGACATCGCCAGGATACAGCACTGCAGCCAACTGCTCCGAGCTCTGCAGGTAAGATACAGAAAGGTTGCCTTGTTCTTTGAATGATGGGACACCAGTGACTTCAAAGGAAATATTTGTTCCATGACCTTGCATGTTAACATAAGATATACTTTATTGATCCCAAATTGGGATTATTTAAAAAAAAATGTTATGCTTGTTCAACACTCACTCTTAAATCTCTTCTCTAAATGTGCTGTCCTTTTAGCTGGTCATAGCAGCGTTGAAGTGCCACAAATACGATAAGAGCATCCAGGTGACGGGCAGCGCCGCTCTGTTCTACCTGACCAACACGGAGTACCGCAGTGACCAGAGTGTGAGGCTGCGCAGAGAGGTCATCCAGGTGGTGCTGAACGGAATGGAGCAGTATCAGGAGGTCACCGTAAGTCCGCCCCGTCTCCCATAAAATCAGCCCAACCAAAAGTCTATCTGGCAAATTGAAATACATTTTCTAAAGGTGAATTTCATATATGATATTTAGATACTACAACACCTTTTGATCCGAAGTATGGAGCAATGAACAAAGTGTGTAACAAGTATTAAAACTATGCCATGCTCATTCACATGAAAACATGATATCTCAGAACATTTAGGAGGGAATTGCTTGTTCTGTGAGTGTTAAACATCCACTTGGATTTAACCTTTTTGGCCCCAAACAAAAAAAAGCTTTTTCCAAATGTTGACAATTTCACAAAAGTGTCCTATAGGTCAAAATGTTGAAGTGTTGCCATATTGGACAGACAAGTTTTCATTATATGCAACAGAATGAAAGCACTTTCATAGAGATATCAGATGAAATCTGGTCATCTTTTATGACTACCTTATGTTGCTCTTCAGAGTTCTCAGATGGATCGGTAACCCTCACTGTTTCCCCACCCTGTCCCTCACAGGTCCAGAGGAACTGCTGCCTGACTCTGTGTAACTTCAGTATTCCAGAGGAGCTGGAGTTCCAGTACAGTCGGGTCAACCAGCTACTGCTGAAGATCCTGGAGCCAGCTCGGCAGGACGAGTCCATCCAGAGAATCGCTGTGCACCTCTGCAACGCTCTGGTCTGTCAGGTGGACAACCACCACAAGGAGGCTGTGGGGAAGATGGGCTTTGTCAAGGTAACATCAGGAGGATCTCTTCTCGTTTAGCTTTCCCATATTTCGGACAAATTACAAAACAATTACAACAGTTATCAAACTGAAATTATCTTTGTCTATTGTCGTGAAATGAGATATTCTGGTATAAAAGGGTCCTATATTACTAGTCCTCTTCATTTTGACAGATTTCTTAAAAAACCTGCAAAATTCCGATTATTTTTGTACGCCTTTTTTTGTATTCTCCGTGGGGAAAATCATCCTCTGTGTTTGACCCATCTTAACCATTAAGAAGGTAAACTGCCCTAATGCAATGTGTTCACCTAGGTCAGGGATGGGCAACTTTGATGGTGGTGGGGGCCACATCATTGATGTACTGGCCACCAGGGGGCCGCAGATTCACTTGGAACACACACGCACAAAAATTCCATGTGTTGTATGTAATTATTAACAAATATACTAAGTCTGACATCTTCATTGACATTTTACAATCAAAGGGAACATCCCCAAAAAATGGGAACATCCTCTAATAAACTCCCTAAACAAATATCAGTTCACAGAAATGTTATTTCATTTTTACAAGTGGCATGTTTGTATTGAACAGGTTATGGAATAAAACTATTTTAAACTATTGGAAAGCACGGAAAATGTGTGTGTATTGAGATTAACCATTAGATGACATACACATGAAGTCATGAACACTAACCCAGACATTAGTTGTCTAACTTGAACCTAAAACACTTGTAGCCTGTCTCTGCATTCCCCTTATTCCACAATAAGGGGAATGTCAACACAGACACCTGTCAGCCCGCACTGTGCTGTTCCTCAGCACCACTCCCCCTCCCTCCCGCTGAAATTATGAATGAAAACGTAGTAATCATAGATAACACGGCAGGGTCCGTGACAGTTTGTTTTCATCTGATTTCAAATAAACAAAGTCTTGGTTTTAAGAATATTAAACTTGTTTCGCCAAATTCAGATGATAAAAACAACTTTTAAGATTGTAAAGGCATAATTACAAGAGGCAACTTAAAGGTGGGGTAGTTTCAGAAACCGGCTCGAGATACACTTTTTGTTATATTCCATGGAATGCTCTTAACATCCCGATAGCAATGAATATCTTAAGTGCTTTGACAAAAAATACATGAAAAAATGTCATCTGTGGAAGCCGTAATACTGTAAAAAGATTGGATTGCCGCCCTGTCTGTCAGCCTTCCATCTCGTGCACGCACAAATGTATCTCGTGCCCTCATTGGGCGTGCCGTCATTGGGCGTGCATTGCAGCAGTACTTCAATGACTCGCCAGCAACAGGCGGCCACTTTCACCAGTCTGCTGACGTCATGTGCGCGTTCATGTGTGTTGGAGGAGGTGCTCTGTAAGGAAGTCTGAAGGAAGGGGCGGATTCTTTTCAGCTGTGTACTTTCAAATTTGAGTGCACTTGAGCCGGTTTCTGAAACGTACCTACCCCACCTTTAACGTCACAGCAGGCATAACAACAGCCGGTGTTTCTTGTGAGGGTTTCCCCGGGAAACAAACACAATACACACAAATGCGTCACAGATTACTTCGCGGTATTTGAAATCATCTACGCAGTTCGCGACGTAACTAGGAGTCTAGTGGACGGTATCAGTACTACAAGTAAAACAAATAAATGTTTCAATTTTTTATTTATTAATTACGTTGTTTATAAATTAATCTGAGGGCCGCAAAAAGAGGAGGCGGGGGCTGCATGCGGGCCGCGGGCCGCCATTTGCCCATCCCTGACCTAGGTGGTGCAGTGGTATAAGTGTGTTTGAATGTAGAGGATTCAAAAGAGACAGAAATGTGCAGAATAACTCATCAGAATTTATCTTCCTGGCTCTGATTTTGCAGCCATGCTTTTGCTTTTGCAGGATCTAATGCAACGTAATCTGCCATAACTATGCTGGCAATCACTATTGCTAGTTCTAATACTCTGTGAGAGTGATGAGTGAGCCGACCTAGATCTGTAGGGGTGTTGAGCTCACTAGAAACTTACACCAGGCCGAGCAGGCGGGTCAAAAATGTACAAAGCACAGTTTATCAATAACTTACAAAAAAATGGTATGCAAAGGTCCACCTTCCACCTTCTCTTACCCTTTCTTTGTCTCAAATCCATATTTTCGCAGGTCAGGCGTTGATGAATTGCTCTCAATGCAAATGTATAACCACTGTAACACAACTGGGTAGGATTGAACAAATTGAACTGTTTACTTCACATGCATTAAACCAAAGGAGACCAATATAGATAGAGTAGGCCTTTTTTTCAAAAGCTTTCTAGTAGTTATCTTAAAGCTGTGTGCACGAGCAATATCCATGTTTTTTTGAATGAGAAATAACATGTTTTTTTAAAGTTAGTCATGACACTAAGGCGTCGGAGTAAGACCTGAAGAAAGTTAAAGTTGTTATTTTTGTCCTGTCTCCATCTCCTCATTCACAGACAATGTTGAATTTAATTCAAAAGAAGCTACAGGACAGAACGGTGAGTCTCAGTTTCACTTTGGATCTTTTGAACTTTAAATGTATTGTTTTATAGACACACACCTTTTTTATAGACACACACCTTTATCAAATTGTTGCCATCAAATGCAGGGGATTGTTGTAAATAATCTTTAATGTGGGTTTTCCCTCAGTGTGACCAGGTGATGGAGTTTTCCTGGAGCGCTCTGTGGAACATCACTGATGAGACCCCTGACAACTGTCAGATGTTCCTTAACTGTCGGGGCATGAGTCTCTTCCTGGAGTGTCTTCAGGTGAGTTCACACAGCCTTTTTCTCTTCCTAACTTCCAGAGGTCACTACTGCCTTCAGGATTTATTCCATACGTTATATCTTGTGTGTGTACCTGATAAAACATTGTGCTTTTGGACTATTAGGGCAATCATCTCTGTGTAATAACACACACCTCTCCCCTCATTATATGATCTTACTACAGGAGTTTCCAGACAAGCAGGAGCTGCACCGCAACATGTTGGGGCTTCTGGGAAATGTTGCTGAGGTGAAAGCACTGAGACCCCAGCTGCTCACCCCCCAGTTCATCACTGTGTTCAGGTAAGAGAACTCAACCAGGTGAGAGTGTACCTCTTATAAATAAAACATTTACAACCTATAGGAAGTATATTCATTTCTTTAAAATATATATATTTCATATGACATTCAGTATCAAACACAATTATCATACAGAACAAAGCTCAGAAAGCACAGACAAACTAAATGAAGTCATTCAGGGTAAAATGTTTGTGAGGGTACGTTTTTTACAGACCTCATCAGATACGTGTTGTTTGTATCAGTCCCCCTCACTGTGTGATGCTCTGACAGTAACCTGCTGGACAGTAAGGCGGATGGGATCGAGGTGTCCTACAATGCCTGCGGCGTGCTCTCACACATCATGTTTGACGGCCCGGCCGTTTGGTCCATGGAGGATCCGCGCAGAGACTCAGTGATGGACAAGATGATGGACGCCATCAAGAGCTGGGACGTCAGCTCACGCCGCAACATCAACTACAGGTGATCATCTGTTTATTTACTGTGACAATGCATCATGTTACGGCAGTTCTTGCTTCATCAGCAGTTTCACCGTAGTATGGATACTGTGGCACCTCTGAAAGTCAGGTTGGAAGCGTAGCAGTAGGTCAAAAAAGACCAGAGGTGGGAGGGTTACTTTCAAAATATATTCAGTTACCATGACTAATTACATGTCATCAAATGTCATCAGAAACCTTATTTGAGTTTCAAAATATAAAAGTAATTTAACCTGATTACTTTCTGTTACTTTTGGATTACATTTGATGAGGAAAAATAAATAAAATAATAAGATGTTTTTTACTGAAGTTTATGTAACAATGTAACCTTAGAAAAGAAGAATTCAAGATATTTTATAACAAACAGAAATGTAGTAACAGTAATAGTAACCAATGTTTAAGATGAATACATCAAAAGCATAGACATTTTATTTTTGTTTAATAAATCAGGTGTCCACCTACTGCATTAATAAAGAAATGTATTTATAATAAAGAAGAATGAAATTGGCCTTAATATAAACCATAAAGAAAATGAATTCAGTACCTCTACCTATAATATATCCATCTTTATTTAAAAATATCTTGTAACACTGAAATCCTGCTAGTAATCTATATCTTTTTAAATGGAACAGTAATCTGATTACTTGTTTTATTTAATGCAATTGGAATGGAATATCCTGATAACGTAATCTCGTTACTTGTTATCCGTTAGATTCAGAACTAAGTAACAGCATGTCAGTGTATACTGAGTTAAGGGTCTCAGGATACAGGTTAAGGGTCTCCCACCCAGCTGTACAGAACAGCTGGGGGGGGATTCCCTCCTTTTGAAATGTTTAAAGTGACTGTGGTCCCTCAGGTCGTTCGAGCCCATCCTGCGCCTGCTGCCTCAGAGCATCGCCCCCGTCAGTCAGCACTGGGCCACCTGGGCCCTCTACAACCTGGTGTCAGTTTACCGTGAGTACCTCCTACACCACGCTCACAGTTAGAGCTGGGCTGTTTGACGTGCCCCTAGCTTATAATAAAACACATATCGGCTAGTTTTTAACTTGTGTCCTTTTCTAACATTATCATTTCTCTTTCACATGTCACCAGGTTGCTTGTTCTTTTCTTCAGTCTTTACTGCTTATAAAGACGAGATAATATACTGATCCCAGTTTGGGAAATTATTTTGTCACAGCAGCATGTAGACAAGTATTGCACATGAATAACAAATAAAATAAAAAATATACATAAACAGCAAATAAATATGTACAAACAGTAACAAATAAACAAAACAGAACAGTATATATTTACATATCAACAGTGAAAGATGTATACCTCTATTGAATATACAGATTAGCAAATACAATGTAATTGAAGTCCGTTTACTTTGATAGGCCAGCCCACATCTACCAAAATGTAAACAAAGTAAACCATTAACATTATAGGTTAGCACGTTGTACACCTCAATTGTGCTGTATACATTAAGACCCTGTAATCATTCTCACTGTCTCTTTATTTACAATTATTTCTACAGCAAGCAAGTATTGTCCCCTGCTGATAAAGGAGGGAGGAATAAGTCTTCTAGAGAAAGTTCTGGAACTGGAAAGCTCACATCCGGAGACCAAGGACATGGCCAGGTAACCATTTTTTTTATTTGATGGAGTCTCCAGTATTCTGTCGCTTGTTGAAATGTTCTGTTTGCCAAGATCATTTCTACAGCTGATGATTCATCCTGAGCAGCAGCCAGGAGAGATCACGAAAATGATAACAAATATGTGGTCCAATAATTTGGTCGTGAACAGACGTCAGTCATTTACTGCAGAAATCCCAAAATGTAGAAACTCATAAAATCACTCTCACATCTCTGCTTCAGTTGAAGTCCATGCCAAGTCAAAATATTCATTGGTATCTTGTTGCTCGGTTCTGTCTGTTGTTCACACTCACTTTAACATTAACATGCCAAGAGGTGTAATCATGAAGTCACATTACCTGACAGGTAGCTCACTGATTGGACAGTTTTGGTGTCATTCTACATAATCAGCTCTACATAGCCTTCGAGAGGACCTGAAGATGTGACCTGTGATTACTAATCTTCTCTGCTGTCAAAAATAACCCATCTGCTAATAACACATTATGAGAAGTAGTTGTCAATCTCCTGCTGGACTACATGGTTCTCTAATGAGAATGCTTCTTTGATGGTTGACATCAGCCAATAGTGAATCAGAAAAGTCCCAGAAAACGTTGGGAGCGGATAGACTGGATAGCATTTCTCCAGTCCTTAAAGGATGATGTATTTCAGGGGTATTCAACTAAAATTCAACGAGGTCCAGTTAGAGGAAATGTCCCCATGCAAAGGTCCGGAACATCAAAATGTCTAACTTGCTTTATGAATTAGTGTGATATATATTGAAGTAGCCTGTAGCTTTATCAACGTCTGCATGTAATCAACAACTGACTGCCAATCAAATAAAGAAAGTACAATTCAAAAATGGAGAAGGACTTTCGGGCGGCACCAAAGTTGTTCTGGAAAACTGTCCGACACCTCAGGAGGGGGAAGCAGGGAACCATCCAAGCTGTGTACAGTAAGGATGGGACGTTGTTGACCTCAACTGATGGAGTCTTAGGGCGTTGGAAGGAACACTTTGAGGAACTCCTGAACCCGACAACTCCGCCCTCTATGTTAGAGGCAGAGCTGGAGTATGACGGGGGATCAACACCAATCTCCCGGGGGGAGGTCACTGAGGTTGTTAAACAACTCCACAGTGGCAAAGCCCCGGGGGGTGGATGAGATCCGCCCAGAAATGCTGAAGGCTCTGGGTGTTGAGGGACTGTCATGGTTGACACGTCTCATCAACGTTGCGTGGAAGTGGGAAACAGTACCGAAGGAGTGGCAGACCGGGGTGGTGGTTCCCCTTTTTAAAAAGGGGGATCAGAGGGTGTGTGCCAATTACAGAGGCATCACACTACTCAGCCTCCCCGGGAAAGTTTACTCTAAGGTACTCGAAAGGAGGGTCAGGCCGATTGTCGAACCTCAGATTGAGGAGGAACAATGCGGATTCCGTCCTGGTCGTGGAACGACGGATCAGCTTTTTACTCTCGCAAGGATCCTGGAGGGGGCCTGGGAGTACGCTTATCCAGTCTACATGTGTTTTGTGGACTTGGAGAAGGCGTATGACCGGGTTCCCAGGGAGTTACTGTGGGAGGTGCTGCGGGAGTATGGGGTGAGGGGGTCTCTACTCAGGGCCATCCAATCTCTGTACTCCCAAAGCGAGAGCTGTGTCCGGGTCCTCGGCAGTAAGTCGGACCCATTTCCGGTGAGGGTTGGCCTCCGCCAGGGCCGCGCTTTGTCACCAATCCTGTTTGTAATATACATGGATCGGATTTCGAGGCGTAGTCATGGGGGAGGGGGTCTGCAGTTCGGTGGACTAAGGATTGCACCACTGCTTTTTGCAGATGATGTGGTTCTGATGGCTTCATCGGTCTGCGACCTTCAGCACTCACTGGATCGGTTCGCAACCGAGTGTGAAGCGGCTGGGATGAGGATCAGCACCTCCAAATCTGAGGCCATGGTTCTCAGCAGGAAACCGATGGACTGTCCACTCCAAGTAGGGAATGAGTCCTTACCCCAAGTGAAGGAGTTCAAGTATCTCGAGGTCTTGTTCTCGAGAGAGGGAACAATGGAGCGTGAGATTGGCCGGAGAATCGGAGCAGCGGGAGCGGTACTGCAGTCGCTTTACCGCACCGTTGTGACGAAAAGGGAGCTGAGCCAGAAGGCAAAGCTCTCTGTCTACCGGGCCATTTTCGTTCCTACCCTCACCTATGGTCATGAAGGATGGGTCATGACCGAAAGAACGAGATCGCGGATACAAGCGGCCGAGATGGGTTTTCTCCGCAGGGTGGCTGGTGTCTCCCTTAGGGATAAGGTGAGAAGTTCGGTCATCCGGGAGGGACTCGGAGTTGAGCCGCTCCTCCTTCGCGTCGAAAGGAGCCAGTTGAGGTGGTTCGGGCACCTAGTTAGGATGCCACCTGGGCGCCTCCCTAGGGAGGTGTTCCAGGCACGTCCAGCTGGGAAGAGACCAAGGGGTAGACCTAGGACCAGGCGGAGGGATTATATCTCTTCGCTGGCCTGGGAGCGCCTTGGGATCCCCCAGTCAGAGCTGGTTGATGTCGCCAGGGAAAGGAATGTTTGGGGCTCTCTGCTGGAACTGCTACCCCCGCGACCCGACCACGGATAAGCGGAAGAAGATGGATGGATGGACAATTAAAAAAACAACAATATTTATTGTCTATTAACATTGAACTAAACAGATATACTGTGGATATGTGTAATGTTCCTCTCTGGCTGCATTCAAAAATGAAATAGAGAAAATAAATAAAATAGCTTTTGAAAATATGTGCATCTTAAAAGTGCTTAATTTTAGATAAATAAAATAAAGTGTAGCAGCAGCTTGAGTTTCACTTTTTCTTTGTTAACCGTATCACATCATGACTTGACAGTTTCAGACGACTATAGAACAATATCAGTCTTTACACATCATAACAATTGAACAGTTTTAAAGTCTCTCTTTCTTTCCCTCTTATATTGCAGTCCCTCACTCACTTTTTTTAATTCAGTGCGAGAATTGAGCTGGAGCTTGTCCTGCCAGGAGTTTAGATCTGGGCTGAAATGGTGTCAGGGCCATTCTCATACACATGCAGGTGCTCATTGGTTAGCCTCGGTTAGCCTGCCCTGGAACCATATTTAGTTTTACCAAGTTCTGACTTGAGAGGGAATGTTTGGTCAAACACTTTATGTTTTGTCTCATAGTGGCGTTTTGGCTCTTTTAATGAGCGCCACAGTCTCTGAACAAATGAGACACACTGGTTCTGTGCTCCCAGTGGGCAGGATGAACATGAATGAGTCCACTCAGGGTTAAAAGCTCTGTTCTCACTGTCCACTTTCCTCTTCTTGGAGAGCGCCATGTGTAATTATTTATCTCTCCCTGTCTGCCGCTAACTCGCCTGTTCACTCTCCTCTCCGCTTCTCTCCCTGCATCGCTAATTATTCTCTTCACTCACTTTTCTCTCCGCTTCTCTCTAGAGGTTTCTCAATTCTTAAATTTCCCCTCCTTGACTCCTATCCTCGAGACTTAGTCCCGCCCACAGGAGATGCGAGCGGAGGACTGAGGAGGGGAGCCGAGGAGAGAGGAGGGGAAGCAGCAGGCGGTTAGAGAAATGAGAACTCCTCTCGTCTGAGCGGTCATTTTAAAGAGACGTCCATTACGGCCCCTACACACGGCGGCGTGCGTTGTCGCCTGCCGGCGGGGGGGGGCTGAAACTCGACCAACAACCAATCACATGAATCTCCCGCCCCAGACACACAAGCACGCGGTTTGATTGGCTAGAGCTTGCACTGGCATATGATTCGATTGGCTGACGCCTAAAAAGTAGAACATTGCTCTACTTTTGCAGCGAGCACCGCAATGCAGTTCGGCGAATCGTGACGTCACCCCATTCAAAGTGAATGGGCAGAAGCGTTGAAGCGGCAACGCACGCCGCCGTGTGTAGGGGCCGTTAATGATGACAGGAGGAACAGCAGCCCTCTGTCTGATGGACAGATGTGTTCATGACCACTTATATATTTACTTTGATTAATTCACAGTGCGGTATAATGAAACAATAACAGGCTACAGATGCGGGGACACACACACAAATATATTTATATAAATATATACAATGCATGCATGCAGAGCTGTCATTGGCTGAGATAAGTCCGGCCGTGCGTCACGCCTCCACCGTTTCCGGAAATGCATCCGCGGAACGGTGATGTCGCCAGGGAAAAGGAAGTTTGACTTCAGTATCCCAAGGAGTTAGAGGCTAGTAAGATGTAGCATTTAGCACAAATAGGCAGAGAGCTACATATTCAAAAGCTCTGTCTGGATTTTTGTTCCACATCAGAGCTCACAGCGTTCTCCCCAGCCTCAGGTAAACTAAACCAGAGTTTGTGTTAGGTGAGAAAGCACCCTAAGCAGTATTTGTACCAACACTCCTCTCCGTACAGGTATAGGATGTACTGTCTAAGATTATCTTGCAACTGCTAACCTGTAAAACATTGACATTTCACAGCAAAGTAATGGAGGCGTGTGAAACCTTCAAAGAAGACCCCATGGAAACAAATAATGGACAGGAGGTAAACTTTGGACAAAGAGGTTGACCCCACAGGAGCCGTGGATCCCCCAGCAAGCATCCAACACACCCACCTGAGGCCCCTCCCACTGTCATCATCACAAGGGTCAACTGGTGTGCATTATTCATATCACTCTTATTATTTCTTAGAGCAGAAAAGTGTCTCTTCACTGCAGTTGTGTGTGTGTGTGTGGTGTGTGTGTGTGTGTGTGTGTGTGTGTGTGTGTGGTGTGGTGTGTGTGTGTGGTGTGTGTGTGTGTGTGTGTGTGTGTGTGTGTGTGTGTGTGTGTGATGTTGTGTGTGTGTGTGTGTGTGTGTGTGTGTGTGTGTGTGTGTGTGTGTGTGTGTGTGTGTGTGTGTGTGTGTGATGTGGTGTGTGTGTGTGTGTGTGTGTGTGTGTGGTGTGTGGTGTGTGTGTGTGTGTGTGTGTGTGTGTGTGTGTGTGTGTGTGTGTGTGGTGTGTGTGTGTGTGGTGTGTGTGTGTGTGTGTGTGTACTGCTCACTGAGCTGTGCACAGTGAATATTAGCCCTGGTGTGTGTAGCTGCAGACACTTTGTGGCACAACAATTGATTTGTTATATATGTAAATACTCTCAGTTTGTCATCCTTTTACTCTGTGTATGTTTTATAATATAACTGTAAACGATCATGACTTTACTTTATATTTAAGTTTGTTTAGGTTTGACTGACATATGGTCAGTGCTAAGAAACCGTATACAGAATACCCCATTATTCTTTCCTGGAGTCTGTGTTCTTTAAAGGAGGATTTAGATTGGCATTTTACCTGATTTGTTTATTCCTCTGATTGGACGATTCTTCTTCTGATTGGATGAGTCTTCTTATTGGATGTTAATTCTTCTTATTGGACGCAGTAGTGAGGTTATTGTAAGATTCACAACAGTCAGTTTAAAAAATATCAAATTGCTGCCACAGAATCACAGATATCATCGATTTTATACCACGCTTTTTTTTATTGTCATGACCGAAGTTACCCACAATGCAACTCAGCTACTCAATGCTAATGTAAGACGGATAGACTTGGGATTAGATAGCATCAGGCTACAAAGCTTGTCTTTCTAACACCACACCCCCGCATTCTTTTAATTTCTTATTCTAGTCGTGCACATTTCACAATTATGAGGACTCGAATGACATCACCTGAGTCTATCCCTCTGCAGTCACAGCACATTGCAGATGTGTTTTTTACATTAAGCAGTTGTCCCCCCCAACAAGCTCTGATGAGTAAAGTCTTGGCAACAAAATCACACTTTCTGCTACAGCTCTTTTGATTCTGCTTAGTCACCACAGTCATGGTATAGCAGACTCAGTCAGAGTGGTAGTCAGATTGCATTTCACCATAGTAACGGTTCAGCTGTCTATTTCTGGTGCGTTGAGGTGAGAGAGAAGCAGGATTTATCACTGTTTTGTTGGGAGGATGTCAATTCTAGCTCTCTCACTTTCGCCAACTGTCTTCATGCTCTTCGCATTTGGAGAATTTACCAATCTATGGTGGGAATGTCTTTAGGTAAAGAGAAACACAACATTCAGGCCTCGGATGACAATTTAAAATGAAATGGAACATAATGCAACAAGAAGTGGAATAATAATAAAACGTTTTTCAATGTTTTTCAACTATTGAATGTGCTTGTGGTACGTCAATGATAAACACATTGATAAACCTTTACATTTTAATAGCTCTTTTTTCAGCAAACTTTCTGCACATCCAAATCATAGCCCATATATCTGTTTTTTTAGAAAGCGGGAAAACAGTTGTAATATATCAAGATAAAATAAAGGACCTTCTCTATTCTCATAATGTGTCTGGTTCACTGTCACATCAGTGAGCTCCGAGGGCCTGAGGATGTTTCACTGTTACAGATTGCGTGAGAAAGACTAACACATTTGATGAATGCATTTCCTTGCATATTTTAAAAGGTGATTCTTTTTTTTATATATATATATATTTATATGTTTTGCAACCAGCAAAAGTTGGCTAGTTCACACACTTAGCCATTTCTGGCACATGGATTAGATTAATGCAATCAATTATATGGATAAGGGGAATGGTGAGAAGGCTCAACAAAGATATAGCGCCACAGCACCCCTAGTGGTCAGCAGACCCAACTAGCTGCTGTCTTCACTGGCATCTTTAACCACATGCCACTGAGACCATTTACAGGAAGTCGGGATTTTAGGGATTTTTCTGTAAAAAGCATTAAAATTAAAAGTCGCACTTGGTTGATGAAGGCAGTGTCTTATATTCAGAACCAAGAGAAACATCATCTGAATTGGGAGCAGCTGACCAGTAGAGAGGCTGACCTGTCATTTATATTCATCTTCATACCAGGGAGGCGTGTCAAATACACAGCGTTTTGTCAGAAGAATGGCAGACCGTTATATCCACATCAGTTCAGCGGTAACATCCTTATTATATTGGTATACATTACAAAATGCATATCTACTGATATTGTATATTTTTTCTGTATCTCTTAATGCTTTAAATAACAACCAGTTCCATTTCTCATGAATCTTCTATTTCATAAAATGTGTCCAGATCCTCGAGATATTCAATTCACAGCCAGGCTTAAATAAAAGTAAAGAAACATCAGTTAATTATCAACATTCTTCTATTAAATGTCAATCAAATAGACCTGTTTTATTTATACAATTGTTTTAAGTTCAGTTCTTCATTATGTTTCCATTTGTTTTCAATCTTCAAGTATAGCATTTTTAAGATTTTAATAGTCTCACCTTAAAACCAGGGATTGCCAGGACTCTAGCATCATGCAGGGAATCATAATTCACCTCTCCATTCAAAAGGCTTTCTAAGAGGCAGCGGGTCACTTTGCACAGTGTGTGTGCAGCACACTGTCTCCATGTGACAGTCACACATGGATTATGTTCATGAGTGATGTTTGTTTAAGCTATTTCATATCAGCTGACCTGATGACTGGTTCTCATGTACAGTTTCTTTGTGTGATGTATAGGAATCTGGTTGGTGCTGCTCTATTTCTTTCCCTTTCACAGTCATGGTGGAAATACATGTTGAATTAGGCAGTCGTGTGAAATGAAAATCTTTATATTGACTCACTTAATGTTTCTGTTTGGAATTTTGGAAATGCTTTCACATATGATCAAAACAAAGTCTGGTGTGAGTTTTTACTTCTTAAAGGTCACAATGTGTTTGAAATATCTAGTGGAGGTGTGAGCTTCTCTCTGGAGAGACTGTGATCGGTTTGACATTCTCTCTCATTTGAAGTTATTGAATGTTTCAATTTATGCTTTCCAGGAGGAGTTAAGGTCTCGAGCGTATAAGCCATGGTGAGTGACGGCAGAGAGCTACTGTTGAGGACTGTTATTTATGAAGAAATGGGCTGAAAATAAAAGTGAAATACTGCTTGAGGGGAGCTGCTGTCACCAACGGTTTCATCTACTGATTTCATATTGTCGACACTCTGTTACTGATTTATTTTGTAACTGCTGTGTAATTCAAAATGGAGTGAAGAACATTTGATTGAAACATGATGGAGTTCCATTGTTTCCCGTACTGAATACTAGGCCATCAATGTAAAGATATGAATAAGCAATAAAGATGGAGCAGTACACAATTGGTTAAATCCTATGTCTTTTTTTTCCCTTATAATTACTATAACTCTAAAACTAAACCTTCATCACACCTTCACTGCCCGTCCAAAAATAATTGCACACTAATATTTTGTTGGCCGCCTTTTGCTTTGAGTTCGGCACACAGTCGTGTGTGTATTTCTGTCCAGAGATCCATTCATTTTCTACCATTTCTTGTATCGATGATGGGAGAGTCGCACACCCAAAGACTCTCAATGGGGCTGAGGTCTGGACTCTGTGGGGGCCAGTCCATGAGTGTAAACTTTAAAGGATGCATTTTGTTCCCTGAACCACTCATTCACGATGTGAGCCCCTCTGGCATGTCATCTTGGAATGTGTCCATGCCATCGGGGAGGAAGAACTCCATTGATAGAAAGACCTGGATTCAGTATATTCAGGTAGTCAGCTGACCTCATGCTTTGGGAATATAACGTAGCTGAACCTAGACCTGACCAACTACAGCTGCCCCAGACCATAATACTGCCCCCACTGACTGTACGGTAGGCATCTTCCTCCGCCTCTCTTCCTACCCTGATGCGCCCATCACTCTGGAACAGGGAAAATTGTTTTCTTTGCTTGATGCAGGGCCAATCATTTGACCCTCCTGAAACTGATGAACATTCTTTGCACGACCACAGGATGTCTCTTCTGACAGTGTTGTTTAACCCCACGGACCCGGTTCCGGGGCCGAAATCATATAAGTGAACACGTTTCCACTAAAGGTTTTTTGTGTGAAATACGTCAGAAATAAAGAATACAAATATAAAACACAGCCTGAGGTGTGCTCACTGCTGATCTCTGATTGGTGTGTTGCTTGACCAATGACCCCCGACTTTTGTTTTGTTATCATTACGTGGCTGTGTGTTTAGATGAAGGCGATCTGTTAATCTGTTACACTGATTATACAGTAAAGCCATCGAAAATAATATGATGTACAGTACAGTACAAGTAGCCTACTTCTTGGTCTCTGTGTTTCATTCAAGCTCGGCTCTGTATGTGTGTGGCACGAGCGCATTTTGTGAGTTCGCTAGCGGTAACGTGGAATATTGTTGTTAGCATCTGGTTAGCTAGCTATGCTAACGGGTCATGGGTACCAAGTACGTCATTTCCGGAATGCCCGCCGCCATCTTTGTGACCGACTCTGACAGTTTGTTTACACTCGTCATGGCAGCAAACACAGCGCATTTAAACGAGAGAGAGAGAGAGAGAGAGAGAGAGTTGTTAAAGACCGCGATTATTGGATGCGATCCCTATTTGTTACCCCCAACTGTATTTTGTTTATTAAATTCGGCTAAGTGTCTTCCCCAACTAAGTTTTCCCGACATATATATTTATCTTGTTCACAATCCATCTCCATTCACCGGAGAGAGCCTGAAGGCTTTTAAGAGCACAGATGCCTATCAATACGCCGTTGCCAGGTGGGTGAACGACACCAAGTTATGGCATGTGGAGAAGACATGTGATCACAGTGAAGGTAAGTAATTTAACAACAATCATAAACCGTGTTATTATAGTTGTATTTATGTCTAAAGTGATGATGTTAGCTTGCTAGCCAGTTGCTAGCAAATGGTATTTCTAGCTAACATCATAACTCCAGCTAGCTATATTGTTTTAAAGCAACATACTCTTCTTTCAATGACAAATTAATTCTTATTTTTTTTCTACATAAGCAAGAGGTCCATGTTTATTTCACGATTCTCTGTCACTTGCACTATTGTTATATTTCGCGTTGCTCTATCTTTAGTTTTTTTTTTTTATGTCTTAAGGATATTGTATGTTGTAGCCTACTTTCGGAGCAGCCTGGGACTTCAGATATTAAATGTCAATCTGCGCTGTAGCTATTGTATTTGACAATAAACCTTTGAATCTTACATGTGTACAAGCTTAGGAGAGTTTAGCTTTTATATGACACAATTAATTTACTGCATTTTTCACTTAACAGGTCAATCATTCCCAGGCTTTGAACAGCAAACCAACATCTGTGGTGCAGGAGGACGGGACAGTGGTGATGGCGCATTGTACATGCATGGCAGGGTTAGGAGAGGTTTGTTCCCACGCAGCAGCACTTATGTTTACAGTTTTGGCTGCGGTTGAGAAGAGAGAAAACCAGACATGCACGGAGAAGCCATGCACATGGACACAGCCTAGCACTAAAATGGTGAAGTATGATGAGGTTTCTAACATCTTCGCCATTAAAGAACAAGTTCAAACCGAAGACCTGTTTCAGCACATGAGACCATCTGCTGATGATTTCAAGTTATTCTGTGAACAACTCCACCAAAGTGAAGAACAAGAGACAAAGCCCAAGAAAAGTGCTATCCTGTCGGTCACTGAAGGCCATTCCCACAGATACACGCCAAAGACTGTACAACTGGATCTGCCAACACCCCTTACCAGTCTGTAAGCAGCAGACTTGTACTGGATTTGCCTGCACTGCTAGAGGAGGGTGCCAACGTCTTTGATGAGCTGAATCTCACACCAGAGCAGGTAAGAAATAGAAATGGCTTACGGTAAAATAAAAGCGTGTCACAATGCTAAATCCTAAACATCACTATATTCATTAAGAATAACTTCACTGATTTCTGATAATTACAGCTCTTTTGATAGTTCAATTCTTTTTGAGTGTTTGTTAGTTGAGGAGAAGACCAGGAAACAGAGTAGGTCGAGGCTCTGGTTTGAGCAGAGAGCAGGGAGAGTTACTGCGTCATCCTTCCATGAGGCAGCCAAGACAGAGAGCTCTTTATCTTTGATTAAAAGAGTTTGCTATCCTCGCTCCTCTCAGTTTTCCACTGAAGCGACCAGGTATATATACATTTAGGCAGCAAGACTAAATCATACATTCTTTCCACTACTTCATCATGAATAAATACAATAATTGAGTAACTAGATATTATGAGGGTAAAACAAGATATTAACATTCTAATAACAGTATTTTAGGGGCTTTTTAAAGTGATGAGTTTTTTTACAAAATAACATGTTCTTTTCCTCAGATGGGGTTTACAAAACGAGGACACTGCCAAAAAGTCTTACCTGGTGGCTATGCAAGATCACCATGAAGACATCAATGTTGCAGCATCAGGGCTCATCCTCAACCCAGAGCTGCCATGGATTGGTGCATCCCCAGATGGTGTTGTGACCTGTGCTTGCCATGAGCCTGACATTTTAGAAATTAAGTGTCCTTTCAGCGCTAAAGACTGCAGTCTACTTGAATGCACCAAAGACTCACGGTTCTGCCTGACTGTCCCTGAGGGAGGTGTGATGAGCCTAAAGCTGAATCACAGCTACATGTATCAAGTGCAGGCACAAATGCGTGTCGCAGAGGTAATGTTCTGTGATGTTGTTGTGTGGACACCTCAAGAACTTTTTAAACAGCGCATCATGTTTGATGGCGCATTTTTTGATGTTGCACATTCAAAGGTGGTAAACTTCATTAGAACGGGGATACTACCAGATTTGTTGGGTAAATGGTTTACTGTGCCACGCTTCTCCCCCACTGCAACCTCTGACAAAACATCTGAGGGACATTAAGAAGCTGACAATAAATAAGCTCTTCTTGTCAGACACTGGCCTTTTTCTTTTGTCTTCATGGTCAGGTTTGTGTTTACCCATTAAGCTTACATATTCATACACTGTAGATTGTGCAATAAATAACTGTTTCTAATACTTGCAGATGCATTGTAGTATAAGTAGGAGTATTTAAAAAAACCTCAAGGAACAAATACTTGGAAAAAGTGATGTTTATTAGTTAAAAACTGGACATTTTAATGTATTAATTGTAAAGATAATAGAGAGAAGATCCAACATACATAGAAAAGGGAATACACAATAAGCATTTTGTTTCATTTAGCTGACGCTTTTATCAAAAGCGACTTATAAATAGTATCTATCTATTCTGTGGGTACCACAGATGGGCAGACATTACAAAGAGCACAGCAAACTGTTACCATCTTGTCAAGGGAAGTAGGTTGTCCTTGAGTGGCTGCTTGGCAAAGAGACAGCGGGATGGTGTATTTGTTCCTGACCAGGCCAATGACTCTTTCCACATGGATCCTGACGGCAGCGAGTCCCCTTGTGGATTCAAGTTCCAGTGGATGCAGCTGCTGCTTGCCTTTGGTGAATGCTGGTATTTTCAACTGTGCATTATACAGTCCCACAGTGTCTTTCACGTTGAAGCCTCTATCAGCAAGAACAACATCTCCTGGTGATCATTACTCAAGATATGAACAGTTTTCTGTAATGCACCTGTCGCTTGTGGGTCCCCCCCAGCCCTTTGACACAAAGGATGTAACACCCTGTGGTGTTATAGAAATTAGATATTTTACAGTGTTGTGGTGCTTGTAATAGGAGTATGTTTGTGCACATGCCCTTAAATTCTTTGGCTTCTCTACAAAAATTTCAAAACAGTCAATGATGGAAGTGCAGTTGCTAAAATTATCCCTGAAACACATGGGCAGACTAACCTGAATTTGATCTGTTGAGGGCCAAAATATAAGTGATGACAGTCTGACATACATGACATCTAAAGTATTGTTGAACATTCTGACAACACTGCTCTTAGACATATGAAAAAGATAAACAAAAACATATAAAGGTAAGTTAAGCCTCATTCTCATCAGTGTTAATAAAAAGCTATGAAAGGGAGTCAGTCTTGCACCGGCTTTCACAAACCCAGACAGGAAGCCAAAAACAACCATCATTTTAGCATAGCTTGGTAGGCCTGTTAGTTCCTGTACCATCTCATCATTTCCTTTGAAGGCTTCTTCATTGAAAGACAGCACATTAACTTTGTCCTTAAGACAATTAACCTCAGCTCTTAATAGTGCACACTCATTTGTCAACGCCTTGACTGTAGCTTGGCAGGCTGCATTTGAGCATGGTTCCACAATACCTGAGCTAAGAATGGCTTGACCTGTTCAACTAAGGTGATGTCAAGCCCAGTGGCATCACTGGTGCTGGAAGGTGCCACATTCTCATAGTCACTATCAGGAACCAAAGTCTCAGTCCTTTTCCTTTTCATCTGCTGAGTATGCTCAAATCTGCTGGTGGCATAGATGCTTCTCTGCCACTGTCCAGCTGACGTGTGCGCAAACAGGCTGGGGATGTAGTCAGGACTCATGGGGTTGTCATTTTTTCTTCCTAAGCAGACAGAGGCAAACATGGTAGAATATTAATGTGTGTATAAGGCCTCCTAATAAGATAATGACAAGTATTACGATCCTTAACTTAAGTAAAAGTAGCAATAATACATGTAATATAAATACACAAGTAATTTAAGGCATGCATTCAATAATATTGAGAACAGCAATTTCTTTCTCAGTTTTCTCCCAGAAATGTGTCTTTTATTAAAATGCAGTCGGTTTCAAGCGTAAAGGAACACAGAGCAAAACTAATGCAGTCCTTTCAAAACTGGGAATATTTTACTCGTGCTATGTTACCATTACACTGCTAACGGTAATTATTATTCGGCAACTGAATTATCTATGTTGAAGTATTTAGAAAACTTATTTCTGACAAAAGAAGCTAAAAGATAACAATAAGTGAAGAGCTTACCGGAAACAAAGTGTTGACTACACAATCTGGAGTTAGATGTCGGCTGCCAGTGATCCCTTCTGATGGCAGCCAGCCATTTATTACGACGGTCTAAGTCTTTGGGGATCGATACAAACTGTAGTCCGGGGTTCCTCTGGCGACTATTGTCACAGCCCACAGCACAACAAATCCCAGGCATATCCACAAACTTTATTATTCACGACGTGTCTCTCTGAAGAACCAGCACCTTACCGTGGTAGAGAGGTTTGTGTGCCCTGATGAACCTGGGGGCTGTGTTGTCTGGAACCTTGTGTTCCTGGTAGGGTCTCCCATGGCAAATTGGTCTCAGGCAAGGGGACAGACTAAGATTGGTTCAAAAGACTTCATGAAAAAAACAAGAGGAAGTGAGGATACCCGGCCCGGAGGAAGCCCGGGGTCCCTTTCTGGAGCCAGGCCCAGAAGGAGGACTCGTCGGCGAGCGTCTGGTGGCCGAGCTTGCCACGGAGCCCGGCCGGGCCCAGCCCGAAAAGGCAACGTGGGCAACACCTCCGCTTCTCCGTCCCGCCCACCAACTTACGGGAAACAGCGATGGGGTCGGGTGCGCTGCCAGAAGGGTGGCAGTGAAAGCGGAGGGTCTCGACGGACCAGACCCGGGCGACAGAAGCTGGCTTTGGGGACGTGGAACGTCACCTCTCTGGGGGGGAAGGAGCCGGAGCTTGTGCGGGAGGTGGAGCGGTACCAGTTGGATCTGGTTGGGCTCACTTCTACGCACAGCGTCGGCTCTGGAACCTTACTTCTGGATAGGGGTTGGACTCTATTCTTCTCCGGAGTTGCTCAAGGTGTGAGGCGCCGGGCGGGTGTGGGGATACTCAAAAGTCCCCGGTTGGGTGCTTCGTTGTTGGAGTTTACCCCAGTGGACGAGAGGGTCGCCTCCCTACGCCTGCGGGTTATGGGGGGGAAAACTCTGACTGTTGTGTGTGCTTATGCACCCAACAGCAGTTCAGAGTATACGGCCTTCTTGGAGACCCTGGAAAGAGTCCTGTATGGGGCTCCTGAAGGGGACTCTTTAATCTTGCTGGGAGACTTCAACGCACATGTGGGCAATGATGGAGACACTTGGAGGGGCGTGATTGGGAGGAACGGCCCCCCTGATCTGAACCGGAGTGGTGGTTTGTTACTGGACTTCTGTGCTAGTCATGGATTGGCCATAACAAACACCATGTTCGAACAGAAGGATGCTCATAAGTGTACATGGTACCAGAGCACCCTAGGCAGAAGGTCCATGATCGATTTCGTTATCGTATCATCGGACCTGAGGCCGTATGTTTTGGACACTCGGGTAAAGAGAGGGGCGGAGTTGTCAACTGATCACCATTATTACATTATTACATTTCATTTAGCTGACGCTTTTATCCAAAGCGACTTACAATTACCAATTACAGGGACATTCTCCCTGGAGTAACTAAGGACTAAGTGCCTTACTCAAGGGCACACTAGTGGTGGTGTTCCTGGCGGGATTTGAACTCACAACCTTCCGATCTTCAGCCCACCTCACTATCCATTAGACCACCACTACCCCACTACACCATCTGGTGGTGAGTTGGGTCGAGTGGCGGGGGAAGCCTCTGGATAGACCTGGTAAGCCAAACGTGTAGTTCGGGTGAACTGGGAACGTCTGGAGGAGGCCCAAGTTCAGGAGGCCTTCAACTCACACCTCCGGCGGAGCTTTTCAGGCATTCCTGTGGAGGTTGGGGACATTGAACCAGAGTGGTCGGTGTTCAAAGCCTCTATTGCCGAAGCCGTGGCGGGGAGCTGTGGTCTCAAGGTCCTAGGTGCCTCAAGGGGCGGTAACCCTCGAACCTCCTGGTGGACACCGGTGGTCAAGGAAGCCGTCCGACTGAAGAAGGAGGCCTTCAGGGATTTGTTATCCCGGGGGACTCCCGAGGCAGTTGCAAGGTACCGACAGGCCCGAAGGGCAGCAGCCTCATCCGTGGCCGAGGCAAAGCAGCGGGTGTGGGAGAAGTTCGGAGAGGACATGGAAAAGGACTTTCGGGCGGCACCAAAGTTGTTCTGGAAAACTGTCCGACACCTCAGGAGGGGGAAGCAGGGAACCATCCAAGCTGTGTACAGTAAGGATGGGACGTTGTTGACCTCAACTGATGGAGTGTTAGGGCGTTGGAAGGAACACTTTGAGGAACTCCTGAACCCGACAACTCCGCCCTCTATGTTAGAGGCAGAGCTGGAGTATGACGGGGGATCAACACCAATCTTCCGGGGGGAGGTCACTGAGGTTGTTAAACAACTCCACAGTGGCAAAGCCCCGGGGGTGGATGAGATCCGCCCAGAAATGCTGAAGGCTCTGGGTGTTGAGGGACTGTCTTGGTTGACACGTCTCATCAACATTGCGTGGAAGTCGGAAACAGTACCGAAGGAGTGGCAGACCGGGGTGGTGGTTCCCCTTTTTAAAAAGGGGGATCAGAGGGTGTCTGCCAATTACAGAGGCATCACACTACTCAGCCTCCCCGGGAAAGTTTACTCTAAGGTACTCGAAAGGAGGGTAAGGCCGATTGTCGAACCTCAGATTGAGGAGGAACAATGCGGATTCCGTCCTGGTCGTGGAACGACGGATCAGCTTTTTACTCTCGCAAGGATCCTGGAGGGTGCCTGGGAGTACGCTTATCCGGTCTACATGTGTTTTGTGGACTTGGAGAAGGCGTATGACCGGGTTCCCAGGGAGTTACTGTGGGAGGTGCTGCGGGAGTATGGGGTGAGGGGGTCTCTACTCAGGGCCATCCAATCTCTGTACTCCCAAAGCGAGAGCTGTGTCCGGGTCCTCGGCAGTAAGTCGGACCCATTTCCGGTGAGGGTTGGCCTCCGCCAGGGCTGCGCTTTGTCACCAATCCTGTTTGTAATATACATGGATCGGATTTCGAGGCGTAGTCATGGGGGAGGGGGTCTGCAGTTCGGTGTACTAAGGATTGCACCACTGCTTTTTGCAGATGATGTGGTTCTGATGGCTTCATCGGTCTGCGACCTTCAGCACTCACTGGATCGGTTCGCAACCGAGTGTGAAGCGGCTGGGATGAGGATCAGCACCTCCAAATCTGAGGCCATGGTTCTCAGCAGGAAACCGATGGACTGTCCACTCCAAGTAGGGAATGAGTCCTTACCCCAAGTGAAGGAGTTCAAGTATCTCGAGGTCTTGTTCTCGAGTGAGGGAACAATGGAGCGTGAGATGGGCCGGAGAATCGGAGCAGCGGGAGCGGTACTGCAGTCGCTTTACCGCACCGTTGTGACGAAAAGGGAGCTGAGCCAGAAGGCGAAGCTCTCTGTCTACCGGGCCATTTTCGTTCCTACCCTCACCTATGGTCATGAAGGATGGGTCATGACCGAAAGAACGAGATCGCGGATACAAGCGGCCGAGATGGGTTTTCTCCGCAGGGTGGCTGGTGTCTCCCTTAGGGATAAGGTGAGAAGTTCGGTCATCCGGGAGGGACTTGGAGTTGAGCCGCTCCTCCTTCGCGTCGAAAGGAGCCAGTTGAGGTGGTTCGGGCACCTAGTTAGGATGCCACCTGGGCGCCTCCCTAGGGAGGTGTTCCAGGCACGTCCAGCTGGGAAGAGACCAAGGGGTAGACCTAGGACCAGGTGGAGGGATTATATCTCTTCGCTGGCCTGGGAGCGCCTTGGGATCCCCCAGTCAGAGCTGGTTGATGTCGCCAGGGAAAAGGAAGTTTGGGGCTCTCTGCTGGAACTGCTACCCCCGCGACCCGACCACGGATAAGCGGAAGAAGATGGATGGATGGATGGATGGATGGACGTGTCTTTCTCTGTTGCTTCCTCCGTGTTCTCTGTTGTTGTAATGACTTGCTGTGACCGGACACCAAAATGGCGGCGCTAGAATACAGTGACGTCACGTGGTATCCATGAATAAAGAGCTGTTTCTACACCAAGGTGGAGAAAAAAAAAAAAATCCTCCCGGGGGAGCATGCCCCAGACCCTCCTAGAAGAGGTTAGGTCCACCCCCACCTAAAACATGTTCACATGGATAGGATACTAAATACATTTGCACACTTTTTATATGGTGGCCTATGTCCATATGTCTCTGTGTTGGTGGTTGTGCCACAACCGTGCATGCATGCACAGGTCATAGGTGCGCTATAAAATAGCACATACACCCCTGCAATGTGTGTGAAAGACAATAGACTTTACAGCATGTTTTTTGAAATTGAAGATGCGTTGGTGTTTGTGTGTTGGTTGTTGACGGCAGTGTGTGCCCCCCCTTGGTAAATGATTGCCCCCCCATTCGATTTGTTCTAGAGCAGACCCTGGTTTTCAAGTACACAATATTTTTTGGACGGACACTATAATTTACAGTTTTTTACCATGTTCAATCTTCCATTTTCTTTAAAATAAAAAAGGGGGATATGGTCATTTGTTCTGGGAATGTCATTTTCGAGCCTGAAACCTGAAAAACAGGCATGGGGCTTAACAGGTTAAGAAATTAGAAGCTAAACACCACATCAGCCAGGGTTAAATAACTTGTTGCCAGCTGAAACATTCATCTCTGCAGTAATTATCCAGTGGAAGGCTCCTCCAGATTTGCTTAGTTAAATCCAGTTTTTTTTTGGATGGTCGGGCATTGTATGTAACATACAACATTTCTGGGAGAAATATAGCACAAGGTTTACGTACATCTAATCAATAGATCAATCAATTTTAGTAATAAATGTCAATGGAAGAAAAAAGGAGATTATAATTATTTCAGGAAAGTGACAGTTGGTTCTCATATTGTGTGAAATGCAATAGACAGAACACATAAGCTGTGGGAACCTCCACACTGATATATATGTGGTAAAACTGCAATTAAAATAAATACACGGGCATAAAGCATGACTTCTGAAATGAGCACATTTTTACTTTTTATGTTTAAATATATATAGTTAGTATTCTTTTTATTTCAAATATTATTGTTATTTTACTTTGCTATTTTTTATTCTCATTAATTTTTTATCTATGCGATATTTTATTCAAAAATTGAATTTAATTAAAATGTTCATAAAACCCAATTTGACCCATAATAAATAAATAATTCTGATTTTGAAACAATATAATTCGAGCTTAATCAGCCCCTTATCGCTTGTCTTTTACAACTTTATTCACACATTCAATGTATATGATCAATTGTTTCACATGCATTTGAAATACCTCCCTTTAGGGACATCTTCTGTCCCACCAGATAATCGGTGCCCAAAATGCTAAAACATGCACTTGTCCTTGAAAAAATGTAAATACAGTCGTAGAAAAGTGGTTTTAAAATCCTCTTGTCCCTCCTTCTTGGTGACCAGCTTCATCAAGCCATGTGCTATTGCCATTGGTAGAACAAAAGTTCTCTCAATTATTTTTCATATTTCTCTTATTCTTCAGTCTAGAACAGGGGTGTCCAAACTACGGCCCGTGGTCCATTTTGAATCAGCTCTCAGCAAACTCAAAAGTATAATGGAATATGGCCCACACCTGGAACTTGGGCTTGTCTTATATTATACTTCTTAAATATATCTAAACATATATTACACAGCAGTATTCATGTGTTAATGAGCCCACTTTTCAAATAAATTCAGTAAGTTAAAGTTGAAAACATTTTCTAACAAATCTTAGTTGATAAGAAATAAACTTATTTCCATAATAAGCTTGAAATACACCCTTCATATTTCCCTTATTATAAGCAATCTGAGCCTTCTGTTGTAAGGGATGAGCTGCAACACCTTTTGTAACTAAATGAATGACACACTACAGAGAGCTGTGTTTTTTGTCTTAAAGCATTTTCAGGTATCAAGCACAGTTTACCTTACATTTGATTGATTTTGCTACCTCATAACTTAGCTTATGAGGCAATATACCCCCCTCTATGAGGGGCCCAGTCCTTCGTATGTTTTCCTGTATGTGGCCCTCAGTGGAAACATTAGGACCCCCCTGGTCTAGAGCGATGTGGCACTTTAACCCACGCAACCCTTTTACTCATAGCATCAGAATAAGACAAATTAATTTCAAAGTTACCTTTCTTTACTTAAATATCTAAGTTTGTCCTTGCCTTGAAAGTAGCATTACATTCTGCAGCTAGCATTAATTATAGAGAAACCCCTGTTACTATAATTAGAGCAATTACAGTTACAGGGTTGCAATTCCTGCAGTTCAATGTATTATCTTTCTTTAGTAAACAAGTGTGTCAGATGAAGAGGTTAATAGACATGTTCAAAGTTCTAGCCCATAATTGAGGGCTTTTGAACAACAAATAAAACCAACCCGGTATCACGGCAAGACTTGAACATGTGACGATTTACCATGTGACGATTTCGTCCTTCAAACGTGACAGTTACACGAGCCTCATCCCAATACCCCTCCTCGACTCCTCCTTTCCCTCACGGAGCGTCCACACTACAGCTTCAAAAAAAGCTTGGAGCTGGGCGTGTCTGAAGCTTGGGGATTTTATTCGAGCAACGCGACCAACAACCAATCACATGAATCTCCCGCCCCCGACATACAAAGCAAAAAACCCCGGGGGTTTTATGCGAGCAATATATATAAACTCCCCAAACAGGCGAAAACCTACCATCAATCAATCAATCAATGTTTATTTATATAGCCCAATATCACAAATGTTACATTTGTCTCAGTGGACTTCACAGTTTGTACAAAATATCAGTATGACAATACGACACCCTCTGTCCTTAGACCCTCACATCGTACAAGGAAAAACTTCCGAAGAAAACCCACAGTTTAAAGGGAAAAATGGGAGAAACCTCAGGGAGAGCAGCAGAGGAGGGATCCCTCTCCCAGGACGGACAGACGTGCAATAGATGCCGTGTGTACCAGTTTCACCCACTGTCTCTGCCATCTCCCTCCATGACTGGTTCTTCTGGTTTGTATCCCGGTAGGTGAAGAGGGTATGGTCATACAAAACCGGGTGATTTGCTACGGCGATAAATAGTTTCTCCTCCATCTTTTTTTGAAATATAGAAATCAACGGCGGGATATCTCTCCCAGCTTAGAGGCGTGTGTCAGATTTTCAGAAACGGGATTTGATTGGCTGGCGCTGGCTACTCCGGCGGAGATGGAGCGCTATGCTACCCACAATTCAGTTCGGCAACGTGACGTCACCCCATTCAAAGTGAATGGGCAGACGCGTTGGAAACTGTTTTTGAAGCTGTCGACGCTGTAGTGTGGACGCAGCGTCACTCGCGTCCCTTCCTTGCATCTTACGGCCCGTCTACACTACAGGCATCGAAAAATGCTTTCAACGCTTCGCCCATTCATTTGAATGGGGTGACGTAGAAGATTTTTAATCTTCGCCGAACTGCATTGTGGGGAGCATGGCATGGCTTTGCAAGCATCACGAGCATCTATCGGCATCAAAAATTGAACAATGTTCAACTTTTGAGGCTCGATGCTTGGCATCAGCCAATCAAATCCCGTTTATGCAATTCCCGCCAGTACAAGCGCTAGCCAATCAAAACGCGTGCAAGCTGGGAGAGCCAGACCGCAGTTAATTTCCTCATATTCCAAACGAGAAATTACGGGAGCAAATCTCCCGGTTCTGTACAACCAGAACTATTTACCGGGATACAAACCGGAGGAACCAGGCATGGAGGGAGGAGGCAGAGACAGTGGGTGAAACTGGTAGGTTTTCGCCTGTTTGGGGAGTTTATATCCAGTTTACTTCGTTTTAACATTGCTATTGCTTTGTTTGTCGGGGGCGGGAGATTCATGTGATTGGTTGTTGGTCGAGTTGCTCGCAAAAAATCGCCAAGCTTCAGACACGCCCAGCATCAAGATTTTTTTATGCCTGTAGTGTAGACGGGCTGTAAGATGCGAACGAGAGACACGAGGAGGTGACGCGAGGACAGAGGAGTCCTCAGGTATTAATTGGGATGGCCTCGTTCACTCAAACGTCACTCTTAAACGACGTCTGTTAATGATGACATGTGCACAGCTGTATCCCCTTTCATCGGGCTTAACTGAATAACCCTTTAGAACCGGCCCATTTGTTGTTAAATATTTATTTAAATGAATGAATCTTTCTCTTGTTAGTCAAGGAATTCAATGTAGGCCTATGATGGTTGGTCCTGCTTTTGTGTTCCGTTTTGGTGTAAAATGTAGGCTACATTTAAATAAAAATATAATTATAGTAATGTGAAAGCCTTTTAGAAATGAATTGCACATAATAATTCCCACGGAGCTGTGAGCACTTATACTGACGCTTTTCCACTCATCTTCCAGTTGTCGGTTTTCCTCTGTTGAAATCGACCAGCTGTGAAGGTGGGGGCGGGGCTTTTATAGCTAGTAGTGAAAACTCCCTCACCCCTCCTCGACTCCTCCGTGTGCATTTCAGCTATTGGGACGTCCTTCAACATGGCGTGTTTTGATCGATTTCCAGGGCCAAGTCCCGGAGGAGGGGAAGAGACGAGTGGAGGAGGGGTATTGGGATGAGGCTATGGTATTGTTAATCCATGTTAACCAGTGGAGATATAACCGGAAATGCCAAGCAAATGCTACCCCAACGTAATGATTTATTTTTTAATAGTCACACTCGATTACGCCGATGTTCTTGTTGTCCCAGCTGGTCGACACCTCTTTTAGCAGAAACAAAGGCTACATTAATGTATTAAATCAATGTTAATCCATTCGTGTGGATGTGAAATTAACGGATGTGACGTTGTGCGATTGCGTTGCCAGGCAACAGCTTCGGTTCATGTTAATTTACAAACTCTTCAACTAGAACCGTAGTTATATTTAAAAACATGTTAGAAGTCCGCAGGCAGGCAGGCAGGCAGGCAGGCAGGCAGGCAGGCAGGCAGGCAGGCAGGCAGGCAGGCAGGCAGGCAGGCAGGCAGGCAGGCAGGCAGGCAGGCAGGCAGGCAGGCAGGCAGGCAGGCAGGCAGGCAGGCAGGCAGGCAGGCAGAGTCCTCTCCTGTTGGACTGAGAGGCTGAGATAACGTCAGTTTAGGTGAGGTAAAGGACTCGCTGAGCGATTAGATTGTAAACTTTAGTCTAAGTTATCTCAGTTGGTCTCAAACGGTTTGGTCATCTATGAAAACAAATATTTCCATCTATTTAATATACAAAAGACAAGTCTCATAAGAAGCATCTAAATGACCCCAGAGCGAAAAATGCACTTTGGCACAGAACTCAAGATAAAGATACCCTTATTACTTATCGTAGCTGCACATACAAGATATCCGATTAAAGCTGAGGTTCCACAGATTATATAAGTATAGTATCATCAGAACTCGCGACAGGGGAAGCAAATACAGACATCACAACACATACCTTTACAGAGCTTTTACGGGAGATCGTCTCACCGTAGCTGTCAATCTGATCAAAAGACGTGTTCAATGGCATTAAAACGAGAAAAAACGCGGCTCAATCGGTTAATCCATAGATTAATAATGTGTCTGTCGCTTTGAAAAATGGGAAACCCTAAATGTTTGAGCACCCTCGATGAAACGTCAAGCTACCCCACAGCACCCCCAAAAGAAATCTCTGGCACCGCCACTGAGCCTGCAACCCCGTTTTGAAGAAATGTGCAGTGCCAAACAGGCTCATTGCAGCCACTAATGTGAGAAGACACACTTTTTGCCAAATATCAGCATTTTATTTCTTTTCATTTTTTTGCACAAATTGCAAAGTGGCAAAGTATTATAACTTATTGTTCTAGCAAAGGGATTGCACGATTGTATTATGTTTTGTTTTTTGAGCACACAGACTTATGGAGCATTGTTTTATTACCACTGTTCTAGCAAAGGAATGCTCACGTTCATATTGATGTATTTGAATAAATGTTAACTTGGCCCATTACTTGACTATTTGTGTTGGGGGGCCCGACTTTTTTTTTTCTCCAAAGGGGGGGCCTGACAGAAATAGTTTGAGAACCACTGATCTAGGTTAACGGCTGACACAGAACAACGTAACAAAGAAACAAATCTAAGCTTTTGTATTGGTTGTAATGTACATGGATACATTTGAATGGTGTGACAATGTCCTCTTTGATTGGATTAAAATGTACATATTATTCCTGTTATGTTTGCCTGCTTTATTTTACCTAATGCAATATGAGCCTCTGTCGCTGCCTGTAGCTGATGAGATTGTCTTATCATCTCCTCAATTTGCAAAAATAACAAAATATACACAGCTAGATCAGATCGCTTTCTTTTTAGACGCGACTTTAGAGTAGAGGGGGATTATTGAAACGGATGTACAGTGTTCTGCGCAGGTTCTGCGGCATCCGCCGCTGCGAAAATGTGGGGCATGGCTGTAAAGTGGCCCCCCTGCTTCCGGCGCCCCTGGTGTAGCGGCCTTTAGTTGGAGAGATCTGAAACATTTCTGGGACCAAAGAAACTGAGTGTAGCCTTCTTCAGAGTAACCACGGACATGGAGAGGACATTGTATTCAGTGAGCAGGGTGTGCATCCGGAGTCCCAGTGAGGGTCAGTGCAGCCTGGTGAAGCCTGCACGGTTAGCATGGATGTATAATAAGAGATGTATTATGTATAATAAATTGGAGCACAGGACACGCTGCAGGAGCCGGGAGGATGTGACGTGCAGCGTGCGGTCTCTTTAATCGCAGGGCGGAGAGTAGATTTCCGATCGTCCGTGAAGAGGTTTAGCTTCAGTGCTGCGTCTGTCCTCATCCTCTCAGCTGATCCGGAGATCCTCTGCTGGAACACTCCCTCCCTGCCTCCTGTATGCTCAGCTCAGCGCGGCACCATGGATTTCAACGTGAAAAAACTGGCTTCTGGAGCGGGGGTCTTCTTCACCCGAGCAGTGCAGGTAACCCGCATCCTCTCCCGCAGACACCGAGCACCGAGCAGCCCCGGTGGTCTGACGGTACTCTGACCGTACTCCGTCACACTGGAGCTGCATCCCGCTGCACGGGATCTAGCTGCGGGCCATCCTGCGATTTATCCAACACTCACAAAGCATAATGTGTCGTTTTAGAGAACAAATGCAGGAACTCAGGTTGACTTGTATGCAGTGGCGTTTTCTCCTGGAGGCCAAGGGAAGCCAGGCTTCCCCTGTTTTTTCGGAGTGTAGTTATAATTTTAATAAATAAATAAAAACACTTCGTTTAGTTTCGAAAATTCTTTGTTGTGTGTTGCTGCCGGCCCGTCGTCTCTCCACCATTCTCATTGAGGATTTTACAAAGAGTGAAACAGCGCCCCTCTAGATGTTATGGTGAAACAGTAGATTGCACTCTCTGCTGCGAGAGGAGGCTAGCCGAAATTGGCTTCCCTTAGTGAAAAAAAAATGGAGAGATTGACCAATCAGATGAGGCTCACGTGATGCCCCTGCCAACATGGATGTATAATAAGTAGGGCTGTCAGTCGATTAAAATATTTAATCGCGATTTAATCGCATGATTGTCCATAGTTAATCGCGATTAATCGCAAATTAATCGCACATTTTTTATCTGTTCTAGATTTACCTTAGAGGAATATTTTTCAAGTCTTTAATACTCTTATCAACATATGAGTGGACAAATATGCTTTATGCTAATGTTTATTATCATTTGAACAATGACAAATATTCTCATGAATATTAAACACAACAACCTCTGAACATTACAAATATTTGCCTCAATTCAATCTGGAACCTCTCTCATTCAATAATATTGTGTGTGTGTGTGTGTGTGTGTGTGTGTGTGTGTGTGTGTGTGTGTGTGTGTGTGTGTGTGTGTGTGTGTGTGTGTGTGTGTGTGTGTGTGTGTGTGTGTGTGTGTGTGTGTGTGTGTGTGTGTGTGTGTGTGTGTGTGTGTGTGTGTGTGTGTGTGTGTGTGTGTGTGTGTGTGTGTGTGTGTGTGTGTGTGTGTGTGTGTGTGTGTGTGTGTGTGTGTGTGTGTGTGTGTGTGTGTGTGTGTGTGTGTGTGTGTGTGTGTGTGTGTGTGTGTGTGTGTGTGTGTGTGTGTGTGTGTGTGTGTGCATCATGTTGCGCACTATCCGTGCTGAGTGTGCTGACTTTTCGTACAATGTCTCACTGTCTGCTTCCTGCATGAAGTCAAGTGCTCGCCGCAGTTGTGGCGAAATGTCGCTCCTCTGTTTTCATTTAAACAGCTCCTTATATCCGTTAGCGCAGCTAGCTAGCACCAGATGCTAACAACAATGCACGTAAGGTCTCTCTCTCGCTCGCTCGGGCCACACATACACACACCCTCCCGGTCGTCCCGATAGCCAGTCGGTGCCTGCCGGTGAGCGTGGAAGTGTGGTCTGCCACAAGCGGGCGGCAGGAGCGGGGCTGTCAGCATCAGCTTGTAGATGGTATTTTAAACTCGATGCTCTCTGAAACTACGGGGCAGCCGAGGAAAAAAAATACACATGCGTTAATCGCGTTAAAATAATTAGTGGCGTACATTTTTTTTTGCGTTAACGCGTTAACTTGACAGCCCTAATAATAAGAACTGGATACAGCGTGGGAGGCGGGGCCTCATTCATTCCTATGAGAGTTGCTCATTAGCACATGATGATAAAATGGCCCAACTTTTGAGAGAGCGAAACGTCACAGATTACCCGGCATGCCTGAGAAGTACCCGTATGTGCGCTCATAGTGCATGCGCAACTTTAACCAAAACGCTCGTTCACATCAAGCACGTCAATTTGCGTACACGTAACAGCACCGCACGTTCATGACAGCATGGTAATGATTTGTTATTATGATGGATTTGATATTAATGAGGCGGCAGTTAGCAGCTAGCGGCTAGCTAGTAATTATGCTAATGTACACATCAATCGTTATACTTCTATTACGCTGTAACAGGATCTAGTGATATCCAACAGAGCTTCATTTAGCATGAAAGAATGATTGCATATATATATATATGTAATATTAACTTTATTTAATATAACATTTACGGTACAAGATTTAATCATACAGCCCATGTAGTATGATAATGAATTACAGCAAACATGTGCAATATATCCATTATTACAGCTCCGTGGGATGGCAGTAAGACGATATGGGTCCGTTCTTATTGTGCATCCATGGGTAAAGATAAACGCAACTCACATTGGTTTCTCAAACAGCATCTCTGTAAACTACGTGTATTCACTGAATTTCACTCTCTGCCTTTAACGGCTCGTTGTTGCGCCAATAGCTCCAGCCCCCACCCTCCCTGTGAGCACAGTGTGCTCCGATTGGTCGGGCCACGTAACATGAACGTGCTGGGCGGCGCGGTCCCGTGGGTTAGATGCGCGTTCATAATGCAGAGCGAAATAACTCTCAGAATAACGTTATTAGCACATTTTTACAACTTGAGGAACGAATGTTTTTAATAAGGGCTATAAAAGTGTTCATACTGGGTAGTTTATTTAGTTTAAAAAAAATTATCCAACGATTTACAGACCACTCTTTCCCCATGTAAATCAATGGGAAAAAGTGTTTCCGGGCCTGGCAACCAAACGGAAGTGTAGTACCGCCGTTTGGCCAGCACGAATATTTTCATCTGAGTCCGGCGCACTTCCTGGGGGCTTGCATGCCCTTGCCTCGCATCAACTTAGTGGTGCAGTGACGCGTCCTAAAACCCGGAAATAAGATGCGCTCGGGTTCCCTCGACAGAAAGCAACGGGATTTCTCCATAGGATTTTGGAAAATAGCTCGAAATAAGGTCAGTGGAAAACGAACCTGTTAGATAAATGCACGTTGTGTTCAGTCGGATAATATCCACATGTCTACCCTACTTTTTAAAAAAATTTTTTAATCATAAATGTAATCGATAGAAGATAGATAGCGTCACTGCACCACTCTCACCGCCGTTAGAAAGTAGCAAGCAACTGAAGCAAGTGCAATTATGGAGGGTGAAGATTTGGAGTATTTACTCAAAAATAATCGTACTAAACTTCCGCTACAGCAGCAACAACAAACAATCTGATGACAGGCCAATGCCCAAACTGGAGCTGTGTACAGCGAGGAAAAAAGGAGCGAATCGGGCGTAAAATGTTAAAGGTCTCCTGATTTAGTTTGTGAATGAATGCTTATTAGAGTTTGGGCTGGAGAGTGTGTGCGGACCTGTCGGTTAGATAACAGGCGTGTGTAAGTCCTGCATCTGTATGATACAAATGTGTGTAAAATGATACCGGGTGCTGTAATCACTCATCTGGTTACGTTATTATATTGACCACCACCCCCCCGACCCAAAAGAAAGGACGTATTATTGGCTTCCCCTAATTTTTTTTCCCACGCCACGCTACTGCTTTATGTGATTGCGATGAGCAGGGCAGTTGTAAGCCGATAAGGGTCTGCCCAGCCTCGATCCATTATTGATGGCTGTCATCGAGTGTGAGCATGTGACAGCAGCAGACTGTCCTCAGGTCAGCACAACAGGATGCTAAAATATCATCCACCGTATGAGATGTTCTTCAAGCCTGTCTGACCCAATAGCTACAACATACTTACACTTGATGCCCAACCCCTTAATAAGATGGCAATTTAATGTTTTCTTTCTCACGATTCATTTGGATCCAATAATAGACATTAGGCCTCCACGTTATACACCAACATGAACCTATTTGAGTGTATTCTGTTTTTTATTCAATAGTTCCCCTCTGGTTCAGTAGCCTGCAGTAGCGTGGCGTGTGGAAAAATGTAGGGGAAGCCCATTTTTTGGGTCGGGCGGGGTGTTCAATAACGTAACCAGATGAGTGATTACAGCGCCCGGTATCATTTTACACACATTTGTATCACACAGATGCAGGACTGTTATCTAACCGAAAGGTCCGCACGCACTCTCCGGCTGAAACTCTCTCCTTATTAATTTAAGCATTTTACTTATTAATGTATGCAGACAATCACACAATCTATGTGATTTTTGGATTTACCGTGCCTCTCAATTGCCCGTGACAGGTTGGCAAGGTCGATGAATCCTGAAGTTGCCCAAGGATTGTTCAGGGAGCACGAATCCTTGTCAAAAAGAAGACATGGCCAGCAAAATAGACGCTGAAGTTTAGCGCTTCCAGTTACCACTCCGTGCGGACATAATTGTCCTCATTGAACGTCCGATTCTCTCCCTTTTTCCTCTGTGTACACAGCTCGAGTGCGGACATTGGCCTGTCATCTGATTTAATTTTTAGTTGCTGCTGTAGGGGAAGTTTAGTAAAGTTATGTTTGATTAAGTACGCCAAATCTCCACCATCCATAATGCTTCATTTGCTTGATAATTTCTAACGGCGCTGATGACATTTACAGTATTAAAACTGATGTTGATGTGATTTGATTGGATGGCATTGTCCAATCAAATCGCCAGCCGCCTCTGAAGGGAAGCAAGAGGCGTCTGGCTTTCCTTGGTATGGCCCTGACCAATCACAGGTTGGCAGGGGCATCACGTGGGCCTCATCTGATTGGTCAATCCCTCCATTTTTTTTCACCAAGGGAAGCCAGATTTGGCTGGCCTCCTCTCGCAACAGTGAGTGCAATCTACTGTTTCACCATAACATATAGAGGGGCGCTGTTTGTTTCACTCTTTGTAAAATACTCAATGAGAATGGGGGAGAGACAGGCCGGCAGCAACACACAGCAAAGGAGAATTATCAAAACAAAACAAAGTGTTTTTATTTATTTAAATTATAACTACAATCCGAAAAAACAGGGGAAGCCTGGCTTCCCTTGGCCTCCGGGAGAAAACGCCACTGGTAGCCTGCATCAGAGCAAAGAAACCTGGCAGACCTGTTCATCTTTAAATATCCCTTAAATTATTGAGTAATCCTGGTTAACAGTGTTGGAAGAAGTACTCAGATCCTTCACTTCAGTAAAAGTACAAATAATATGGTCTTAAAATACTCCACTGCACGTTAACATCCCGATTTCAAATGTTGACTTCAGTATGAAGTATGACAGTATTGGCATCAAAATATACTTGAAGTACATACATTATTAATTCTACACAATGGGCCATTTCAGAATCATATGAAGTACAGAAGTAATAGTAACTCAGTTTCCTTGCACCTGCAGAATGGATATTTTTACCGTATCATATTGTTATGTTTATTAAATTATCCTGGTTTCATACACGTAACAGCATTTTGGTAGTTTGTCAATATAGGCCAATTTAGATGTGTGAAATATAACTGCATTATATCACATCAGCATATCATGTGTTTTATCATGTCAATAGTGAGTGATACAGAAATAAAAAGTACAAACATGTCAAAATAGTACTTAAGTACATTATCACTGTGGCCTATAAGACATCCTAAATAAATACATGCACCAATCTGAAACCAGAGTTGTGAAGTTATTAATTAGAAATAACTTTGATGACAATTATTTAGTCTACTGCTGCAGGAGGTGTGTTTAATCAGTGAAATGTTGTAGAGCTGGGCTACACCTCACACAGCCACCATGTTTCTGAATGCAACCAGACCTCAACACACACTAACAAGTGTGTTAGCTACTGTAGCTTCATTTCTGATCACACTCTGCAGTGTGTGATTAAGTGGATCCATGAAAGCCACAAATTCAGATTGCTTTTCCTGTTGGTTGTCCCAAGGCATTGTGGGAAACCCAGGAGAGTGCAGAGGAAGTGTGGGAGTCATTATTTTACATCCATAGTCATACTGAGGGAGCAACAAGAACAGATGATAGCTCTGCACAGCCGAACAGTTCTGCTTTCTGATGATATTTACTGTCTTTATCCATGTCTATTCCTCCATGCCTGTAGCAAGACCCAGAGTAGAATCAGAACATCTTTATTGTCATCGTACATGGGTATTTCTCTAACTGCAGTAATAGCAATAGGCTCAAATCAATGAAAGCAGAGGAAACATCAATGACAATGCACTGCAATAATTACATTACATGTACCAATATTACAGGCTATAAACCTTTTAATATACAAAACTACAAAAGTTTAAATATAACCACGTTTATAAATAGATGCAAAAAATAACCATAAATGCTAAAAATTGAAATATATATCTATAAATATTGGTAGTTACAGTCTTTGAGGGTGGAGGTGTGTTTGTGTGTGTTCACAAACACATGATCAAACATCACCAAAATACATTTGACCATTTCCTATATCTTGCCCTTTGCCTTTTCTGTTGCCTCCTTGTGTTTTCCCTGGTAAAAATATACCATACTGGTGCGCTTATCCCACCACCACCTGTCTCCAATATATACAACCCACAACACTTATACCCAGTGCCCAAAGTTGCCTTCAAAATAAAAGAATAAAAACGTCTAATTTAAATAATAACAATGAATAATAAAACGGCAAGAAAACAAATGTTTAAATATTGAATAATATAAAGCAATATATAGCTCCAACATAGACAAACAAAGTTCTGATTGGCTTTTTGTAAAGTATTTCAATCATTTGACTCTTTTGTGACTCAAAGAGTTTTAATTTAATCGTTTATTTGGCAGGGACAATGCACAGTAATGAACACTTAAAACATTTAAATGTGTCAAGCGTAACAGTGCCAGATTTAGCTTTGAGCTCATTTCCATCCGCAGTCCCTCACATAAAACATTTAAGAAAATTACATTTTACAAACATAGCAAAAACAAAATACATGATATGCAAAAAGTGCAAAAGAGCAAGAGCAGCATACACAAGTATTTATGACATGGTAATACAATATAGCAGCAACGACATGTCAATCAATCAATGTTTATATATATAGCCCAATATCGCAAATGTTACATTTGTCTCAGTGGTCTTCACAGTGTGTACAGAATATCAGTATGACAATACGACACTCTCTGTCCTTAGACCCTCACATCGTACAAGGAAAAACTTCCGGAGAAAACCCACAGTTTTTAGGGGAAAATGGGAGAAACCTCAGGGAGAGCAACAGAGGAGGGATCCCTCTCCCAGGACGGACAGACGTGCAATAGATGCCGTGTGTAAATTTAAAAGATAATACATTTGCAACATAGGTAGTCCAAATGTTTGGAAATGCATGTGTGTATAATAGGAAGATAAATCCACGAGGATATCCATCCAGGACCTATGATCCAGGACCACAGCCACGACTCAAGATCCAGGGCTCGCGATCCAGGACACAGGACCGCAGGATCATCCATGACTCCGGATCCCAGCGTATATAGACACCAAAAAGAAAGAGATGTGGGGAAGCTGGGTTAATCGGAACATGAGAGTACACAGGTATAGACAGAGAGAAGGAAGAAGTAAGATGTCCCCCGACAAACTAAGCCTATATCAGCAAAACTAGGGGCTGAATCTAATCAGCCCTAACTATAAGCTTTATCAAAAAGGAAGGTCTTAAGCGCACTCTTAAAAATGGATAGGGTGTCTGCCGCCCGAACACAAACTGGAAGCTGATTCCACAAATGTGGAGCTTGATAAGAAAAGGCTCTGGCTCCCATTGTACTTTTAGAGACTCTAGGAACAACCAACAACCCTGCATTCTTGGAATGCAATGCCCTAGTAGGACAGTAGGGTATAATGAGTTCTTTAAGGTAAGATGGCACCTGCCCATTAAGGGCTTTGTAGGCGAGAAGAAGAATTTTAAATTATATCCTGTGTTCTATAAGGAGCCAGTGTAAGGCAGCCAGAACAGGAGTAATGTGGTCCCTTTTCCTAACTCTGGTTAGTACACGAGCTGCAGCATTTTGAATTAGCTGAAGCGACTTGACTGACTTCTTGGTACACCCTGATAATAAAGAGTTACAATAATCCAGCCTTGAAGTAACAAATGCATGGACTAGTTTCTCTGCATCGTTTTGAGGCAAGATATGCCTGATTTTTGCAATGTTACGTAGATGGAAGTAGGCGGTCCTTGAAATTGATTTTATGTGGGCGTTAAAGGATAAATCCTGATCAAATATAACACCAAGATTCCTTACAGTCTCACTGGAGGCCAAATTAATGCCATCCATAGTTAGTATATCTTTAGATAATTTGTCTCGTAGATTCTTCGGGCCAAGTACAATAACTTTTAAGGTCAAGGTCATCCACGTTTTTAATTCCTTAAGGCAGTCTTGAATTTTATTTAGATGATTAATTTCATCAGGCTTGATTGATAAATATAGTTGAGTATCATCCGCATAACAATGAAAGTTTACAGAATGATTCCTTATAATATTGCCTAACGGAAGCATATATAATGTGAACAAAATAGGTGCACTGTACCCTGTGGCACTCCGTGGCTAACTTTGGTTTGTGTGGAAGATTCATCGTTAACACGTACAAACTGAGAGCGTTCAGATAAATAGGAGCTAAACCAGCCTAAAGCAGTTCCCTGTATGCCAACTAAGTGCTCTAGTCTTTGCAATAAGATATCATGATCGATAGTATCAAATGCAGCACTGAGATCGAGCAAAACAAGAATAGAGACAAGTCCTTTGTCAGAGGCTATTAGAATGTCATTTGTGACTTTAACCAGAGCTGTCTCTGTGCTATGATGTGTTCTAAAGCCAGACTGAAAATCTTCAAATAAATCATTGTTTTTTAAGTAATCACACAGCTGTTTTGCGACTGCTTTCTCAAGAATATTTGAGAGGAACGGAAGATTAGAAATAGGTCTATAGTTGGCTAAAACCTCTGGATCGAGGTTGTGCTTTTTAAGAAGCGGTTTTATCACTGCTACTTTGAATGATTGTGGAACATAGCCTGATAATAAAGACATATTCATAATATTTCATAAAGAAGTGCTAATTAATGGAAAAACTTCCTTCAACAGCTTAGTTGGAATTGGGTCTAATATACACGTTGATGGTTTAGAAGAGAGAATCATTGAATTTAATTGTTCAAGGTTAATGGCTGAAAAGCATTCTAGTTTACTATCTAGTGTAATATTTAGGGATGTAACGATACCAAAAACTCACGGTACGATAATATCGCGATAACAATTCCACGGTACGGTATTTATCGCGATATTGAATAATAAAGGGACATTTATTTTTTATTTTTCAATACACATTTTTTTTACTCGGAAAATGTTTCTTTATTAAATAATAAATCTGATTTGTGCAGCATTTTAGTAGGATAGCAGTATTGTCAAAAATAAAGTGACAGTAACAGACTGGAACAAGAAAACCAGTGCCACCAAACAAAGTAGGCATTTTCTTTGTGCCACTGCATCTCACAAATAAACAAGGACATTTAATAATCAGACCCTGCAATAAAATAAATCAAGTTTCACTTTAGTTTTTCAAGTAACTCAACTCAAACTCACTAGTCACTCACTCGGCGTCATCAGACAGGTTTTTAGGAATATGAGAATGTCCACATTTCCAGGTATTTATAAGCTGGGATGTTTGGGCATTTACAATATCCCCTGCTCTGGAAAGAACTCTCTTGCTTGGTACTGATGTTGCTGGGACAGCAGTGGTCGCGTTAACCGAATATTTTTTTTAACAATGACAGAAAAATGTGAAAGCAGTCTGTCATTTTGACAGATTAGAACAAACTCGGAACAGCGCCAACGTTTCCCCGCAGCGAGGCTCTGGTGTTATGCCGTGTTATGCATGCCCTCCAAAAGGAAATGATATAGTTACCAAACTGTACTTTGCCGTACAGATCAATACATGTCTGGGAGGTTTTGCTTTACGCTGTGCGCGCTCCCCCGAGGTGCATCATGCACACCCTATGATGCACACACCGCATAACACCCCCCCCCCCCCCCCCCGTTGACAGTTCACGAGCGTGCTCTCTCGTGATCAGTACATGGGATGTTATAAATCTGTGGAGGGCGGGAGTTTATAAACCAAAGAGTAACCGCCCTTACACCTGGCCTCCTATTGGTTGAGGGATTTTGACAGGATTGTGAGAGACAGCAAGCGCATTTCGTGGCATCTGCAGGCAGTGGCAAGTCCTTCCGGCATATGCCACAGAGGCCGCTACTCTGTGATAGCTGTGGCAAGTCCTTCCGGCATATGCCACAACTTCCCGAGGCATCTGCCGCTGCTCAACGGGAGTTGCCACAAGATGCCAGAGTAAGAGAAGGTTTACTGTAGCCACTCGCCTTCCGTGGCAAATGCAGCTATTTAAACCCGTATTTATCGTGTAAAATGTCGCTGTTTAGGCATGACTTTATCGAACTGATCTGAACACAGGACTGATGTGCGATCTCTATTTTTCAAAAAGATTATACATTATCATTTCTATTCAATTTTACTTGGAGCATGGTTTGCTAAAATAAACAAACGTGCTATATTTATGATGAAATATTGGCGAGTGAGGGTTGCAACGCCCTTGGCAATTGTCGCTTCTTGAGGGGAGTTTCCATTGCTTGCTACGATAAACCAGGTGTATGAGTAGTAAAGACAAATAATTAACAAATACATATCTGTATTGACACAGCAACGTGTACACTGGTGTTATTAGACTTGGCTACAGACTTAGGGCAGCTGTAACTGATTGCAGTTGCCACTGCTAGTGAGATGCTAAGGTTTACTTTATAAATTAGGCAAAGACTTATATTTGCCCCATGCCTTCAGCAGCAGCAGGCCATTGACTTTGATTTGATCCAGTTATGAAATGTCATCATTTCGACAATAAAGAAATGCTACATAAACGTTATCTTGCACGTTTTATCGAACCATCTCCGTTTCTAACTTTCAATATATTTAAAAAGAGATCTCTCATCTCATCTGCGTGCGGGGGCGGGGCCTCACATACATGCTGCTGCGCTGTGCACACAGTTCTGCCGGTAATGAATATTAGGATACATTTTGTGAGGAAACTTTTTCAACAATAATTCCAATAAGTATTCCAAAATGTATTCACTTCAGGTTTACGAAAGTAACTGTATTCGGATTAGTTGTTGTTCAAATGTAACGCGAGCTGAATACAGTTAGGCTACTTGGTTTTTGTATTCTGATTACGTAACGCCGTTACATGTATTCCGTTACAACCCAACCCTGTGTACAGATCAGCAGTCCTGTGTACAGATCAGTTCGATAACGTCATGCCAAAACAGCGACATCTTACACGATAAATACGGGTTTAAATAGCAGCATTGCCACGGAAGGCGAGTGGCAGCTACCGTAAACGTTCTCTTACTCTGGCATCTTGTGGCAACTCCCGTTGAGCAGCGGCAGATGCTTCGGCAAGTTGTGGCATCTGTGGCATATGCCGGAAGGACTTGCCACAGCTACCACAGAGTAGCGGCCTCTGTGGCATATGCCGGAAGTACTTGCCACAGCTACCACAGAGTAGCGGCCTCTGTGGCATATGCCGGAAGTACTTGCCACAGCTACCACAGAGTAGCGGCCTCTGTGGCATATGCCGGAAGGACTTGCCACAGCTACCACAGAGTAGCGGCCTCTGTGGCATATGCCGGAAGGACTTGCCACTGCCTGCAGATGCCACGAATGCGAGCACGCACAGAATAAATCTGAGAGCAGAAAAAATCTGTAAGCAACAATATATCTGAGTGCAAGCGTACAGTTTGAGCAGAAGCAGAGCAAATCTAAGTGCAAGCAGGCACTATTTGAGTGCAAGGACAGGGTTTGAGGGAAATAAATACATAAAGTATGCTCTCAAATTTAAATACCACGCTCTTGGATAAAGATAGGGAATAACCCCCATATAAATACGATGTCCTTTTGTGTTCTGTTGTTTTATGTTCATGTTGTAAACTACTTGCTGCAATGTTGGACAGGTTTCTCTTGAAAAAGAGATCGATGATCTCAATGGGACCATCTGGTTAAATGGTTTTTTATCGTGGTAGATTTTGTCAGTCTCACCACGGTATTGGGACGTTAATTTACCGCGATATTCAGTATATCGTTACATCCCTAGTAATATTAGAACTTACGTTTCCGGGAGTTGATAACACTATACTGGTCAAAGGCAAGAGGTCATTAATTTTGTTTCTAAGAGTAACAATTTTATCGTTAAAAAAGCACATAAAATCATTACTACTGAGTGCTATGGGAATAGAAGGCTCAATCGAGCTATGGCTCTCTGTCAGCCTGGCTACAGTGCTGAAAAGAAATCTTGCATTATTCTTATTCTCATCTATTAATGAAGAGTAGTAGGCTGCTCTCGCTTTACGCAGTGCTTTCTTATATTCATTGAGAGTAATATGCCAAATTAAACGAGATTCTTAAAGTTTAGTGGAACGCCATATCCTTTCAAGTTGTCTCGACTTTTGCTTTATTTTGCGGGTTTCTGCATTATGCCATGGAGCTAATCTATGTTTTATTTTCTTCTTTTTCAAAGGAGCAACAGAGTCTAATTTTATTCGCAGCGCATCTGTAGCACTATCAACAACATGATCAACATGATTTGGGGTGGTGTACATTTTGTATAAGTTTCCTCCCCTACATGCAGACATGCTATCGAGTTAAGTATTGGTGGAATCTCTTCCTTAAATTTGGCTATAGCACTAACAGATAGGTTTCTGCTGCAGGAGCTTTTGACTAATGCTTTGTAGTCTCGTAATAGTACTTCAAAAGTTACTAAGAAATGGTCGGATAAAGCAGGATTATGCGGTTCGACTAATAGTTGCTCAATTTCAATACCATAAGTCAGAACAAGGTCGAGAGTGTGATTATAGCAGTGGGTTGGTTTATTTACACTCTGACAAAAACCAACAGAATCTAATATAGAGTTAAATGCAACATCGTCAACATGAATATTAAAGTCACCTACGATAATTACTTTATCTGTTTTAAGAACCAAAGTTGATAAAAACTCAGAGAATTTTGATAAGAATTCTGAATAAGGACCTGGTGCACGGTACACTGTAACAAATAAGATTGGCTGCAAAGTTTTCCAGGTCGGATGCGTAAGACTAAAAACGAGGCTTTCAAAGGAGGTATAATTTAATTTTGGTTTAGTATTGATAAGTAAACTTGAGTCAAAGATTGCTGCAACTCCACCTCCTCGGCCTGTGCCTTGGGCAATATGAGTATTGATATGGCTGGGTGGAGTGGCTTCATTTATGCTGACATATTCTTCATGTCTCAACCAAGTTTCAGTGAGACAGCATATATCAATATTATAATCTGATATTAAATCATTTACCAATATTGCTTTAGATGCTAGAGATCTTATGTTTAAGAGACCACATTTAATCTTCCTGTTTTGTTGCACAGTAGTAGTTGTTACATTAACTTTTATTAGGTTATTATGTATGACACCTCTATTAGGTTTTACCTTAAATTGTCCTTGGGCAGACACACACACCATTAATATTGGGTATTTTATTGGATTCGGGATTCCTATGGATGACTGCCTAGGAGAGAGTGCAGAGAAGCGTGTAAGACTGCGACCCCGCTTCCTGGTCTCAACTCCAGTTTGTCATGGATTAAGTCCACAAAGCCCTGAAATGTTTGCCGAAATGAGATCTGCACCATCCAAAGTAGGATGAATGCCGTCTCTCTTAATCAGACCAGGTTTTCCCCAGAAGGCTGTCCAATTATTTACGAAGCCCACATTGTTTGCTGGGCACCACCAAGACAACCAGTGCTGAAATGATGACATGCGGCTATACATGTCATCATTGATCAGATTGGGGAGGGGACCAGAGAAGATTACGGTGTCCGACATTGTTTTAGCATAACTACACACCGACTCCACATTAAGTTTGGTGCATTCTGATTGGCGTAAACGAACATCATTACCACCGACGTGAATAACAATCCTACTGTATTTACGTTTATTTTTAGCCAGCAGTTTAAGATGCGCCTCAACGTCGCCCGCTCTGGCCCCCGGAATGCATGTGACTGTGGAGGCTTCGGTCTCTAAATTCACGTGTCTCATAATATAGCTACCAATAACCAGAGTTGGCTTCTCAGCGGGGGGGACGGCTAAGAGGAGCTACCTTTTGCTGGTCCGCACCGGCTAACATGGGCTTTACTGTAGCTGAGTTACTTTCTAAGATGTGGAGCCGGGCTTCTATGGCTATGATTCCCGCCTCCAACCTAACAGCTATACTACATTTAACACATGTATCGGTACCAGTAAAGGAGGTAGGGAAGTAACCAAACATGAGACAGTTAGAGCAGGAAATAGCACTCGAGGGTGGGGAAAGAGCCATGGCTAGCTATCAAGCTAAAGAAGCTAACCCGAACAGAGTGTAGGCAACTGTGGAGTTACAGTCGCTAAGAGAAGGAGAGTTGTGAGTGCTTAAGCTGTTGTAACGTGTGATTACAACGTCAGGCAGTTGCCGTGATCAAGAGTTTTAAAACGATCGATTAAGTTAAGATAATAAGCTATCAGCAACAGAACAGGCACACGGGATACCCGGAGATGACAACAACAACCGGAAGTTACAACATGCTTACCGCAATAGTGGTCCGTGTAGAAAGCACATGTAAAGTGCAAGAGAAGATACAAGTGCTGCCTAAAGTGCATGAGGAGATACCCCTGTGTTAAAGTGCATTTAGCGGTGATTGCACGTCTGTCTGTTTCTCAACCATTATTTTAGTTGACCTTTAAAACTATTGAGAGTGGGACAATCCCGTATCTCAGTTGGGAGGCTATTCCACAATGAGCTGTCTTTAACGGAGAGGACATTTTGTCCAAAAGTTGTCCGTCTACGGTGGACTTCACAATCTCCTCTGGTTTCTGACCTAGTGCAGCGTCCAGCCTGGCTTCCCTTGGCCTCCAGGAGAAAACGCCACTGGTCAAAAGCCTTCCTGAGTTCAAGGAAGACAGCACCTACATATGGGCTTGTGTCCAACATAGATTTAACCTTTTCCACAAAGACACAGTTAGCTGTCTCAGTGGAGTGGTGAGCACGATAACCAAACTGCATTGGGTGGAGTGGAGCGAAACCTTTATCTAAATGTTTGGTGATTAGTTTTGACACCCATCGATCGGCTTTTTTTTCACATTTCGAGTTGTTCCGTCGAGCTCCCGCTGGATTTTATCATCCCCAATGAGATGTAGGAACGTCGTCACCTCCTCGGTCGACCACGTTGTGCTTTTCTTTGACGTTGCCATTTTTGTAGCTCCGTTTACAAAAATGCTGTGTATAAAAATGCTGCAAGCTTGCTTCTAGATATATATATGCGACGCTAGGGATGATCTCGCTCGCGATCTTGTGACGATTCTCTCTGACCAATCAGCAGTCGAGAGTGTTGACGTCACTAGTTCATCCCTGGCCCTGGCCTGATAGAACCACGATTTTATGGGGCCGGAAAAAGAGGGAAAAAGTACCCGCTAGCCGGTGCTACGCTATATGGAAAGGCCACCAAAAACTGGATCGGTGTCACCGTAGCCACCTTCCAGGATGATGGAACTTCCCTCGTGCTAATAGATTGATTTACTAGCATACTAATTGGTTTTATTAGACCGTCGATATGTGTCTTTATAAAGTTAGTTTCTAAATCATCTGCATCCCTAGCCTTAGAACCTTTTAACCCTAAGATTATATTTTTTACCTCCACCTCTGTGATTTCTTCCAGGTCAAAAACTGGATGTGTATCCAAAGTCGGGATATGGGAGACCTCAGATGGCGGAAAGAGCTTTGTGATGTCCAGAGCACTATTATATATAAAATACTAATTTAGAGAGCTGGCTAACACTGCAGGGTCTTTTTATCAGGGCATCATTGATTTTTAATTTAAGTTTCTTATGTTTACCAAATAGTTTATTTAGGATTTGCCTAACGTTTTTACTGTTACATTTCGCACCTTCAATTATATTGATGAAAAAGTTTGCTTTGGCCTGTCTTATTGTTTGAGTTACCTTGTTACGAGCATGAGTGAATTTCTGTCTGTCAGTGGATAGTCCGGATTTCAAGCTCTGCTTTAATAGTTGGTCTCTGGATTTAATTAAATTCCTGCACTGTAGATTCAGCAAGGGAAGATGATGTTCCTTCCTGTCCCTAACTGACCCTCTCCTTGAGAAGGAAGACATTGTATCATTAAATTGAGATATAAACAGATTCCAGTTGATATTAAATTCTCCTACAATAATTAGCTCTTTGTTGGAGTCACAGGAGTTCAGCAGGAGTTTTACCTGGTCATAGAAATCCACCTTAGCGGTGGGTTGTCGATACAGGCAAATCATGGTGAGGGACATTTCCTCAGATAGTGTGATTTCCACACCAACACAATCAAACTCAATATTAGCTGGGAGTTGTTGGGGCAGATATCTCTGCTCCGCGCCGATCCTATATGAGTTTGCTTTAAAAGAAGGAAAACTCAAAACAACCAGGATAGGGGTTAAACAATAATCTGTTTTAATGATAAACGGTAAGAATACATTACACTTTCAAAGGGGTGGGCCGGGCCCCACCCACCCCCTGCTCTGGTCCAAATGCCGGGAGAACCTTATCATCTTGTCGGCAGAAGCAAAAAGAGAACGAACTAAAAGCCAGAATAGGCTTACATGCAGAAAATAAAACGTGAGGAGCTGTGGTCATAGCAAATCAGCGCGAGCCAGCAGAGGACATGGAAACAAGAGTCTAGCTGTCTCATGTTACTGCAGCTTTCATCCACACACACACCCTTTCTGCACATTCCAGAGACTTGAGTTGTGTCTAAAGAATATCCCCTTGTTCACAAAGATAATACATATTAATACTCTCATATTTCCAGCTTCTGGTTACACAGACTGCTTATTATGAATACAAAGTAATTAAACACACACATATACTATTCAAGATATGTAGACTTCCCTGAAACATGACATACTGGAGATCATTAAGCAGAAGGTACTCTCATCCACCTAGCCCACTGTCCTGCATACCTACACCTCCCCCACAGAGCAATAAAACCTGTTTACTCCAAGCACCCCAGAATGTTTGGAGCAAGTTTATTCCTCACATTTATGAAAGGATAAAACAGAGAAATCAATACGAAACACAAACACAGGTATTGTTTGAACAGTATTCACTTAACTGCTACTATTGATAATTACCAGAGAAACTCCAGGGGCCTCTTTCAATATCTGGAAATTGCAACAAGACTTTCTGCCATTTAAAATGTAACACTCTTCCCAAATATCAGATGATAATAATCTCTCTACAAGTAAAGATATTCCTCACATAAGGCAACACACCCCCTCCTTTTCCCTTAAGTCTGTCCTTCCTAAACACATTATATCCTGGCATAGATACAAGAGTCAATGGTGACGACTGTTTTAGCCAAGATTCAGATATTCCCAAACAGTCAATATTAGACTCAAGGAGGAGATGTTCTAGCTGTTCATGTTTATTACAGATGCTGCGGAAATGTAAATGTCCACTGAATAGTCCCTTCGGCTTGCACAGAGGATCCCACACTGTTTTTGCTTGATTCACTGTTTGAAACATTTTTGTGCACGGTGTTTTTTAAATGCAGGATTTCTAGGCTTTACCTCGGTGCCGTTGTTGACAGTGGAGCAGTCAAAGCTAGCTGGTGGTTTATGGATCTCTGCCGCTAGGCCAGCAGCCGTCAGAGCGAGACCACAGAGACCCGCCGGCAGAGCTAGCTGTTCAGCTAGCCGGCCTCTTCTGAAGCCAGTCCGGTGGTGTCCGGTGGTGTGAGAATCTGGACTTGGCTTGGCAACTGGAAGGTCATCAGTTCAAGTCCCGGCAAGACCAAGTGCTACCGAGGTGTCCTTGAGCAAGGCACCGTTCACTACACACTGCTCCCCGGGCGCCGTTCATAATGGCAGCCCACTGCTCCTAACACTAGGATGGATCAAATGCAGAGAAACCATTTGTTTGCATAGTAAGTAGGCCTACTGTGTAATGACAATAAAAGTAATAAAAAAAAAAGTAAAAAAAACAACTTTCGAAGCAGATTATTGACCTGAGGTTTAAAAGAGAGACAATCATCAAGCCAGATACCAAAGTATTTATAACAGGCAACCACTTCAAGTACTGTTCCTTGCATAGTAACAATATCCAAAGTGGTCTCTGGTGTCTTTTTGGCTTTTGAAAATAGCATTACCTTAGTTTTATCAACATTTAAAATAAGCTTAAACTCAGAGAGCTGAGTCTGAATAATATTAAAAACAGCCTGCAATTTAACAACAGCCTCCCTAATGGAGGGACCTGCACAATACATCACGGTATCATCAGCATAAAAATGTAAAATCGCTTCATCCACATTTTTACCTAAACTGTTGATATAGATGGAGAATAAAAGTGGACCTAAAACGTAGGGTTACATATGGTAACCCGTGTTATATAAGCACAGTGGAGCCCTCTACTGGACTCTATGGGTACTCCCCTGTATCCTATTCATGCACGCATCCATCGCATAAGAGGCGGCCTCGCCCCCCTCACTGCTAACCCTTTACTTTCTCTTCAGCTGAGTAGCATAGGGCAGCAGTGCTCCATGAGTAGAGGGCTCCGCTGCAATTCATTCGCAAAGCCAGCCTGCCAGGCGTTTCTTGGACAAAGCTTTTCCAGTTACCCCACCGCCGAAACACACAGCTGTTCTGTGTGTCTAAGGACAGCCGTGTGCTCTACATAACATGCCAGCGCACGCACCGGGCAGAGGAGGTGCAATTTAGCCTCCCTCACCCCACTATGGGGGGGAGATTAAAACCCCCCAACTGGATAGCCCTCGACCTGAACGTACTCCTTAGGCTCTTGGGCACAAAGAAGGGGTTCGGTCTGAGTGTCGCCCCACTCTGGTCACCCCGGATGTTCAAACAACTCGGGTGCACTGACAAAGCGGTTAACTCAGACACTCTTTTGGCTGACGTTAAGGCAAGTAGCAATGCTGTTTTCCATGACAGTGCTTTCAGGAAAGAGAGCTCCAGAGGCTCAAACGGTCCTGTGACCAGCGCCTCGAGCACCAGCGGCAGGTCCCACTGCGGGGCAGAGGTGCGCACCATTGTGCGCAGCCTGCTGACCCCCCGCAAAAAACGTGATATCAGCGGCTGGGCAAAAACTGACCTGCCGCCAAATCCCTCATGGCAGGACGAGATGGCTGCTACATACACCTTCACTGTGGAATGAGAAAGCCCTCTGTCCACCAACAACTGTAAGTACGACAAAATAGATCCCAATTTTCAAGATAGGGGCTCTATTTTTCGCTCCTCACACCATCGCCGGAATCCCAGCCACTTTGGCCTGTAACAGGCTGTGGTGGATCCCGCTCTAGCTGCCTGGATAGACTGAATCAGACTATCACTAACACTATGTGTTGAAAAGGTGCTATATAAATAAACTTGCCTTGCCTTGCCTTGCCTTGCCTATCAAACAATCCCTCCCGCCTCAGCCTCTCCCCCTCAGGAGCCAAGCCTGGAGGGGGTGGCCCCAGTGTGGGAAACGCCCCGATTGCACCTGCCTCCTAGGAGATTACCCCCCAAACTTGGGGGAGCGCCCAGGGCTGGCCCACCTTCATCTGTGTCATCTCTGAGTACCACAGCGCCCCTACGCGATCCGGCGCTACTAGGATGATTGACAGACGTTCCCGCCTCACTCTCCCCAGGAGAGGGAGAATGAGATGTAATGGTGGAATGGCGTGAAGCAGCTTCTTTGGCCATGGCTCGTGTGCAAACGCGTCAACCCCCAAAGGAGGGTCGTCGCTCAGAGCCATGGAGAACCACAGTGCGCAGTGGGTGTTGCGCCGGCTGGCGAACCGATACGATATACTTTATTGTCCCCGTAAGGAAATTTGTTCTGGACTTCGTCCTGCAGTTCAGCATACATGTACATATACAAACATAGTGGACATTAAGAGACATACACATATCATCAGTCATACACCGTTTGAACAAACACAATACACAGACGCACATACTGACAATGGCGACCTATTGCACTATCCCACATGGCCAACATTTAAAAAGTACATTTCATTACATTTGACTACATTTCATTTCATGTGAATGTTAAGAAGCTTATTCGACATAGGTAGGAATGAGTGCTTATTCAGCCTGCCCTGAATCTTCTACCAGAAGGTAGGAGCTGGAATTCTGGGTGGAGTATGTGGGTGGGATCAGACACAATTTTGTTTGCCTGTCTGATAATGGACTGCTCGTATATGTTTTGGAGAGATGGGTGTTTTTTAACCACCATAATTTTCATAGCAGTCTGTACCAGGCGAGCGATCTGTGACTTTGACTGCACTGTCAAGTTACCATACCAGGCAGTAGGGCTGCACGATTTTGGGAAAAAATCTAATTGCGATTTTTCTGACAAATATTGCGATTGTGATTCGAATTGCGATATTTGTTTTTAAGCGACCCAACGGAAGTTTATTGTAAAATGCGGCTATAACTCCGGCTAGGAAGGTCGTATCAATGTACTCCCGTCTCTAGCACCCCCGCAGCCCGAGCTACGAGTGAAAAAACTAAACTTACATGAAACTTCCGTTGGGTTGCTTTAAAGAGCCTGTGTCAGCATCCCAACAACTGTTGTGCAATGAAATATTCTGCTACTAGTCATCTCGAACCGTCAGTTTAAAAAAGAAGTTGCGATACCGTTCCGATAAATATCAATAATTTCGATCATCGCGGAAATTCCTTCGACTCATTTTGAGGTTTTTGGGGAAGCCGGAAGTGACGTCAATGCGGGAACGCTTCACTGTGTTGTTATGCGTAGAAATGGTGAATTACTGAGTTTAGGCACGATAATAATGTTTTAATGAAGTTGACTACAGTATATTCATATTTGTCAGTGCTTTCATGTCAATTCGGCGAACATAAACATAAATGATCGTGGTGCAGATGATGATTAAATTAGGATTACAGATCGGCAGTGAGAGCTGCTGAATTTCCTCCCGTAGGATGTGATATAAAAACAAATCGATTATTTTTGTAGTTGTAAACTCAAGTAGATGAAACTAAATTTATTAGTGCTTTCATGTCAATTCGGCGAACATATGATACATTAAATGATCGTGAGGATGATGATTAAAAATCGTTTGTTTGAGCCGGTTTGCATTTCCTCATGAGAAAACAAACTGATGCTTTGTGTAGTTGTAGTACACCAACGTGGATTAAAACGTGTGGTTTTGTACCACAATGTTGGGAAATTAATGGATAAAATGCACGGATTATTATTATTATTATTATTATTCCCACTCCCATCGGGACACTCGGTCCACCGTTTCCCCGCAGCGAGGCTCCCCCAGTTGACAGTTTACGTGGGCTGGGTGCAGTGGCGGACTGGCCATCGGGACGAATCCCGATGGGCCGGTACCGAAGTGGGCCGGTCGGATAAGTCACTAGCCTCCGGCGTCTATAGAAAAGAGATCAACTCAGTGTGCGGAGTCGAGAGTCCCGGGAAGATTTTTAGTCCCATTCCACCACTGGCTACATGACCGTATGATCGCCCATATTGACGCACCTAATTCCTAAACTTCTAACAGATGCAACATAAACCGATCCTTCAGCCTCATATGAGCTCTCAGACACGTTCAAAATTAAACTATGATCGCTGTCTGAGCTTGCTGCTGTGTGCGCCATCGTGCGTTTACATGCAGATGCTTGGATCCTGAACGGTGCAGCTGGAGCGCTGTGCCCGCAATGACGTCACACGTAATTTGGCGGGACTTGAAGAATCCCCGAGAAGATCCAGAAAATGGTCAACATTGAAGGGCAGATTAATTAATCAAAGTACAAATATCCAAAATCAGTTCAGTAACAGTTTTCAAGGTGACAATATTTACTCAAATTGATGGGTTTGGATGATGGGGGAAACTCGTGTCACAGGCTCTTTAAAGTCAAGAAGCACTTGGCAGGTGATTGGATCAATCTGTCTATCACCTTCTATCATGGGCTACTTCTGATTGATTAACAATGGCTGGTACATGTGGAGCACAGCACTTCTGATTGGTGTGGATGACTGAGACACAAGAAAAAAAAAAAAAAATTGTAAAAAAGAAATGTTAAAAGAAATCGCAGGCTTTGCGATTTGATAATCGCATCATTTCAAATCGGGATTTCGATTTAAAATCGATTAATCGTTCAGCCCTACCAAGCAGTAATACCATACCTCATGATGCTCTCCAACACTGCATGATAGAACAGTAACATGAACTTCTGGTCGACTCCGAAAGCCCGGAGTCGACGCAGAAAGTAAAATCGCTGTTGAAGTCTAGAGCACAGACCTTGAACATGCGCCTTCCAGCTGAGTGTATTATCTAGATGGACACCAAGGTACTTATAGGAGCTGACCTGAGTTATGGGTTCATTGTGGATAACCACCGGCCTAAGGTCACCCACTGCCTTTGAGTCCCACACCATCTCCTCAGTCTTCTTCACATTCAGCACTAGATGGTTAAAATCACACCACTGCACAAATCTCTCTATTTCAGAGTGATAAGCCGATGAACTGCTGCCTTTGTGCATTAAGCCAAGGATGGCTGTATCATCTGAGAATTTGATGATATAATTCTTCGGGTGGGCTCTCGTACAGTCGTTTGTGTACAGTGTGAAGAGGACCGGGGAGCTCACCCAACCCTGGGGGGCTCCTGTACTAATGGTCCGGGGCTCTGATAGGGCATTGTTGACCCTGACATGCGGAGTGCGATTGGTTAAAAACGAAAAATACCATTTCGAGATAAAAGGATTCATACTGAACTTTATCAGTTTTTGAAGCAAGATGTGAGGCTGCAGTGTGTTAAAAGCCGAGCTGAAATCCACAAACAGTAGGCGTACATATGCCTTAGGGTCTTCCAGGTGTTTAGTGACCAGGTGTGTGATGCTATTTAGAGCATCGTCTGTGCCACGCCCTTGCTTGTACGCAAACTGAAAAGGGTCTAAATGTACATCAACCTCTGTCTTTAGCAGCGGCACCATGATCCTCTCAAAACATTTCATGACAATGGATGTCAATGCAACAGGCCTAAAAATCATTGTTTACCTTTGGACAAGGTTTTTTGGGGACAGGTTTTATTATTGATTTTTTCCAGAGGGTGGGGATGGTGAGAAAGATCAACAGATTTTGGAAATATGGGACACCATACTGATGTCAGTTCTTCTGCAAATGTCTTGAGAAGGAATGCAGAGATGCCACCTGGCCCTGTGGCCTTCTTAGTACAGGTGTGTTTAAAAAGTGATCGGAAATTTTTAAAGGGTCAATCACCACCCTTTCGTCCTGGTCAGTAGCAGAGATTGTCTCTAAGATGTCTGTACATTCAGAGGAGAAGTCCTGGGTTTCAAATCTCATGAAAAAGTCATTCAGTTCATTTGCTTTTTGCAGGTCATCAGAGGTACAGAGAGTTTTTTTTAGCTGGAGTCATATTTGTGATTGCCTTCATAGTGTCCCAAAGTTCCTTGGAGTTCATTGTAGAAAAGTTCTGTTCAATAATGTCCTTATGTCTCCTTCTAGCTTCTCTGAGCATGTGGTTAAGCTCCTTTTGCACACATTTCAGTTGCGTTTTATCCCGGTTTTTAAAAGCTATATTTTTACGATTGATGCAGTCCTTAACCTCTTTAGTTATGTATGGTTTGTTGTTGGGGTACACAGTTATTTCTTTCTGATGTATCACATTGTCAACACAGAATTGTATATGGTCAGTTACCGTCTCAGTAGCATTATCCACGTCCATCTCATGAAAGATACTCCACTCAGTAGAGAGAAAACATCCTTTAAGAGACTCTATGCTGTCACTAGTCCAAACCTTTACAGTCTTGGTCTGTGGTTTACTACGCTTGAGAACCGTTTTGTAGGTAGGTATTAGATGAACAGTGTTATGGTCCGAGTTCGAAAGTGGGGGTTTGGCTCTACTCACATATGCGTTGTTCACATTTCCGTAACATTTGTCTAGAATTTTATCTTCCCAGGTCTCACATGTAACGTATTGTTGAAAACCGGGTAGTGACAGCTCAAGTTTGCAATGATTAAAGTCCCCTAGAATAAAAACCAGAGAGTCAGGAGTGTGTAGTAGCTGCTGGTGAACACGGTCAGTGATTTGAGCTGCTGCACTTGCTGCGTTCCCGCTGGGTGGAATATAAACAGTGCAGAGAATGATATTCCCAAACTCTCTAGGCAGGTACAGGGGTCTTAGGCTCAAGCACATAAGTTCAACGTCGGGGCTGCAGATAGTCTTACGCAAAGTGTGTTGTCTGCACCACTTGTCATTGATAAATACACAGATGCCCCCACCTTTGCCTTTCCCCGACGTTTCACTCCTGTCCGAGTGTATGAGTGAAAAACCCTCCAGTTCACACAGTCGGGAATATCCTGATGAAGCCATGTCTCACAAAACACCATAATAGACGACTCACGGTACTCGAAACAGGCTGTAGCGTTGATCCGCAGCTCTTCCATTTTCCTCCGTAGCGACCTCACATTACTGAGTATCATGGAGGGTAAAGGCGGCCTGTTGCCTCTCCGTCTGAGGCGCTGCCGTACTCCTCCCCTCCTTCCCCTTCTACGGAGACGTCTCCTCGGAGCCGTAGATCGTATGTCCTCCGGCAGGTTGGGGGGTGGGAAGCTTCCCACAGCACGGAGGGCCAGCAGTGCGTCTCTGGTGTATGACAGGGCCAAGTTGTTTCCTCCCCGTAATGTTTGGCATGGTTGAAAAAGTTCAAGGATAAAGAGTGCCAGGAGAAGTTTCGCAAGGGTCGTCATTGTACCAACATACACACACACAGTCTCTTGATTAAAGTGTGTGGTTTAAATCAAGGACGGAACGTTTAACCAGACATAAATACAAGACACTTCACCCCAAATTGCTCCTGTGGGGATTGTCCACAGTACTGAATGTGTGTAAGTCGCTTTGGATAAAAGCGTCTAACCAATGATATGTAATGTAATATTCATCTGGCCCATGCAGCGGTCCGAATAATCACTCCCGTCCTCAGACGGGGGGGCGGAAGCGTCCTGCTGAGGGGAAATCAGCGACACTCCCAACACACCCAGATTATTGGCCGCCGCCATCTGCACCCCGAGCTTGAATATCTTATCCAGATACTCAAGCATCTCTCGGTCACGTGGGGGCAGGGGCCTTCTCCCCTCTGCCCACCCAGCTGCCTGCGGAAGCAGATGGGCCGCTAGGCTATCCTCCAGCGGGGGCACACCGGGACACTCCGTGTCTGAGTGGCCCTCCACCCTGAGGATTCCTGCCCAAGTAGCCTCCGGTTGATAACGATTTTATGGCTTTCCAAAATGTTCTAGGATTATTCAGGTTCTTTATAACTGACAGATAATACTTAGACTTGTGATGAATTGTGATGTGAAGCTATTTCTTACCTGCCTAAAATGAAGCCATTCTACCTCTAAGCCTGATTGCCTAGCCTTTGCCCAGGCCTTGTTTCTCTCATGTAGGAGACTAGACAATTCAGCAGAAAACCAAGGATTGTCTCGTCCCTTCACTCTAAATGTACGCAGGGGTGCATGTCTATCAATAGTTTCCATAAAACCAAGATAAAAATAAGACCATGCAGTTTCAACATCATCACACAGATCGATTTTTCCTCTCTCTTTATTATAATGTGAGGTTTACCCTTTTGGATTTTTGTGCCCCTAATTGTGGCTACAACACAGTGATCACTCAAATCATTAGCAAATACTCCCACAGATGAGTATTTATGGGGAACATTAGTTAAAACTAGAGAATGCAATTCCTGAAGAAATTGCTAGTGGGAATGCTTTATGTTGAAAAGCTGACGCTGAATTGCTATGCTAAAATGTAATGTGTAAGAAGAAAGTGAATAATTTAGATTGAAATGATACATGAACACTGGGGGCTTGAATGTGTGATGAGAGAAGAAATGAAGGTAAAAAGGCTTGGAAAAGCAGCAGAATATTTAAACTGCAAACTTTTGAACTAACTTGATGGCGAATGATCTGTCGCCATGCCAACGGCATTTGATGACATCCCATAATACGCTTAGATGCGTTGATGGCTGCATCTTTACCAAACCTGTGAAGTTCTGGGCTTTTTGGAGCATTTTCACTGAAGTTATGAGAAAACCGTGTTTCATGGTGAGCATTGTGTTGCCATGGCAATGGCATTTGAAGAAATCTTAAAACTGTCCCGTAGATGTCTTCACGGCTGGACTGTTAGCACACATGTTTAACATTTTCATAGGAGTTATACATTACATTAGGAGGTTACATTACTCTCTCTATTTTCTTGATCGCCCTCTCTCTTCTCTTGATCACCCTCTCAATCTTCCATCGCCCTCTTCTCTTGATCACCCTCTCTCTCTTCTCTTGATCGCCCTCTCTCTCTTCTCTTGCTCGCCCTCTCTCTCTTCTCTTGATCGCCATCTCTCTCTTCTATTGATCGCCTTCTCTCTCTCTTCTCTTGCTCGCCCTCTATCTCTTCTCTTGATCGCCCTCTCTTCTCTTGATCACCCTCTCACTCTTCTATCGCCCTCTCTCTTCTCTTGATCGCCCTCTCACAGGAGAACACTTCATTGTAGGGTTTCTGTCATGTCCCTACTTTAGTTTGACTCTTTCTTCTCTTGACCGCCCTCTCTCTTCTCTCTCTCTTCTCTTGCTCGCCCTCTTCTCTTGATCACTCTCTCTTCTCTGGATCACCCTCTCTCTTCTCTTGATCACCCTCTCTCTCTCCTCTTGATCGCCCTCTCTCTCTTCTCTTGATCGCCCTCTCACAGGAGAACACTTCACTGTAGGGTTTCTGCCATGTCTCCACTTTAGTTTTACTCTCTCTTCTCTCTCTTCTCTTGATCGACCTCTCTCTCTTCTCTCTCTCTTCTCTTGCTCGCCCTCTCTCTTCTCTTGCTCACCCTGTCTCTTCTTTTGATCGCTCTCTCTCTTCTCTTGATCGCCCTCTCACAGGAGAACACTTCACTGTAGGGTTTCTGCCATGTCTCCACTTTAGTTTTACTCTCTCTCTTCTTTTCTCTCTCTTCTCTTGATCGACCTCTCTCTCTTCTCTCTCTCTTCTCTTACTCGCCCTCTCTTCTCTTGCTCGCCCTCTCTCTCTTCTCTTGCTCTCCCTCTCTCTTCTATTGATCGCTCTCTCTCTTCTCTTGATCAGCCTCTCTCTCTTCTCTTGGTCGCCATCTCTCTCTCCTTTTGATCGCCCTCTCTCTTCTCTTGATCACCCTCTCACTCTTCTATCACCCTCTCTCTCTTCCCTTGATCACCCTCTCTCTCTTATCTTGATCACCCTTTCACTCTTCTCTTGCTCGCCCTCTCAATCTTCTCTTGCTCGCCCTCTCTCTTCTCTTGATCACCCTCTCTCTCTTCTCTTGATTGCCCTCTCTCTTCTCTTGATCACCCTCTCACTCTTCTATCACCCTCTCTCTTCTCTTGATCGCCCTCTCTCTCTTCTCTTGATCACCCTATCACTCTTCTATCACCCTCTCTCTCTTCTCTTGATTGCTCTCTCTCTCTCTCCTCTTGATCACCCTCTCACTCTTCTATCACCCTCTCTCTTCTCTTGATCACCCTCTCACAGGAGAACACTTCACTGTAGGGTTTCTGTCATGTCCCTACTTTAGTTTGACTCTCTTCTCTTCTCTCTCTTCTCTTCTCTTGCTCGCTCTCTTCTCTTGATCGCCTTCTCTCTCTTCTCTTGATCGCCCTCTCTCTCTTCTCTTGATCGCCCTCTCTCTTCTCTTGATCGCTCTCTCTCTTCTCTTGATCGCCCTCTCTCTCTTCTCTTGATCGCCCTCTCTCTCTTCTCTTGATCGCCCTCTTCTAGAATCCACTTCAAGACACTAGTACTTGCATACCATGCTGCGAATGGATCTGGCCCTTCCTACATCCAGGACATGGTTAAACTGTACAACACCCCAGCGCGTGCACTCCGCTCGGCATCAGCCAAACGACTCGCTGCACCCTCGCTGCGAGGTGGACCCAAGTTCCCATCAGCAAAAACACGTGGGTTTGCTATCCTGGCTCCAAGATGGTGGAATGAGCTCCCCATTGACATCAGGACGGCAGAAAGCCTGCACATCTTCCGGCGCAGACTGAAAACTCATCTCTTTAGATTCCACTTCGAGCGATAGAATTACTAACAAAGCACTTATATACTAACATAGGACTGGCTTATCTATAGCCAGCTGACAAAGCACTTATATACTAACATAGGACTGGCCTATCTATAGCCAGCTGAGTAGCACTTGAAATGTGTGGCTCTATGATACCTGCTGTACTTATATGATTCTGTTTTTCTTCTGGGCTGTGTCTCCCTGGTCGTATGTACTTATTGTAAGTCGCTTTGGACAAAAGCGTCAGCTAAATGCAATGTAATAATGTAATAACAGGAGAACACTTCACTGTAGGGTTTCTGCCATGCCTCCACTTTAGTTTTACTCTCTCTCTTTTCTTCTCTCTCTTGATCAACCTCTCTCTCTTCTCTTACTCGCCCTCTCTCTCTTCTCTCTCTCTTCTCTTGATCGCTCTCTCTCTTCTCTTGATCACACTCTCTCTCTTCTCTTGGTCGCCCTCTCTCTCTTCTCTTGATCGCCCTCTCTCTTCTCTTGATCACCCTCTCTCTTCTCTTGGTCGCCCTCTCTCTCTTCTCTTGATTGCCCTCTCTCTCCTCTTGATCACCCTCTCTCTCTTCTCTTGATCGCCCTCTCTCTTCTTTTGATTGCCCTCTCTCTCTCCTCTTGATCGCCCTCTCTGTCTTGATCGCCCTCTTGATCTTCCATGGAAATGCATCCGAGGGATGCGTTTCCATGGAAACGGCATATGATGACACCCCATAATTGACGTAGAGCTGTTGAGGGCAGGACCATTAACCATTATCTGAAGTCTGCTGCTCTGAGCATGTCAGTTGGAGTGATGACATCATCGTGTTCCATGACACATGTGCTTATATTTGAGCTAACGACGTGTCCAGAGATCAAAGGTTTCCATTGTTCTGAATGAGAGATAAACCTCTTACATGTGAACGTTTTGTTGAAGAACCGTAACAGATGTGAAATTTCAAAGCGTGAAGCATCTCAAGGACCTTGATTATCTGAAGTGTGCTTTTCGTGTACTTTCGGGTTAATAATGTGGCCTTTTTGGCAGATTAACTAAAGGTGTGCGGCTGCTGCTGTGAGGAAATATCAGCCTGAAATTACAATGTTTTCCTACGTTTGTCATGAAAAATTATATCTCAGGAATGTAGGGTTTGGGAATTATGGCAGTTTTAAGAAAATATATGAAGGGAAATTTCAAGATTTCCTACACTCTAGCTGTGACATCACGCACTCTAGTTAATGTTAAAATCGGAAGAAGGCCTCTGTACCAAGGTCTGAATAATGTTTAATATCTCTAAAAGTAAGAATCAGATATAAAAGTTGTGTTACACGAATAATGTCGGAAAGATGTGTAACATTTTAAAGTTGGAATGAGGTTTCTGAGTCAAAGTATAGAGCAGGGGTGCCCCGATTGCGGGGAGATTCCCAGTCGATCGCGAGATGTGTCTAAAAATAGAACAACAATATTCTGTTTTATCGTTAATGTCCTATAACATAATCTTCCCGTGCCAGAATAATGCACTTGAACGCATCAAAGCTTTGTGATTGGCCGGCTAGACCCCATGTGTCGGGGCGTGGCTGGTCGGCAGTGGGCACTATTTCGCTGACGTTGTCCGTGTCAACGACCTTGGGTCCCTTGAAAGGCGCTATATAAATCCAAGTTATTATTATTATTATTATTATTAACAACAGGAGTGACAGTCCGCACACACACATGACCGCAATTATGGCAGAAGCAAAAAAGCCCAAAATATATAATTTTCACTCCGAGTGGTAGGATGATTATTTTTGTATCTATTCCAATTCAAAGTCCATCTGTCTCATTTGCAATGCGAGCGTGGCTTTATCGAAGAAGGGTAATTTAGGAGCGGCATTTCAAAACAGTGCACAAACGCAACAAGACGGAATTCCCTCCTAATTCTGCCCTATGCTCCCAAAAGGGGAGGGGCCTGAAAGGACAGCTAAATGCACAGCAGTCCATTTTCAACAGGCCCAACAACAAGAGCAAGGCTGCTACCATAGCATCTTATCGTGTCAGTCACGTTCTTGAGAAACACATGAAGTCTTTCAAAGACGGCGAAGTTGTGAAAGAAGCATTCTTTCACAACTTTGGAGGCTGCCGACGCGCTTTTGGGGGACAGTAAAAATAACAGAAGCATTTCAACAGGTTTTTGATATAATAAAAACTCAAGTTGGATACCGTTATTAATCAGCTGTAAGTTTTAGTTTGTTTGAACTTATTCATTATAATTATTGTACAAAATGGTATAAGAATGCAAACTTAAATAGATTATAGTCTATAATCATCAATTCAGGTTAAGAAACTAGTGTTGCTGGCATCCTATTTTAAAAGCATTTCTTTTTATACTGTACTAAAATGCAACAAAAAGGGTTTTATTCTATTAATTTTGTCTTTTTTATTGCACTTTGGCAGCAGATTCCTGTGTAGCTTCAGATCTGAGTTGTCTTAATAAGCCTAATTTGAATGGCAAATAAAAGGTTCAGAGTCTTTTCTTTTTCCCTGTGTCATATGTGGCAGCACTGTTCAATGTTTCTTAAAACATTACCCACTGTAGTATGTGACGTGTGAATAAACTCCAACTCTGTATCAACAACACTGTTGTGTAACTTCAGTTAAATACTATGTGTATAGATTAGAAAGAGGTAAGATAAAGGATCTGCAGTATTTTATGAAGTATTAATCGCACAAAGGTCAGTTTTATACAAGTAGAAGTGTGTATTTACCTGGTAGTAGGCTGTCAGTAATGGCTACGCCTCTCTATTTGGACTGGTAGATCTCGGCAGACTGGCAACTTTAAAAGTAGCTCTCGGTTCAAAAAAGGTTGGGCACCCCTGCTATAGAGGAACAGTTAGCAGTTGAAGTCGCATGAAGATTGTTCAAGTCTGAAGATTTTCTCCATTGACTTCAATGGTTAAAAATGTGATGAATTATGAGATGTATCTCTGGAATTATGAAAGTTATGAATGATAAAAGTAATAGCACTCGATTCCCGACCAAGCTGAACGTTTTGATGTTTGAACGGAGTTTCTGCGATGTTCAATGCGGGAGGAGAAGACCGGCAAAATAACGGAAAAAATTAAAGAATTTTGTGCGTAGAAGAACAGATAGTTGGAATGCTGTTAACAGCATTCCCACTAAATGAGATCAATTAAGGAGGATTTATTTGGGGACTTAAAGGTGGGGTAGGTAATTTTGGAGAAACCAGCTCGAGTGCGTTAGAATTTGAAAATACACAGCCGGAAAAAATCTGCCACTTCCTTACAGAGCCCCTCCTCCAACACACACGAACGCGCACATGACCAATGAGGGCACGAGATAAGTTTGTGCACAAATGGAAGGCTGACAGGCAGGTAGGCCATCCAATTATTTTAGCCGGGACGGCTAAAATGATTGGTCGTGCTTTTTACAGTACTACGACTTCCACAGATGACATTTTTTTTAATGGATTTTTTGTCAAAGCACTTAAGATATTCATTGCTATCGGGATGTTAAGAGCATTCCATGGAATATAACAAAAAGTGTATCTCGAACTTACAATTTGAGTAACATTTAAAGAGATACAAATGTTTTTTAAATCCTCTGACACCAGTTAGTTAACCAGTCCCAGTTAAAATCGCCTGATAGCGCTATTTCCTTGTAGTCAAGTTTAGATAAAAGATTTGCTAACAAAGACAAAGAGTCCTTGACTGCTGAGGGGGGGTCTGTGACAGCCCACCACCATGACCTGTTACCCCTTTGCCACTTCAATATTTAAGGCTAAACATTTGAGTTGCTTACTGATTGATTTGGAAACCAACGTGGTTACACTAAATGTATTCTTCACATAAATGGCAACGCCACCACCTTTTATTAGGTCGGTCGGTCGGTCGGTACGATATACATTATAACCATTTAAGGAGATGTCAGAGGCCAAAATAGATTTATTTAGCCACGTTTCTGATAAAACAATGACATCAGCATCAGTCAAGCTTGCCCAAATGCGGACAAAATCTAGTTTAGGTAAAAGACTGCGTACATTAAAGTGGATGAATCCCAACCCAGACCTAGATTTAAAATCAGCAGGAGTAGCGATCTGACTACTACTACTACTACTACTACTGGGCAGACCAGGATTAGGTTGTACATTTCCAGATAGCAATAATAACAAGAAAACCAGGCATCTTTTTCTCTTAATCGACACACATAAACTGTCATCTACTTTAAAATCATCTGTTATACCTCTGCTGGTATAAAAGGTGAATAAGTCACTCCTCAGTGATCTGGGCTCAGCTAATCTGGCCTGGGATTGACTGTCTCCGTTAGAGCCTCCTGAACGACTGAAGAACTGAGAATATGTGACCTGTCATTAGTTCTGCTCCACGAAGCTGTCAGTTAGGGTTCTGCTGTCTGTCAGGGTCCTGCTGTCTGTCAGGGTCCTGCTGTCTGTCAGGGTCCTGCTGTCTGTCAGGGTCCTGCTGTCTGTCAGGGTCCTGCTGTCTGTCAGGGTTCTGCTGTCAGTCAGGGTTCTGCTGTCAGTAAGGGTTCTGCTGTCAGCCAGGGTTCTGCTGTCAGCCAGGGTTCTGCTGCCTGTCAGGGTTCTGCTGTGAGTCAGGGTTCTGCTGTCAGTCAGGGTGCTGCTGTCAGGGTTCTGCTGTCAGTCAGGGTTCTGCTGTCAGTCAGGGTGCTGCTGTCAGGGTTCTGCTGTCAGTCAGGGTTCTGCTGTCAGTCAGGGTGCTGCTGTCAGGGTTCTGCTGTCAGTCAGACCATGGATGTATAATAAGAAATGGATACAGTGTGGGAGGCGGGGCCTCATTGATTACTATGAGAGTTGCTTATTGGTGCATGAAGACAAAATGGCCCAACTTTTGAGAGAGCGAAACGTCACGAAAGTAAAAATGATCCAACGATGTACAAACGTCTCTTTCCCAATGTTAGACAATGGGGAAAAAGTATTTCCGGGCCCAGCGACTGACACGGAAGTGTAGTACCGCCGTTTGGCCACAACGAATATTTTCCTCATATATTTGTCCGGCGCACTTCCTGGGGGCTTGAGTCAGACTAGCAGAGAGGAGACGGAGCACTTCCTGTCTGACACCACAGAGCTTTCTTTGGTTATGAATCACAACGTTTACAGGCAAAGTAGTTTTTTTTTTTTATCATTTATTGCACAGTTCATATTTGAATTTGTTGAGATATAAATAGCTATTCATCAGTCATGAGGCTCTACTAAATTGCTTCTGTCATATTTGTTTATATGATTAGCTTAACTGTGCTCGGTGCATTGCCTTTAATGTAGATGTAAGATATGAAGTAGTTGTTGGTGTGGTGATCAAACGGAGAACACTGAAGTTGGCCAGGGCATTCAGTGCACTTTCTGTGGACATTTGGAAGAAGGGCTGCTACATTTCATTATGCTTGACTCATAAGTTGGCATTTATTTGTGTCTATAAATGAGCAATAGTTCACTTGATCCATACCAAAGCTGTTTGTACATCATACTGTGTTTTCTTATCCAGTCCTGAATCTTACTCAGCTGACCATCTGCATGTTCCATCACCTGTCACCAACACACAGGGCAACACATAAGAAATATAATGACCTCTACATGTGTGTCTTATCCACACACAGGCCAATCTAAATACATACACAGACATGCATGTCAAATGTACCAACTGCATGTGCACATATATTCATTCAATATCCTTGGAAATACAACCATAAATAAACCTTTGCATGCACATACTGTATGCTTATCAATAACCTCTGGAAATTAAATAAAAATAAATTGACCTGGCTGTTATATTAGCAAATCTTTTTTTACAGATAGATAAGTATATGTGTTTATGTAAGGAAATTAAAAAAATACATGATTGAAAAATGATAAGGCAGTAGAGACAAATTTACTTACGAATTATCAGTATTCAGGTTGAGATTGTTATTTGTACCCGTAGGTCAATTTGATTTGCAGATAAAAGACAAAGGATCCATTATGACACTCATTCTAAACTAACACAGACAACAGACACATTTCTAAAAAAGTAACTCCTGCTCCATCATATTTATAAACATTTAAAAACCACTTGTACAAACATGAGCCATCAAGAAAGTTGATTAATAAATACATAAATACAAATTGCTTCCATAGCATCTGTGCGACGCTGCTACGACCTATTAACTTGTGCAATGGCTGCTGGAACAAAGCTGTTTGTAAACGCTTAGGGTCAACCCCTCCGGCCCGCAGGAAGAAGCTTAAACTCTGAGTGCAGAGTGGGGGGGGGGGGGGGTCATCGTCCAGTTGGAGCTGGATACCCGCTGGTACTGCCGGAGCTTCAGGGTCACCAGGTTTAGCTGTGGCTCACCAATCAGTCCACAGCTAACCAAACCATGACATTAAAGAAGAGGACAGAAACATATAACCTGTGTGTGTGTCTCTCAGTTCACAGAGGAGAAGCTGGGCCAGGCTGAGAAGACGGAGCTGGACCCTCACCTGGAGAACCTGATCAGCCGGGCCGACAGCACCAAGAACTGGACCGAGAAGATCCTGAGACAGACCGAGGTGCTGCTGCAGCCCAACCCGAGTAAGAGAGGAAACACAGCTGTGAAACTCAGGCTACACCTGGTGTGGTGTATTTTATGTACAAAACAATAACAAAATGATTATTTGTTTGATTTGATCATTTTCCATCCTCATGGAATTCATATTTGTGATCAAATCACAACATATACATCTCCTTCTCAGATCTGCTTTTAATATGTTATTAATATTGTGTTTTTTTTAACCGTGCTTTTATTTTACTTATGTATTTTAACCTCATTATTATTATTATAGAACTCGAGAAGGTCCGTTCTGATTGGCTGCTTTGTCTCCAATCATATCTTCTATCTGAGATACGGAAAGAGAGGGATTTTAGGTTGCCATCAAGTTTGGCCAGTATAATACATGTCTAATGTTAAATAAGTAAAATCCATTCATAGTTAAGAATTAGATATTAATTATTAATGCCATAAATGATTGCTTATTTACAGTTTCTTATTTCTCCAGTATGATAGCTGTCAAACATAAGTTAAATCCATTTCTCACTTAATCTAAGAATGTACTTAACCCACTAAAATGAGAGAGAGAGAGAGAGAGAGAGAGAGAGATCCGCAAAAATAACACCATAGTCATGGTGCTACATTAAACTGTGACAGACTGTAGTAGCATGGCTCTCTGTAATGTCTAACTTTGACCTTTGTGTTTTTTCACCTCCATGCTTCAGTGGACCACACAGGTAAGTCTGCTGTGTGAGGACACTGAACTCACCACACTGAGCCTCCCTTCCTTAATGAGTGCAGCTCACTGTGGCATATAGACCTGCAGCGTGGCGCCCAGCCTTCATTTACAAAACATACTATTTCACATGTTAACACCAAAATGATAGTTAACCCACAAATAAGAACCTTTTTCATTGATTGGTAACGGGACGGGTGAAGTGTATATGTGAGAGAAATTAAGTTGTTGAATTACTGATGAGCAGGAAGACACCTGTAAACGCTTTCTGATTGGCTGCAGCCAACACTGCCTTCATGGTTACATTCTAAAAATAAGCTGTGCTAGTATCACTAATATTAATATCTTATAAAGGCTAGCATAAAATAAAGGCTGGATGTGGACACATTCTTGGGAGTGCTGAATTCAGCATACTGTCATGTTGCATAATGTCCACAGCACAATATTAAGCCCTCTTTTTAAGCGTCAAGGACCCTTTTAGGACACTCTGCCTCCAACACCAGCACCTCATTTTAATGTATAGTAAATAGAAATGTTTTAATATAACTGATATTTTAATGCCATTGGAAGAACAAACCATTCTGCACTTTATCATGCAACTTCGCTCTATTCTGAATCTGAATGTTTCACCTTATGTGTTCAGTCTCACAATGATCTCTGTACCCTTTCTTCCAGGTGCTCGGATAGAGGAGTTCATCTATGATAAGCTGGATAAGAAGCTCCCCTCCAGAACCACCAACCCCGAGCTGCTGGGCCAGTACATGCTGGAGGCCGCCAACGAGTTTGGCCCCGGGACCCCGTACGGTCAGTGTGCTGCAACTCAAACTCATGTTACATTTTTTTACATTACATTTCATTTAGCTGATGCTTTTATCCAAAGCGACTTACAATTACCAATTTCAGGGACATTCTCCCTGGAGTAACTAAGGACTAAGTGCCTTACTCAAGGGCACACTAGTGGTGGTGTTCCTGGCGGGATTTGAACTCACAACCTTCCGATCTTCAGCCCACCTCACTATCCATTAGACCACCACTATCCCTGTTGCTGCCCGTATGTATGCTTTGTGTTCATGAAGTAGTTGATAGTTGAGTCACCTATTATGAAATTATGTCTTTTATACATAAATATGTGTCCCCGGTGTGTGAGGAGACTCTCAAAGTGTCAGAAAATACAACCCTCCTTACCCACATCTCTAAAAATGGAGGTACAACGGAGCTGATCCAGATTTGCTGCAGTCATGACGACATTACTAAAATGTGGGCTGGCTTTACGTTGAACTCCTGGAAACGTCCCGCCCAGGTCCCAACCTATCGTTCCCTATCAGAAACATCGCTGTGTCAGAAACAATGCGCGACGCGTTTTGGAAGTAATATGAGCTGCGTCTCACTTCTCTTCACTTCCATCCCTGCATCCCTCACTTGCGTCTTAGTCCCTCCTACCAGGGAAGCAATAGGCGCATTCACACTGCGGTACTTTTCCCACAAAGGTTCATGCGAACTTAGTTCAGTGAACTCTTTTATCGCGTTCACACCAAAAAGAGCCGGTACTAAATATAGCTCTTTTCTCACAAAAGAGCCGCTCGAAAGTCCCTGCTAGAGAGCAGGGACTTTCGAGCGGCTCTTTTGTGAGAAAAGAGCTATATTTCTGATTGGCTGGGCGGATTGCAAACCACGCCCCGTAAAACTTCCAAAAGGTTTTGTGAAGCCGCCATTTTATTATCCTCGCATTAGCATTATTAGCATTAGCATTAGCCCAGCGCAGAAACGCAGAGAGACTAACTTATGGCAACACAAAATAAAACATGGGAGCGGTGGAGATGAGGAGGTGTCGGCGTTCTGGCGATTTACTCGGAAGGCTTCAGTAGAAGCTGCTGGGAGTCCCAGCAACTTCTACTGAAGTCCTCTTACAACTCCGGGGACTTCCGGCCGGGGACTTTGGGCGGCAGTATCCGCCGTGAAGTTGTTTGTAGCCTGCCAGTAAACCCAAAGCAGAAGAAGAAGAAGTGAAGTCAGCGGCTTCATTTGCCTAATCCACCCCCAGGGACTTTTTCCGGTGTGAACGCGATCTGTACTTAGTTCATGAGAACTAAAGAGTTTGCATGAACTAAGTTCGCATGAACCTTTGTGGGAAAAGTACTGCGGTGTGAATGCGCCTATGGAGAGACGCAAGGAAACCACGAGAAGTGAGAAGAAGCAAGGAAATGTGTTTTAAGAGCAATGAGACGTCCTTTCCTCGGAGCGTCACGTGAAGCGACGTCCGTTTGTGATGACGCCGCACAGCTGATCGTCTGACACACACAAACAATCCCCCCCCTCTCCACATGCTGTTGTAGACCCAAATAAATAAAAATAAGATAAGAACTCATTTTCAAAAACAGATAAAAGCCATTCTTAAAATGTATAAACAAACACTACTTTAATATTTCTTTGAGTGTGCAATAGAAAGAAAATAATTGAGAGAAGAGAAAGCATAACAGAAATATTGTGAGTTAAATAAACGTGAACAGAGGTTGCATTATCGTAACGGTATTGTTGTAGGCATAAAAATAACATGAAGTAATGAGTGCACGACACTTGAGTTGGCTGTTAAACTGAGCCAAATCACGTAATTCATGTCTCAGCTGTGACTGAATGGAAATGAATATAAATACAAATGTAAAACGAAAAAAGCTGTTCCTGTTATTGTGTTCATAATAAAAATGAATTGGAGATATGGAAATTTTTTTCCAATTAATAGAATAATTTTTGTCCACTTTGTTGTTCAGATATATCGCATATTTTTAACTAGATGATGGTGGTCCTGCTGTAAATTCACAGAGGGCCAGCTATAGTAACTGAACAAGAGAGTAATGTCAAATGACCAATCATATCTTCCATCTTAATCGGTGGGTTTTATTATCGCGGACTTTATGACAAGTTCCGCCCGCTGTGAAGCTTTTATTGTTTCCATAGCAACAACAACTTCCTGTCAGCAGCGTAAACTCGCCTTCAAAATAAAAGCATGTCCATACAAAATAGGAAGCCAAGCCAAATTACACTTAAGACATATATACAACTGCAACGAAAGTAACAAACACAATGCGATATCCAATATTTCAAAGAACACAAATTGGGTTATTTACAGGTGTTGTTTTATGTGGTAGAGGGTCGCTGTCAATGACACCACAGTAGGTCATTGATGCGTTTTGCACCCCGGGCCGTTGTTTTGATATTCCGCTGAAGTATACGCTGTGACGTAATAACTCTTTTTCGAGGTAAAGGGAGGGGGTCAGAGGGCCTAGGTATGGCGTTTAATCACAGCAGCGTTTAGCTGAGTTTCTGCTGGTAGACAGTCTTCTCTTCACAGAGCTCAGTGCTTGCATGTGGATGCTCTAAAGGGGCGTGGCCAGCAGCAGCAGCTTGGTTACATTAGAAGATAGATAGAATTGGAGGGATGCAACCCTCTTTAATGGTCACATGCAGAGCAAACAGCACACACAGTGACATTTGTTCTCTGCTTTCAACCCATCCTAGTACCAGGAGTCTAGTACTAGGAGCAGTGGGCAGCGCCCAGGGAGCAATGGGAGTGAGGCGGATGGGGGGGTTGTCCGGTGCCTTGCTCAAGGGCACTACAGCAGGGCAGGAGGTGAACTGGGACCTCTCCAAGTAGCAGTCCACACTCCATATTTAGGTCTGGTTGGGGACTTGAACCGGCGACCCTACGGCTGACAGTCCAAGCCCCTACTGACTGAGCCACTGCCGGATCTTTACTGTTATCCAGCTCTTTTAGTTACTCTAGGCAACCAAAAAATCTTAGGTCTGATTTGACATAATGTGTAATAGGTGTGTGCATGTGTGTATGTGCAGGCAGCACCCTAATCACAGTGGGGGAGTACCAGAAGAGACTCGGCGGGGCTGAGCGTGAGCTCCTCCAAACCTCAGCTGCCACCTTCCTCACTCCTCTACGCAACTTCCTGGAAGGAGACTGGAGGACTATATCAGTAAGACTTCCTCTATACTATACTGTTAGACATTGTGTTCGTATAAACCCCAACAGAAACAGCAGGAGTATATCATGGTATGCTGCCATGGACATCACTTTGACTTGTTCAATAAAACAGATGTGGAGCTTATTTTTGTAGAGAGCTTCACTGTGCTGTTAGCTGAATAGAAACCTCGTTTTTCAAACGACTGTTTTCTGTAGCAGGTCCCTGTGTTATGATTGGATGCTTCCTGTCTCCTTTTTAGAAAGAGAGGCGACTAATGGAGAATCGGCGACTGGATCTCGACATCTGCAAAGCACGCCTGAAAAAAGCCAAGCAGGCAGAAGCCAAAGCAGCGGTAAGATGAAACGTTGGTTCTGTTGTGTCTGCTGATGCTATAGCTGAGAGAAGGTGATTGCAGTGAGGAAACCTTGGCATTTGTTTGACTTTTATTAATGATCACTGTTAATGTGCTGCATCTTGTGCTAGCTATCTGTACATGAAATGACTGAAAAAGCCCAAAGAAGAGAGTTGCAGTCTATATCACACATGGCAGGCAGAATAGCAGGAAGCAAACAACTTGCATTTTCATGTCCGATCATAAAGTCTCGCTTTCTCAACGATAACCTCTGCAGTCATTGTGTTGCACTTCTTCAGATAGCATGTCTGTGCTGAGAAAACGGCATCTTTAAAAGGAAATAAAAGCTTCTCAGATGTTCTGATGGCTGCATTGTTGCATGTAACTCAAACGGAAAGCCTCTTAATACCGACCACACGATGCTGTGTCTGTAGCCAGAACACACAGGCTGCACTGAGCTAACATTAGCGCTGGTGTCATGAAGCATAATAATATTCAGCCACCTAAAACTGTATACATAATCAAACAAATAAGACGATTTAGAATTATAAGGAAATGTCAAAAAGAATTGTGATAGACCTCTCTCAATAGGGTAAGCATTGTTTGACATATTCAGCAGTCAAAAGATATGTAAGGGATATCCATAGAAGAAGAAAATGTCAGCATAATAATGGGAAAAATCCCAAAGTTAAATAAACACCTTGAGATTCTGGTACTGCATTATGTATCCCTCACCTAGAATGTTTTCAGCAGCGTAGCTCAGCATGATGATCTATGCAGGTTCAAAGTGAACCAGCTCTGAGTGGAGTCCAGCGACAGCTGAACTACATGTGTCTATGGAACGGGCCTCTGCTCCGTACAGTAAAGGATGGAGACCCTCTCACAGCTACAGACTGGACTGAGTCTGCTTCAAATTAATAAAATAATCCTGTGAGGATAATAAATTAAAGTTAAAGTAAAACTTACTAAAGCATTCTATTTATACTTTAACAGCAATTAATAAATGATCCAGTCATAAATAATTTGCACCGCGTTGCTATGAGACACCACAGCATGTTCTCAGGGTTCTGCTCATGCTGCTTTGCTTTTGGCTAAGTGTTTTTGTTGTTCTGCTTTATGATTGTAATGCATGACTGTGCCAACATGTGTCTCCTCCTCCCTGCTCTTGTTTGTAGGCTGCACCTGATTTTCAGGAGACCAGGCCTCGCAATTATGTTCTTTCTGCCAGTGCATCAGCGGTAAGAATCCATCACAAACTGCAGGGTCTGTCACCCAGCAGGAGCTAGGCTAACATGCTAACAGGCACAGAGCCGTAGAACACCACATACTCCAAAAGACAGATGATGTAGCTCACATCAGGGCACAGAGCTGCTGCAGCCTCACCTGACTCAGCAGCTCGTTGGCTAAAGCTATTGAATGTTGTGTCGGAAGCATCCTGAGGCCACAGTGGCTTCAGAACATGGATATAGTCTAGCTTAAAAAACATCTTGAATTTATTCGTAGAAAGTTAGTTTGTTATTTAACACTGATGGAGACTTTTTTTTAGTTTTATACATTTTCAAAAACACATTGTTAGAATTTCTAAAAAGTACTCTTACTCAAACCACTAAAATAATGTAAATGAAGACAAAGGCTCCAGAAATCCTTTCACATGTACTCACCAGTGTAACGCTGTCCCAGTATATTTAAACTGCATGGGATGACGGCTACTAATGAGCACTGCACATGATATATATTTGGAATGCTTAATGGATTGAAGTGGGGGCTGCATTTTGAATTCTTAAACAAGTTAGGCTTGTCAGACTGTGGCATGACCTTTGCAACACAAATATAATAAAGACATGAGCATGTTTAGCAAGTTTTGAAATTGTTGCATGCTGTTTATACTTTTTTTCTTATATAGAAAGACTATGATTACTATAGCTTTACACTAGTATGATCTGGAACTGTGACTCTGAAAGACTCCAATCCACTTCCGTAGGTGCACTTGTCATAGCAGAGTATAGCATAATAAAGGGAAACAACGGCCTTAATGAGTCTCACTGGTCACAAAAACCAAAAATGTCACAGTAACATTTTATTAAAAGCAAAGTTTAAGTAGAATTTGAAGGGATTAGTGTGTTAAGGTTGAGCTGTCATTTAATCCATAACATTGTTTCATATATATTTTCAAATTACTGACCTAAATAAAGTGGTGAAGGAAATGAAGTAGAAGTATAACAAATACAAAAATGGAAGTACTAAAAAATGATCCGAATGGTGTAAAAAGGATCTGTAGTGGCATTATTGGTGATTCTACAGCACACAGCAGCCCGGTTCAGCCCAAACCTGGGGTGCAGTTTAAAGCTGAGCCTCTGAGAACACAGCTGTGGGGTTTGGGAGATGCTGTGATTTAGTTTTCTAAAAACACAGGTTTGAAGCCGTCTTAGACTTTCAGCAAGAGCTAAGCTCAGAGCAACAGAGCCAAAAGCTCTTCTTTGAGAGAGAAAATGTAGACTTAAAATGAGAAAGTAAGAAGTGCAGTGAAACATGGATGTGTTCTCTGTGATGATGTCAGCTTAAGTAATCACATTTATAGCGTTTCTGTGTTGCTCTGTAACTGACCCAGCTGCACAGCCGCTGGGATCTGGAGACGGATCCCGCTGCAGCCGAGCAGAGCAAGGTTGGAACATCTGGGAGCAGAAACCAGATTAGGTCCTGGTGATAGTGGTAGTGAGTCTCCTGTCATTTAGTCTGTGTTGTGGTTAGGATGTTTTACCTATTGGTCAAATCCTGTCCCAATAAATAGTAAATAACAGGAACAAAATTGAAGTAAATACTTTTTTTGTTCAGGTCTATGTCATATTCAGATAAAAGCAAACCTTTTACTATATCATTACCAGAAAAAAATCCTTAATTTAACAAATAAATATATACATTGTCAAATACATACAATGTCAAATATTTCACCATAAAAGGGTCACAACACTAGCAGGATGTAACAGATGCACAGAAATAAAATGGCTGATGAGGACAAACTGCATCATCAGTGGTCTTAAAGTCACTTTCTAACTCTTAACATGGCATCCTCCATGTAGATGGGGTATAACACTGTGTAATGTGGATCTGTTTTACATACAGCGGTTCAATCCCTTAGTATCTTGATCAAGCATCCCACTTTACTTACACAAAAAATGACACAAAATACACTGAAAAACAGCTAAACATATTATAATAAAGTTTAAATGTGAAATGTTACACACAGGAGGGCGCTGTACAACAGGCATTGGTGAGCGAGCAGCTGCAGAAAGTAGAGTAAAGGTCAACAAGGGTTCAGGCTGCTGGCCAACTGCTGCAGCTGACACACACACACACACACACACACACACACACACACACACACACACACACACACACACACACACTTCAGCCCAGCTCAGTTTCTCAGATCACAAACATTCTTCTTTGTAAAAGGCATAATGACACTTTACCAAATTACCATGATATGCTTGGTTAGGCACCTTTTGAGGGCCTGGTTTAAAAATGTAATTATAATGATTTATCTGTAAAGCACTTTCCTACAGAAATTACAGCACAAAGTATAAAACGGTAAAGAGGATAGACGGTCATATGTAATGAGAAAATCTCACTTGATTAAAATAGATTAAAACAAACATAAATATGTTGTATTCAATACATCAAATGCATATGAACAGAGTTGTTTGAGAGACCCTGAATGCACCTGGAAGGAAAGCCATCACTAGCTATGGAAATAATGATGTGTCAGAGAGTTTCAAAGATTATTCATCGAGCGTATTTTATAGTGCTCCTGTTGTTTGAAAGGTCCAGTATTATGTTAATGCTGACTGCTAACATGTATCATGCTTTTAAGAATATTGTGGTTAATATTACAGTTAATCTCCCAAATGAGAGAAAAGCTGGTATGATGGTTACATTCTAAGTGAAGTCAGATATGTGTTCATTTCATTTCATACCTTTTATTTAACCAGATTGGTCCCTTGAGATCATTGATCTCTTTTTCAAGGGAGACCTGTGTTGATTGCTCTCATTTTAAATCTGGCATATCAGTTGCTATATAACATGATCAGGACATTGATTAGTAAAGGCTGATACTGGTGGCTCCTGCATCTTGACTATTGCGCACAGAATATAAATGAGTCAAATAAAAAGTTGAATTATAATTAGGTTGATAAAATACATTAAATTAAATAAACAGTTTTTAAATGTTTGATTTGAAATGGGTGCTTCAAACTGGCCTGGTATCAGTGGTTCAGATCAAGTTAACCTCCATTAAACTTGAGGTTGAAATTGTCATAGTAACAGGCTAGCTGAAGAACATCCTGAGTAGTTTGAGCTTACTAACCCACATCTAGCTCCTCGTAGTTTCAGATTGGTGATTTCCTGCATTGAAGTGTGAGTGTTAATGAGACAGTGTTGATGCCTGCTTTTTTTCTGTCCTCATGTTGCTTCTCTCAGCTGCTGAGTGAGGAAGTGGACAAAGTAAGTACCTTCACTAGTGGATATTGTTTGTTTCTGACTGCTCCTAGATACAGTTAAATATGTTTATACAATCCTCTAAATGTGTCTTTCCTGCTCCTCCACATCTGTGTGCAGGCGGAGCACGATCTGCGTGTGGCGCAGACGGAGTTTGACCGGCAGGCTGAGGTCACCCGGCTGCTGCTGGAGGGAATCAGCAGCACACATGTGAGTGCAAGGGATCCCCTCTGGGCCACTGACAAAAACTATTAGTCACAGTCACAAGACAACCCTGAACACAGCAGTGATGTCATGGGGTTGAGCAACATGAATGACTGTTTATCAGAAATATGAGCCAAATACAGAAGAGCAGAGAAAATGGGAGGATGTTTGGAAAGATATTGTCTCTGGCCTGCTGGAGTGTTAGGCATTACCTCATCAGCTCCTGTTGTTCATGGACCAACCATGTACGTCACTGAGGCTATACAACCTCATATTTCACCAAAACACTACTGCTTAGAAACTACAATTTACAGAAAATCTAACCTAACGAATAGGAGGTAAGTTATAGGCCAATTCCACACATTTAAACCCTTAAGCCCAACAAATAGATACATGATTAATTAACTGTCCACAAGAATTCTCAGCACTCTAAGAAATGCTGTAAAACATTATTTACTCCATGTTGGGTCTAAATGTAACTTAAAATATTTACAGAAAAAAATCATATAGTTTTCAATAAAATATATACTATTATATTACACAATATATATTAAAACAGCTATCATACTGAATAAATATTTACTGTGAATGTATGCAAAAATGTATGGCATATGGCTGTCTAACAGAAGTTTAATTCATTCCTCACTTATTCTGACAATGTACTTAACCCCAAATAAAATAACCCAATAAAATGAGTTGTTAAATAATAGTGAAGTCACGTTGTAATAACAATAACTCATCTCTCACGAGTTTTCTTTTTGAGCTTTGCTAAAAGCCACTGTGTCAAGTGTCCATCTTGGGATGCCGTCCGGAGTTGTCCAATATGGCGGACCATCTCACACATGCGCAGTACCGATCGGGCAGGGGGACGGATCGAGTAGTGACAGACAGACAGGAATTAAACAATAACAGGAACAGCAGAAGAAGACAGACAGGAAGTAAACACTAACAGGAACAGCAGAAGAAGACAGACAGGAAGTAAACACTAACAGGAACAGCAGAAGAAGACAAACATGAAGTAAACACTAAAGGGAGCAGCAGCAGAAGAAGAAGACAGACAAGAAGTAAACACTAAAGGGAACAGCAGAAGAAAACAGACAGGAAGTAAACACTAACGGGAACACAGCAAGCCCCCAGGAAGTGCGCCGGAGTCTAATGAGAATATTCGTTGTGGCCAAACGGCGGTACTACACTTCCTTTAGGTTGCTGGGCCCGGACACACTTTTTCCCATTGACTTACATGGGGAAAGAGTGGTCTGTAACTCGTTGGATCATTTTTTTTTAAACTAAATAAACAACCCAGTATGAACACTTGTATAGCCCTTATTAAAAACATTCGTTCCTCAAGTTGTAAAAATGTGCTAATAACGTTATTCTGAGAGTTATTTCGCTCTGCATTATGAACGCGCATCTAACCCACGGGACCGCGCCGCCCGGCACGTTCATGTTACGTGTTCAGCATAATAACAAATCATTACCATGCTGTCATGAACGTGCGGTGCTGTTACGTGTACGCAAATTGACGTGCTTGATGTGAACGAGCATTTTGGTTAAAGTTGCGCATGCTCTATGAGTGCACATACGGGTACTTCTCAGGCATGCCGGGTAATCTGTGACATTTCACTCTCTCAAAAGTTGGGCCATTTTATCATCATGCGCTAATGAGCAACTCTCATAGGAATGAATGAGGCCCCGCCTCCCACGCTGTATCCAGTTCTTATTATACATCCATGGAACACAGCAGCAAGCCCCCGGGGAGTGCGCCGGACTCTGAAGAAAATATTCGTACTGGCCAAACGGCGGTACTACAATTTCCGTATCAGTCCGTGATGTCACCCGGCCCAGAAATACTTTTTCCCATTCACTAACATTGGGAAAGAGACGTCTGTAAATTAGCGGATATATATTTTTTTAACTAAATAAAACTACCCAACACTATCACTTGTATAGCCTTATTAGATTCATTAGGTCCTTTAAAGTTGTAAAATGCGCTAAAAGCCAAATCCAGATTCATTTTCTCTCTCGGGGGGGCGGGGGTATAAGGGGAAACTCTACTGGGCATGCTCTATGAGCGCACATACGGGTACTTCTGCTCTGACAGCTAGGCATGATGGGTAATTTGTGATGTTTTGCTCTTGAAAATGTCAGGCCATTTTGTCGTCATGCGTCAATGAGCAGCTCTCATAGGAATGAACGAGGCCTCTGGGTAGAACGAGGCCTCTGGGTAGTTTAACCGACATATCATCATCGCCCCCCCCCCCCCTCTAAGAAGAGTTTTCATTAGCACATATGTTGAGCCAAGTATAATGTCCGCTGTTAGTTTGGTTGTGTTCTGCTGGGGACTGATTTGTCTCCTCTCTCTCTCTCCTTAGCTCAACCACCTGCGCTGTTTACAGGATTTTGCCGAGGCTCAGGCCACCTACTACGCCCAGTGTCACCACTACATGCAGGACCTGCAGAGGGAGCTCCACAAGTGAGGATTCACTGCGGCTGCTAGCTTCTTCTGTAGCATGTGTATAGGCAATGGGATCGTGGTGCATTCTGGGGCGTCGCGGCCATCTTTAGAGGATAGCATCCATAGCAACAGCAGCAGCCGTCAATCTATATCGGTGTTTCCGAACTAGAATCCTCCGGACAGAGCTAGTGTAATACTAACTGAGTCCTAAAAAAGCGTGTACTTGTACTGAAATATTTCCTGTTTTAAATTATATTCATCATCATCATGCAACCTTATATTCCCAGTGTAGTGCTTTGTGTTCCTGTAGTTCAGGACATTCTACGTCTCCCTCGTTTCCATGTTGTTTTAAAAGAATAATATATATAATCCCATTGTCCTTTGTTTGTTTTGTTCGTTGGTCATATGAGTGGCTGGTACAGTGACTTCACAGTGCCTCCCGAACATGTTTAAAAGTTAAAGTGAAAAGGTTAGGTCTAGGGATGCTCCGATCGCCAATTTTTGGGCCGGAATCAGTATCGGCCGATGCCGATCCGATCGAGTGGGCGGGGCCTAAATGGAAGATTTAAACATCACTTTAAATCTTCCATTTAAAGTGTTGTTTAAAACTCAGTTAATGGGGCTCATTCACTGGAGCTTCCACAAACAACAATCAACTTAATTATTACATTCAAATGATGTACATTATTTGGGAGAAATGAGTGGAAGCACTCTCTTTTCCTCTCTCCCCCTCTCTCTCCCCCTCTCTCCCTCTCCTGACAGCCTGTCAGTATCTCATGCAGTTCACTGATCCAGTAATGAGTGACCCGACAGTGAAGAATACATATATGTATAACTAGTTTAGCTTGTTCCAGAGGTAGATAAAATAGCTAAGTGTGTTAGGTCTAACTCTTGTGTGTTTCGCTCCGCTCACCGGTCCGGCCGCGGGACTGCAGGATTTCTGCTTCACACACGTTGCATACCGCTATTTTACTGTCTTTTTCGGACACCTTAAAATAAAGCCAGACTGGTGAAGCCATTTTGGCGAGCTTGTATTGCCGCGCACAGAGAAAAGTGTCATGTATTTTACGTCATGCGATCGGCTCTCGCGATCGGCATGTTTAGAGAGCGCCGATCGATCGGTAGAGAGGGAGTATCGGCCGATCTCGATCGGAGCATTCCTAGTTAGATCTACTCCGCTCGTTGAACAGGTGAAGTCAATAGATTGCGGCTGCTGTTATCTTCCAAAGACGGATCAATTTCTGTTGATAACGTCACATTCCCATTCACCATTATAGAGAGGGATTACGTTCTTCTTCTGACTTCTGTCATCATCATCATCATCGCCATCATCATCACCAAACCTTAGTTGAGAGACCTCGATCTACAGTCATTCAGCATTTCTGGTTGCTCATGGCTGGCACAAGATTTCCAGACTGATAGCAGTGGATCCACGAGATCTCTGAAGGTTAGCTTCAGACCCCTTGAAGGATTCCATGGGATCAGATCTAAAATACGTTCACATTTGGCGCAAGTGACCAGCAAATCTTGACTGCCATTGAATTAGGCGCCTGCTGAGCCGGATGTTGCCATACATCTGCTGTACCTTTAGATGGTTCTTCCAAGATAGATGTTGTACCCTACAAAGGAGGGTACAACATTGGCACCAATTCAGACAATTAGGGATTTGAGCCTTGCGGGTCCAGGTCTCAGAGCCATACATGAAGATAATCCTGAACAGATCGAGTTTCATTTTCCAATTAATTGCAAGCCACCCAGGCTTTAGCCTTTCAAGTCTTTCCATGAGTCAATGATGACTGATCCCAGGTTTGTTCCCAAGATCCATTTATTGCATACATGGTTAGGTTTGTGCCGTTTGAGATTCTACTCAGTTTTCCATGTGTTGGAGTAAAGCCCAAGAAAGCAACATCATTTTGGTGGGCTTCAGCGTCTCTGATGCTGGAAGAAGGGATGCTAGGTACACATCAAAGTCTAGATCCATGATGTGCATCGCTGGTATTCGGGAGTACGAGGGCCTGGTTGTTGCTTGATCCGTAGTCAAGTGTTGTTGTTGTTGTTAGCATCCAATGACAGACAAATAACATAGCTGTGATAACAATGACGCAAGTGTATCTTGTAAAATGACCGTCTCTCCATCTGGAGATGCTTCCCGGTCTTGGTGTGGGTGTGTAGGACCTGTGTGGCTTTGATGATTTCGTCAGAGATTCCGTAAAGTTTGAAAATATCGACATGCTATTATTTGAGCTCTGCAATTTTTAAAAATGTTTTAAATGACTAGAGGCGCTTTCACAACTTTTCCCACTTTAGTTCCGATATATAAAAAAAAAATCCGGAACTAAAATTATTTAATGAGAACCTTTTTACCCCCTTTTAGGTGCTGCTAGAAAGCAGGGACTTTCGTGGGAGAAAAAGGTTCCTGTTTCTGATTGGCTGGGCGAATTGCAAACCAAGCCCTGTAAAACTATTTTTCGTTTTGTGAAGCCACCTATAACGACAGCAGGAAACAAACAAAGTCGCTGAGAGGCTGAGGCCGGGCCCGTTAGATATTGTGTGACACGCTACAAAAAATTACTTGCTGAGATCAAAAACTCTGTTGAAAAATAATGTGGTTTAATGAAAACTGGGATGATCAACTTATTATCCTTGGACATGTACATTGTTATATTAATCAAAGCAATCATTAAAACGTGCGGTCAACAAAAAATACAACGGCCCTGTGTCACCTTCTCTTCCACTCACACACCTCACGCAGGTGAACAGGATTATAATGAGTGCCGCCCATATCCATGTGACCCAAGCCAACCAATCAACAGTGACCAAACAAACGTCCTATATCAAAACCAAACGCATTGCAATACGTTTCATGGCTCCTACACCGCCATTTTATTATCCTCACATTAGCATTATTAGCATTAGCATTAGCCCAGCGCACAAACGCAGAGAGACTAATTTATGGCAACACAAAAGAAAACATGGGAGCGGTGGAGATGAGGAGGTGTCGGCGTTCTGGCGATTTACTCGGAAGGCTTCAGTAGAAGCCAGTCCCAACTCTGGGGACTTCCGGCCGGGGACTGTGGGCGGCAGTATACGCCGTGAAGTGGTTTGTGGCCTGCCAGTAAACCCAAAGCAGAAGAAGAAGAAGTGACATCAGCTGCTTCATTTGCCTAATCCTCCCCCAGGGATTTATTCCGGTGTGAACGCGATCTGTACGCCTAATAGGCGCTTTCACACCGGAGTACATTTACCCGTACTTTTCCCGTTTAGTTCCATTGGTGCCTGGAATTTTGCGTTCACACCAAAAAGAGTACTTAGTTCTGAGAACTTTTAACCCCATGTTTAGTGCCTGCTAGAGAGGTGGTACTATCCTGGGGAGAAAAAAGTACGAATTTCGATTGGCTGGGCGAATTGCAAACCACGCCCCGTAAAACTCTGAAAAGTTTGGTGAAGCCGCCATAGTATTTGCTGGCATTAGCATTATTAGCATTAGCCCCGCGCACCAACGGAGAGAGAATAACTTATGGCAACACAAAAGAAAACATGGGAGCGGTGAAGTGATGAGGAGGTGTCGGCGTTCTGGCGATTTACTCGGAAGCCAGTCCCCACTCCGGGGACTTCCGGCTGGGGACTTCGGGTGGCAGTGTACGCCTTGAAGTTGTTTGCGGCCTGCCAGTAAACCCAAAGTAGCAGCAGCAGAAGAAGAAGTGACGTCAGCGGCTTCATTTGCGTAATCTTCCCTCAGGGAACTTATTCCGGTGTGAACGCGATCTGTACTGAGTTCCATGGGGGTACCAAGTGCCGGGCACTAAGTACGGCTAAAAACTTGGTGTGAAAGCGGCTATTTTGGCTGGAAACAGCTGGCACTGCATTGTTTCTACACCATTTCATTCTCACACTAATGTAATTGTGTTTTAAGCTAAACCATATGCTGCCTTGTTGTTCTACATACCCACAATCAGTCATCCAGGAACTTGCAACCAATACATCTGTGCACCATGACAATAATGCCCCTTCCACATGTCTTTAATTTATTTTTGAATTACCCCATGATTCCTGTTAGCATGAGAAAGAGGATTATGTTGAGTAATCTTTGATTATAAAATATAATAAAGGGTTGGTCATTACGTCTCCACAGATGGTTTTACTGTATCTTTATGTTCTTCCTAATGAGACCTATATGAATTATCCTAAAAAATATATATTGTAGATCACGTTATCAATGATTTTGAGGAATCTATTAAAAACTTTTCACAAAAGAACCATTAAAAATAATAAACACTATACTCACATTCTTCTGGAATGATTGGATTGCTTTATATATTATAGTTTTGCTCTCCCCAGATCTTCGTCCAGCCCCTGAATGAATACGATCACTTTATTGTTTCTGTAATGCTCTATAGATTATGCTTTAATCCTACCGATCGCAATCTAGTGGATATGAAAAATAATACAAGGAAGACAAGAGACCACATTGCAGAGACATCTATTGTCCGCAATTACTTTTCAAAGTTTTGAACTCCTGGGCCCAGGAGTTCAAAACTTTTAATCTCAATCAGATCCGATCAGATTTTGAAATCCCATTTTTTGTGATCCAGGATCAGACAAGTCGGCCAAATGTTGTCCCTGGAGTTCAAAGCAATTCAGGATAGGAGCACCCTGATCCAGATTACGATTTTTCAAGATGACTAGATCCTGAATATCAGTGCTTTAATCCTACTGATCGCCATCTAGTGGATATGAAAAATAATACAAGGAAGACAAGAGACCACATTGCAGAGACATCTATTGTCCGCAATTACTTTTGAAAGGTGATGACAGATGATGGGCTTTTTTTTGTTGAAGATATTTTTTCTTTCATCTAAATTACATTTATGATTGACAATCTTTGTTGTGAGCATAAATATTTATGTCATCAACATTTGGTTGAAAACAAAATAGTCCACCACAAACGTGAGCAAAAATGGAAAAAATAAAATGTATTTCCCATGAAGGCTAAACATTGTGTATTATTTCAGTTAACAAACTTTGCCATCTAATTTAAATTGAAACATATTTTAAAATAAATTGTACAGTACATGTTGCTCTGGAAATCCACTCCTCTGGTGGGATCAGGATCATCCAGTTTTTTGGGATCAAACTGATCCCAATCCTGTGTTGTCGGTTTGAACTACCCGTTTTGAAGATTTGATCAAGATTAAAGCTTGGATTGGATTTCCTGATCTGATCGGATATCAGAGTGATCATAATCCTGTTTTTTGGTTTTGAACTCCCCAAAATCTCAATCAGATCCGATCAGATTTTGAAATCCCATTTTTTGTGATCCAGGATCAGACAAGTCGGCCAGATGTTGTCCCTAGAGTTCAAAGCAATTCAGGATAGGATCAGCCTGATCCAAATTACTAGATCCTGAATATCAGTGCTTTAATCCTACCGATCTCCATGTAGTGGATATGAAAAATAATACGGAAGACAAGAGACCACATTGCAGAGACATCTATAATGTCTAATTATATTTTTAAATACATAAAGGACATACAATCATAATGGAATTGAAATTTTAAAAAAATACTCCCACTAGTGCAGGGGTGGGGAACCTTTTTCCTCTCAAGGGCCATTTCAATGTTTCCAACATCCTCCGAGGGCCGTAGGTATTGACCTCTGCTTAATAATACTAACATCACAGCCCATTCATTCGGCCTTTCTTTCATGCTGTGCAAAGAAAAAGCAACCTCTTAATCCAGATATCTTGCCATGACTCGCGCATGCATGCACGTGCACGGTGTGGCATGACTATCACAACAGAAAGTTATGGACATAAGATGTGTGCAAATGTATTTAGTTTCCTATCCATGTGAACATGATTTAAGTGGGGGGGGGCCTAACCTCCTCTAGGGGGGTGTTCTCCACCGGGAAGGTTTGTTTTTTAAATATTGAAGTTAAAAGCATCAATCTGGTGCACTTTGAGAGCAACATTAAGAGATCTATGGATACATCTCTCAACACCATATGAAACAGAACTGTAAGCAGATTTTCTTTTTCTTTATGGATATTTTACAAATCACTCCCCTTTCAAACTGTATTCTTGTTTATTAATAACAACAACTTTTTGTTACCGTCATATAGTATTTTATACCTGTTTACTTTATTCTCTTATTTTTTTACAACTATAATGATCATATAAAGATGTGCCTTTACCTCACTGGTTGTAGAAAAAGCTTTTTATATTCGTTAGCATAGCTAGCTAACCAGATGCTAATAACAACAAGCTATTGACTGTATGATCAGTATGACAGATGAGCAGATCGCCACTGGGCTTACAACTAAAGACACAGCCATGCAAAAACTGCGGCATGTGTACGGATTTATGGGTACTGCAATTTATGGAAGTGGCGGAGTGGCGTTCTGGTGCTCTCCGTCAGAACTGCATCCCTGTCAGACGAGACATATACCACGTGATGACACGTTAGGCTTGTGATGTGTTCAAGGACCCTGACTTTAGACAGGAAAAACAGGCACTCGCTTGTTTATTTTTGTTGTTGTCTAGATTTCTTTAATTTTTTTCTTTTTTGCGTATGTTTATAAATTACCTCGAGGGTCGTTTACGGCTGAAGGTAGTGATACTTTTATGAGCATAAACATTTATCTCATCAACATTTGGTTGAAAACAAAATAGGCCACCACAAACGGGACCGAAAAATAAAATTGATTTGCCATGAAGGCTAAAAATGTTGTATTATTTCAGTTAACACATTTTGCCATTTTATTTATATTGAAACATATTTTTAAATAAATTGTACAGTACATTTTACTCTGATCGGATATCAAAGTGATCCTAATCCTGTTTTTTGGTTTTGAACTAACCAAAATCCAAATCTGACCCGATCAGAAAGGGATTACAAATGTTGAACTACTGGGCCCAAGAGTTCAAAACTTTTAATCCCTATCTGATGTCCACTAGATGGCGATCAGTAAGATTAAAGCACTGATATTCAGGATCTAGTCATCTTGAAAAATCGTAATCTGGATCAGGGTGATCCTATCCTGAATTGCTTTGAACTCCAGGGACAACATTTGGCCGACTTGTCTGATCCTGGATCACAACACATGTGATTTCAAAATCTGATCGGATCTGATTGAGATTAAAAGCTTTGAACTCTTGGGCCCTGCTGACTTGAAACTAAGGATAAACTGAGTGGTGAGGCAGTGGGGGTTTCTCAGCTCTATAATGTTGGTGAACCACAGAATTAGGCATACATAACATCAGCTTTTTTTACACACTATGTTTAATCGTTTTTAAAAAACAGTTGAAAATAAAGTGACTACCTTGTTGAACACGTTTTACTGGAGAATGACCATCATTCCAAGAACAGAAAATGTTTGTATTGTGTCTTTCCTAATGAGTAGTATTACTGATACTGTTTCAATCACATTAGTATGCATAAAAAGTGACAGGTGACACGCCCCCAAATGAGCTAAGTCCCGCCTCCCCTCGCCTCCCATTGGTCGAGAGCTTTTTATGAGAGCTATGTCCCGCCTCCCATTGTTTGAGACCCTTTGATGTGAGGGGTGATGTGTTATAAAGGGTAGGTGTGAAAAGCCCCCCTGTGGAATGCCTTTGTTGTCTATTTCTTTGATGTGTTGATTAAGGTAGTCTCTTTGAAGTTATGCTGTCTGGTCCCTCAGGGGGTTATCTAATCTAATTAGCCTTTGATGTTTTGCCCTTTGATCTTAATCTAGGTATTTTTATGAGTGAGACATGGTTTGTTGTCTAATTCCTTGATGTGTCGATTAAGGTAGTCTCTCTGAAGTTATGCTGTCTGGTCCTTCAGGGGGTTATCTAATCTAATTAGCCTCAGATGTTATGAGCCTGTGATCTTAATTTAGGTATTTTTATGAGTGAGACATGTGTCAGTTAAGGTAGTCTCTCTGAAGTTAGGATGTCTGGCCGCTCAGTGTGCCCCGGCCTCTCCCCCCTTTTCTCCACCCTTGATCCGGCAAGGAGATTGTGGGGGGTGGAATTAGATGAAAATAGAAATAGGCTCAAAACTAAATAAAAGACAGTAATTTCCACTTACCAAGTCACCTTTCAAAAAAGAAAAATGGCCAAAATGAGACAACAGCTATCCGCCGGCGGTCCAGTCAAGAAAACGAATGTCTATGCTGAGTGCAGATGCATACAGCCAGAGATCTGTGCACAAACTTCTCTTGTGTCTCTGTTGGTCAAAACAGGCTGATCCCCTACTCTGAGGACAATTAACACACACACAACACACACACACACACACACACACACACACACACACACACACACACACACACACACACACACACACACACACACACACACACACAGAGTTGCCCCTTTGATGTGGGGTAGAGATAAGAAATCCCCTGGTTAGTACACCCCTCTGTGAGGTGAGAAGCTAGGGACGAAGTTATTTTGTTGAGACGCTCAAACAAAATAAAACAGCCATTATTTTTCACTCACTAAGACACCTAAAAACGTTATTGTCCTCTCTAGATTTGATTCAAGGTTTGTTTTTAAATGATTTGTGTCTGCTAAGAATGTTTCTTTTCAAGTTTTTGGGAAACTGTTAACTAGAAGTAAGCATCTGTTTGCAAAGAGGGTACTCATATTATTTTTAAAAAGAGCTTATTTAGGTTTTTAGTACTGATACTTGGGGATATTCTCTTTAGTTTTGTATGGATTTTGGACTAGTGTAATTACTTTTATTAACTATAAAGTCTATATGAATAGGGATATAATAAATAAATAAATACCCTATTCCTCCCATGATCTTGTCTTTTTTATAATTACTTCACACAACTATAAGGAAGCCCAATATGAAGTTATGTGAGGCTGTAATATTAGATTTTGCTGTATTCATAAAAGAGAAGTTTTCTTGTTAAAATGGGGTTCTGCTAGGGTTAGAATAAGATATATATATATATATATATGTGGTGGAATTAGTTTAAAACAGCCACCCTACACTTTTTTAGTTGTCCTCTCTAGATTTGATCCAGGGTTTTGTAGTAGTATTTACCATGGTATATAACTTAGACTAAGTTAACTATCTAAACACTCAGAGTCCTTTACCTCACCTGAGCTTATCCAGAGCTTGACTGACACACAGAGACCAATCAAGGGCTTTGATTTATGATCTGTATGACAGTGGCCATGTCGGCAGGCCACATCATGTAGACAGCCAGTCACCCTGTGTGAGGCAGGCCCACATGTGAGCAGCATTGCGTTCAAAATAAATTAAAAAACTAAATGGGTCGCGAAATATACTTGGGCGGCCGTTAATATACTGGGCGGCCCACCCCAGTAAAGTCTATGTGTGGGAAATCCTGGAATATCAGATACAATTAGCATTTAACCAGAAGTGCGAATGAAGCAGTGAACTGCAGTATATTTGATATACATCCAATATATAAAAGGTTATGTTAATATTGATCAGCTGGTCAGAAACTTGACTCCATAGGAAATATAAAAAGATATATGTTGAGCGTGATCATAACTTTCCAATAACACAAAGTTGCAGATCCGCTGTTACAGGTTTAGCCATTCAGTCAGCCAGGTGTAAAATATGCATTTATTATCACCTTTTTGTATTGGGCCAACGCCGTCTGTTTGATGATTGTGATCAACCTTAATTAAATGTGCTAATAATATCTTTGTCTCAGTTCATTTCAGACTGCAACACACGTACACAAAACAAAAACTACTTAGTTGGGTTATAAAAGAGTTAGCTTATTAATTATCTAAGTTTAAGTCAAGTTGTACATCATAGTTCAGATTACTAAGATAATGAAGCTTCTATTTACGTTGCCATATGTATAAAGTATCTACATACGTGTAATGTAAAATAATCAAAAGTTTTGACTGGTAAAGATTCTCACTTTTTACAGAGAGCTCCGCTGCCCCTCAACATAACAAGTCCCGCCCTCCTCACCAGATCATTTAAAAGTAGGGGTGGAAATAGGTGAAAAAAGAAATGCGCTCAAACTAAATAACAAGCCAGTCATTTACACTCACCAAGTCACCTTTCAAAAAAGAAAAATGGCCAAGAGATGCCTAGATATGGGTTTAATCAGCGAGACCCCTGTGACAACCTACAGCCATCAGTCCGGAGCGCCAATCAAGAAACGAATGCAGCATCTGTGCCGGTTTCAGACGCCTCCAGCCGAAGAACTTCATGAAGAATGGACTCTGAAAAATGGCGATGTTTGGGGTTATGTATTCAACTATATGGCGAATGAACTGCATTTCTACAATCTGAAGAATGGAGAAACGTATGGACCCCGCAGTGTTAAAGCGACACTGACCTCAACAGATTGGGCTGTGTTAACTCTGGTGTCTTCCAGAGATCTACATGCAACCACTGTATCGGAAGAAGTAGTGCATCGAGAAACCATAGTGGAACCAGCGGTGTACAAGATATTTGCAAAGAAAAGCAAAGAAACGCATACAGCATGCGAGATCAAAGAAGAGTTTTCACCGCTGTCCCTCAATGTGAAGGAAGAAGAAGAAGGAGATATCCCCCCGCCGCCAGAAGTGAGAAGAATCCTGACAAGCACCGTATGGGAAACTAAAAGCGGACCATCGGGGCGGTGGTATTACCGTGCAAGCCGTTTGGTGACGCAGGGGAAGGACACCTCAGATGATTTTGTTTTGGAGTATTTCAACTCTACATGCGGGGTTTTTCAGACATCCTTTCGGGTGCCTCTGATTGCTTGGCTGAAAATGATTGATGGAAAAGCTACAAAGCTTAAAGAATTTTTTAAACAGAGTCAGACATCGATGGACATTATAAAGGTGAAAAAGACTATCACTTATGCAGAGGACTCAGTATCCCACTCAACATAACAAGTCATACCCTCCTCACCAGATCATTTTAAAAACTAAGGACCCCGCAAAGAAAAGCATTGAGTTTTCTACCTAGGTAAAAGGTCTTACGAAAATGTGTTATCTATGTATCAAGATGATGTGTTTAAAAATGAATCTTGTGAAAAATACCAACGCTGTGAGAGACGTCATAAAGACACTCATTTTAACCACAGTGTTTGTTCTCTACAAATGTTTAAAGATTGTTACAAAATGTAAAAAATAAAAAAGGTATGGAGACAAAATTAATTCAGGTGACTCTGTCTTTTATCAGGAAAACAAAAATATAATACAAATGGTTTAAGAGGGCAAATGTAACCATCTTGGACTTAATATTCAAAACAAAATACTTTATCTGAATACATTTTCTTTTAAACGCACTTTTCGAAATTATTTATTTATTATTTCAGTGGAACAATCCAGTTTCTGTTAACATCAATGCTTTTTTCTCTTCTCTTGTGTTACTAAGATACTTTTAGACCCACTTTGGCGTGTGCAACACTTAACAACTGGTAGAATATGAAGTACTTTTGTAAGGATTTTGTTTTAAATGGCGTTTTTTTTTGTTTTGTTGTAAAAACACTTGTTCAGTTAAACAAGGTTTTTTCTTTTTTCTGATAACCTTACATATTTTTTAGTTATTTTCTACTACCAAGATACTTTAAGATACACCTTGATGTATGCAACACTTAACAAAGGGTATAATATGAAGTACTTGGTAAGGAAGGGGGTTTTTCTTTTAGGGGGTGCAAAACTTTAGAACTGGGTAAAATATTCATTAATTGTAATGAATTGAGTTTTCTTTTTCTTTTTGATTTTCAACATACTATTTGTACACAATGACTTTTTCCATATTTCTGACAAAACTATACTTTTTGACTTTTTCCGTAAAATCTTGACAAAACTATTGCTTATTCTTAATTTTGACCTATTGCTGCGTGGTTGGAAATGATAGATGAAAAAGCTACAACGCTTAAAGAACTTTTTTTTTTTTTAAAAACTCTCAATTCTATAAATGACTCCCCCCATTCAACGCAATAAGTCCTACCCTCCACTCGGCAAATCCTCTAAAACGAAGGACCCCACTAAGACAACCGTTGTAAACTAGCCATGGATCTGAGAAAAACCAAGACTCCCCCCGCGAGTTGCAGCCAGGAACAGACTCCTGGACTACCATCATCACCACCATTCTGGACCGCCGAATCCGGCAATACTACCGCTGCTGATTTTGCTCCTTGGGCCAAGACGTCTCTGTTTGTGGACACAGTGAATTCGGTGTTGGTTGATATTGTGGAGAGGGTGATACATCGGTACAGAGAAGAAATCTGCAAAGGGTGTCGAGTCAGTCACCCCGGCCAGAGGCAACACGATTTTATGAATGACATGTCCGATTTCTACTTCAGAAACAATTACAATGCGTTAATGAAAAGACTCTGGCTCACCGACTTCATTACTGAGATCGACCAGACTCTTATTGATAAAGACATTTTCACGGATGATTCGAGGATCCAAGGCGCTTCGGAGGCTTTTCTTCACAATCTCAAAAATTGCAGACGCCTCAAGGAGAGACTTGAAAAGATCCAGGCCGAGTTGGATGGAGAAGAAGAAGACTATTAACCAGCAGTTGACTGAAGCCAGGGATTTGTTTTTGATACATTGACTTTTCTCTCTTTTAAAGTAAAATAAAAATGGGGAACTACTATGCAAAATGCTCTGTATATATTGAACACAATATAGTCAATATCCTTTTAATAGGGGTGGTGATGAGGACGATTGAAAGCAGAATGAGTAGTGACCCCTGTGTAAAAAGAACGGCTGAAGTTTGTAAACTGGAAGACATTATGGATATCGTTCGTTCTGGCAGTACTATTCCGGGTCATTGGGAAACGATTATAAACTAAACATTTAAAGTGGTCCTGGAATCTTCATTTTCCGAAACATTCTGTAACATTACCGCAGAAATGAAACAAACATCAAAAGTGTATCATGTGCTCTCACTGTATGCTCTGTTTGTAGATGTGATGCATCTTTGTGTTGAAAACAACATACACATGAATATTCTGACTGAAGTGAAAAAACTCCACCAAGATATTTCCAGTAATATGGGGAATTCCAAGCTGGAGACGGTCCTGGGGATGCTACAATCAGTGTAACTATTGATTTTTGTGTGTGTGAAAAATAAAAATGTGTTTTTTACATTTTAAAAACTGTTGTCTTCATTATAGCAAGGGGAGTGTGTCTGATACATGTGTATTACAGTCCTTCACATGCACTGGTGTCTTCATTATAACAAGGGGAGGATAACAGGGAAGATGTAGGATAAATGTGTACTGAAACGTGCGTATTATACACCCACAGAAACGCAGAAACACGGAAACACACAGAAACACAGAAACACAGACACACAGAAAACACCCTGAATCAAATCTAGAGAGGACCATTATGAGTCAGATGCTTGACGAAATCTACTAAAACAAAGTACTTCATGGTAGTGGTCAGCTTTTATACACAAAAGTGTATCTTTTCAGTAACTTTCTCAGAGAATTTAAGCATAAATCTGTCAAATGTTCAAAACAGCCTTGTTTCACTGAAATAGCCCTCAAAATCACAAAAGGCCATTAAGAGTCAGATGCTTGACGAAATCTAATAAAACAGAGTACTTTCATGGTAGTGGTCTGCTTTTAAAAAGAAAAGTGTATCTTTCGGTAACATTTCTGAGAGAATTAAGCATAAATCTGTCAAATGTGCAAAGCAGCCTTAGGATACATGACAAAATGCCATTAAGAGTGGGAATCCTAACGAAATCTACTCAGAGTACTTCATGGTAGTGGTCAGTTTTTAGATACAAAAGTGTATCTTTCACTAACCTTTTCGAGAGAATTAAACATAAATATGTCAAATGTTCAAAACAGCCTTCAATGAAATAGCCTCAAAATCACAAACTGGCTGAAACTGTACAGTGAATTGGAGAAATTACAGCACAGAGCTTTCTACTACGACACAGATAGTATAATCTATGTGACAAGACAGGGGGGAGACTCCACTGCCCATGGAGGTTGTATCTGGGGGATCCCTAAAAGTTATGCTTACCAGACCAAAAAATTAAAAAAAGGTTGGGATGCGTTTTTGTGTAACCCCTTTCACACGCATCCCAACCTTTTTTAAATGTTTTGGTCTGGTAAGCATAACTTTTAGGGATCCCCCAGATACAACCTCCATGGGCAGTGGAGTCTCCCCCCTGTCTTGTCACATAGATTATACTATATGTGTCGTAGTAGAAAGCTCTGTGCTGTAATTTCTCCAATTCACTGTACAGTTTCAGCCAGTTTGTGATTTTGAGGCTATTTCATTGAAGGCTGTTTTGAACATTTGACATATTTATGTTTAATTCTCTCGAAAAGGTTAGTGAAAGATACACTTTTGTATCTAAAAACTGACCACTACCATGAAGTACTCTGAGTAGATTTCGTTAGGATTCCCACTCTTAATGGCATTTTGTCATGTATCCTAAGGCTGCTTTGCACATTTGACAGATTTATGCTTAATTCTCTCAGAAATGTTACCGAAAGATACACTTTTCTTTTTAAAAGCAGACCACTACCATGAAAGTACTCTGTTTTATTAGATTTCGTCAAGCATCTGACTCTTAATAGCCTTTTGTGATTTTGAGGGCTATTTCAGTGAAACAAGGCTGTTTTGAACATTTGACAGATTTATGCTTAAATTCTCTGAGAAAGTTACTGAAAAGATACACTTTTGTGTATAAAAGCTGACCACTACCATGAAGTACTTTGTTTTAGTAGATTTCGTCAAGCATCTGACTCATAATGGTCCTCTCTAGATTTGATTCAGGGTGTTTTCTGTGTGTCTGTGTTTCTGTGTTTCTGTGTGTTTCCGTGTTTCTGCGTTTCTGTGGGTGTATAATACGCACGTTTCAGTACACATTTATCCTACATCTTCCCTGTTATCCTCCCCTTGTTATAATGAAGACACCAGTGCATGTGAAGGACTGTAATACACATGTATCAGACACACTCCCCTTGCTATAATGAAGACAACAGTTTTTAAAATGTAAAAAACACATTTTTATTTTTCACACACACAAAAATCAATAGTTACACTGATTGTAGCATCCCCAGGACCGTCTCCAGCTTGGAATTCCCCATATTACTGGAAATATCTTGGTGGAGTTTTTTCACTTCAGTCAGAATATTCATGTGTATGTTGTTTTCAACACAAAGATGCATCACATCTACAAACAGAGCATACAGTGAGAGCACATGATACACTTTTGATGTTTGTTTCATTTCTGCGGTAATGTTACAGAATGTTTCGGAAAATGAAGATTCCAGGACCACTTTAAATGTTTAGTTTATAATCGTTTCCCAATGACCCGGAATAGTACTGCCAGAACGAACGATATCCATAATGTCTTCCAGTTTACAAACTTCAGCCGTTCTTTTTACACAGGGGTCACTACTCATTCTGCTTTCAATCGTCCTCATCACCACCCCTATTAAAAGGATATTGACTATATTGTGTTCAATATATACAGAGCATTTTGCATAGTAGTTCCCCATTTTTATTTTACTTTAAAAGAGAGAAAAGTCAATGTATCAAAAACAAATCCCTGGCTTCAGTCAACTGCTGGTTAATAGTCTTCTTCTTCTCCATCCAACTCGGCCTGGATCTTTTCAAGTCTCTCCTTGAGGCGTCTGCAATTTTTGAGATTGTGAAGAAAAGCCTCCGAAGCGCCTTGGATCCTCGAATCATCCGTGAAAATGTCTTTATCAATAAGAGTCTGGTCGATCTCAGTAATGAAGTCGGTGAGCCAGAGTCTTTTCATTAACGCATTGTAATTGTTTCTGAAGTAGAAATCGGACATGTCATTCATAAAATCGTGTTGCCTCTGGCCGGGGTGACTGACTCGACACCCTTTGCAGATTTCTTCTCTGTACCGATGTATCACCCTCTCCACAATATCAACCAACACCGAATTCACTGTGTCCACAAACAGAGACGTCTTGGCCCAAGGAGCAAAATCAGCAGCGGTAGTATTGCCGGATTCGGCGGTCCAGAATGGTGGTGATGATGGTAGTCCAGGAGTCTGTTCCTGGCTGCAACTCGCGGGGGGAGTCTTGGTTTTTCTCAGATCCATGGCTAGTTTACAACGGTTTGTCTTAGTGGGGTCCTTCGTTTTAGAGGATTTGCCGAGTGGAGGGTAGGACTTATTGCGTTGAATGGGGGGAGTCATTTATAGAATTGAGAGTTTTTAAAAAAAAAAAAAGTTCTTTAAGCGTTGTAGCTTTTTCATCTATCATTTCCAACCACGCAGCAATAGGTCAAAATTAAGAATAAGCAATAGTTTTGTCAAGATTTTACGGAAAAAGTCAAAAAGTATAGTTTTGTCAGAAATATGGAAAAAGTCATTGTGTACAAATAGTATGTTGAAAATCAAAAAGAAAAAGAAAACTCAATTCATTACAATTAATGAATATTTTACCCAGTTCTAAAGTTTTGCACCCCCTAAAAGAAAAACCCCCTTCCTTACCAAGTACTTCATATTATACCCTTTGTTAAGTGTTGCATACATCAAGGTGTATCTTAAAGTATCTTGGTAGTAGAAAATAACTAAAAAATATGTAAGGTTATCAGAAAAAAGAAAAAACCTTGTTTAACTGAACAAGTGTTTTTACAAAAAAAAAAAAAAAAAAACGCCATTTAAAACAAAATCCTTACAAAAGTACTTCATATTCTACCAGTTGTTAAGTGTTGCACACGCCAAAGTGGGTCTAAAAGTATCTTAGTAACACAAGAGAAGAGAAAAAAGCATTGATGTTAACAGAAACTGGATTGTTCCACTGAAATAATAAATAAATAATTTCGAAAAGTGCGTTTAAAAGAAAATGTATTCAGATAAAGTATTTTGTTTTGAATATTAAGTCCAAGATGGTTACATTTGCCCTCTTAAACCATTTGTATTATATTTTTGTTTTCCTGATAAAAGACAGAGTCACCTGAATTAATTTTGTCTCCATACCTTTTTTATTTTTTACATTTTGTAACAATCTTTAAACATTTGTAGAGAACAAACACTGTGGTTAAAATGAGTGTCTTTATGACGTCTCTCACAGCGTTGGTATTTTTCACAAGATTCATTTTTAAACACATCATCTTGATACATAGATAACACATTTTCGTAAGACCTTTTACCTAGGTAGAAAACTCAATGCTTTTCTTTGCGGGGTCCTTAGTTTTTAAAATGATCTGGTGAGGAGGGTATGACTTGTTATGTTGAGTGGGATACTGAGTCCTCTGCATAAGTGATAGTCTTTTTCACCTTTATAATGTCCATCGATGTCTGACTCTGTTTAAAAAATTCTTTAAGCTTTGTAGCTTTTCCATCAATCATTTTCAGCCAAGCAATCAGAGGCACCCGAAAGGATGTCTGAAAAACCCCGCATGTAGAGTTGAAATACTCCAAAACAAAATCATCTGAGGTGTCCTTCCCCTGCGTCACCAAACGGCTTGCACGGTAATACCACCGCCCCGATGGTCCGCTTTTAGTTTCCCATACGGTGCTTGTCAGGATTCTTCTCACTTCTGGCGGCGGGGGGATATCTCCTTCTTCTTCTTCCTTCACATTGAGGGACAGCGGTGAAAACTCTTCTTTGATCTCGCATGCTGTACGCGTTTCTTTGCTTTTCTTTGCAAATATCTTGTACACCGCTGGTTCCACTATGGTTTCTCGATGCACTACTTCTTCCGATACAGTGGTTGCATGTAGATCTCTGGAAGACACCAGAGTTAACACAGCCCAATCTGTTGAGGTCAGTGTCGCTTTAACACTGCGGGGTCCATACGTTTCTCCATTCTTCAGATTGTAGAAATGCAGTTCATTCGCCATATAGTTGAATACATAACCCCAAACATCGCCATTTTTCAGAGTCCATTCTTCATGAAGTTCTTCGGCTGGAGGCGTCTGAAACCGGCACAGATGCGGCATTCGTTTCTTGATTGGCGCTCCGGACTGATGGCTGTAGGTTGTCACAGGGGTCTCGCTGATTAAACCCATATCTAGGCATCTCTTGGCCATTTTTCTTTTTTGAAAGGTGACTTGGTGAGTGTAAATGACTGGCTTGTTATTTAGTTTGAGCGCATTTCTTTTTTCACCTATTTCCACCCCTACTTTTAAATGATCTGGTGAGGAGGGCGGGACTTGTTATGTTGAGGGGCAGCGGAGCTCTCTGTAAAAAGTGAGAATCTTTACCAGTCAAAACTTTTGATTATTTTACATTACACGTATGTAGATACTTTATACATATGGCAACGTAAATAGAAGCTTCATTATCTTAGTAATCTGAACTATGATGTACAACTTGACTTAAACTTAGATAATTAATAAGCTAACTCTTTTATAACCCAACTAAGTAGTTTTTGTTTTGTGTACGTGTGTTGCAGTCTGAAATGAACTGAGACAAAGATATTATTAGCACATTTAATTAAGGTTGATCACAATCATCAAACAGACGGCGTTGGCCCAATAGAAAAGGTGATAATAAATGCATATTTTACACCTGGCTGACTGAATGGCTAAACCTGTAACAGCGGATCTGCAACTTTGTGTTATTGGAAAGTTATGATCACGCTCAACATATATCTTTTTATATTTCCTATGGAGTCAAGTTTCTGACCAGCTGATCAATATTAACATAACCTTTTATATATTGGATGTATATCAAATATACTGCAGTTCACTGCTTCATTCGCACTTCTGGTTAAATGCTAATTGTATCTGATATTCCAGGATTTCCCACACATAGACTTTACTGGGGTGGGCCGCCCAGTATATTAACGGCCGCCCAAGTATATTTCGCGACCCATTTAGTTTTTTAATTTATTTTGAACGCAATGCTGCTCACATGTGGGCCTGCCTCACACAGGGTGACTGGCTGTCTACATGATGTGGCCTGCCGACATGGCCACTGTCATACAGATCATAAATCAAAGCCCTTGATTGGTCTCTGTGTGTCAGTCAAGCTCTGGATAAGCTCAGGTGAGGTAAAGGACTCTGAGTGTTTAGATAGTTAACTTAGTCTAAGTTATATACCATGGTAAATACTACTACAAAACCCTGGATCAAATCTAGAGAGGACAACTAAAAAAGTGTAGGGTGGCTGTTTTAAACTAATTCCACCACATATATATATATATATATATCTTATTCTAACCCTAGCAGAACCCCATTTTAACAAGAAAACTTCTCTTTTATGAATACAGCAAAATCTAATATTACAGCCTCACATAACTTCATATTGGGCTTCCTTATAGTTGTGTGAAGTAATTATAAAAAAGACAAGATCATGGGAGGAATAGGGTATTTATTTATTTATTATATCCCTATTCATATAGACTTTATAGTTAATAAAAGTAATTACACTAGTCCAAAATCTATACAAAACTAAAGAGAATATCCCCAAGTATCAGTACTAAAAACCTAAATAAGCTCTTTTTAAAAATAATATGAGTACCCTCTTTGCAAACAGATGCTTACTTCTAGTTAACAGTTTCCCAAAAACTTGAAAAGAAACATTCTTAGCAGACACAAATCATTTAAAAACAAACCTTGAATCAAATCTAGAGAGGACAATAACGTTTTTAGGTGTCTTAGTGAGTGAAAAATAATGGCTGTTTTATTTTGTTTGAGCGTCTCAACAAAATAACTTCGTCCCTAGCTTCTCACCTCACAGAGGGGTGTACTAACCAGGGGATTTCTTATCTCTACCCCACATCAAAGGGGCAACTCTGTCTGTGTGTGTGTGTGTGTGTGTGTGGTGTGTGTGTTGTGTGTGTGTGTGTGTGTGTGTGTGTGTGTGTGTGTGTGGTGTGTGTGTGTGTGTGTGTGTGTGTGTGTGTGTGTGTGTGTGTGGGTGTGTGTGTGTGTGTGTTGTGTGTGTGTGTGTGTGTGTGTGTGTGTGTGTGTGTGTGTGTGTGTGTGTGTGTGTGTTAATTGTCCTCAGAGTAGGGGATCAGCCTGTTTTGACCAACAGAGACACAAGAGAAGTTTGTGCACAGATCTCTGGCTGTATGCACTCAGCATAGACATTCGTTTTCTTGACTGGACCCCCGGCGGATAGCTGTTGTCTCATTTTGGCCATTTTTCTTTTTTGAAAGGTGACTTGGTAAGTGGAAATTACTGTCTTTTATTTAGTTTTGAGCCTATTTCTATTTTCATCTAATTCCACCCCCCACAATCTCCTTGCCGGATCAAGGGTGGAGAAAAGGGGGGAGAGGCCGGGGCACACTGAGCGGCCAGACATCCTAACTTCAGAGAGACTACCTTAACTGACACATGTCTCACTCATAAAAATACCTAAATTAAGATCACAGGCTCATAACATCTGAGGCTAATTAGATTAGATAACCCCCTGAAGGACCAGACAGCATAACTTCAGAGAGACTACCTTAATCGACACATCAAGGAATTAGACAACAAACCATGTCTCACTCATAAAAATACCTAGATTAAGATCAAAGGGCAAAACATCAAAGGCTAATTAGATTAGATAACCCCCTGAGGGACCAGACAGCATAACTTCAAAGAGACTACCTTAATCAACACATCAAAGAAATAGACAACAAAGGCATTCCACAGGGGGGCTTTTCACACCTACCCTTTATAACACATCACCCCTCACATCAAAGGGTCTCAAACAATGGGAGGCGGGACATAGCTCTCATAAAAAGCTCTCGACCAATGGGAGGCGAGGGGAGGCGGGACTTAGCTCATTTGGGGGCATGTCACCTGTCACTTTTTATGCATACTAATGTGATTGAAACAGTATCAGTAATACTACTCTAATGGGTTAATATTGAATGCAATATCTATGCAATCTTAATATATTTTATATAAATACAAACTAAAATTGCTAAAATATCAGAATCAGAAATGGTTTTATTACCAAATAGGTTTACACACACGAGGAATTTGCTTTGTTATTTGTGGTGCATACAAAGAAACAGAAAGAAGATTTCCGAAAATATTACTGTTATAACAGCTACAACAACAACAACTATTTTAAGACTATTCTAACAAATAAAAAATAAAGATAATATTTACTCAAAATATATGTATCTGTTAAACTGAGTAAAGTCAAATATAATAAAATATGACATATACTATATAAACTAGTCTACTGTAGTGCCATGAAAAGAGAGTCGGAGAATGGAGTTCCAATCTTTATTATCCATTAATATCAGAGAGGTTAACACATGAACTGCTCTGCCTGATGAGCTAGCAGGAATGGCAGCTAAAGCTACAGGTAGTCACCACACTACTTTAAATCTTCTCATTTACCTTTAAAGGGGACCTATCATGCAAAATGCACTTTGTGATGTCTTTTATACATAAATATGTGTCCCCTTGGCTTTGTGTCAGGGAACTCATAAAGTGTGTCCTCCGTACCCAAATCTCTAAAAACGTTGGAACAACGGAGCTGATCCAGATTTGCGTATGACGTACGTCATATCGGATGGTGGACCCATGGCCCTACCAGAAAGTTGCTATCAGAAACAATGCCCGACGTGTTTTGGAAGTAATATGGTCTGTGTTTACATTAGCAAGCATCGCTAACACTTACCTGTACTGGAGAGAGTATGTGTAAAGAAGCAGGAAATAATAAAAGGAACTCACCTTGTGGTAAACCCGCAAGAGAAAAAGCATTTGAGTTCCATACTGTTTCAGAAATAATCCTTGATGTGGTTTTGAACATGATATGGCGTTTCATCACCGCAGCATTTAGACAGTATCTGCCGGGTCCCGCATGAGCAGGCATAATCTTTTTTTTTTTTTTAAAGCTTTATACCCCGAATCAGCACTTTAGTTACAGGGCTGACACGGAGGGATATGAGGCATGGCTAGAATGGGTGATCTGTTTGGTATTTTGAGCAAAACACTTCAGACATGTTTCTATATATTTTTATTAGGGCTGTCAAGTTAACGCGTTAATAACGCGTTAACGCAAAAAAAAATTAACGCCACTAATTATTTTAACGCGATTAACGCATGTGTATTTTTTGTCCTCGGTCGCCCCGTAGTTTCAGAGCGCATCTAGTTTAAAATACCATCTACAAGCTGATGCTGACTGCCCCGCTGATGCTGACAGCCCCGCTCCTGCCGCCCCCCGAAAATGGAAAAAAAAAACTCCTCGTCACTGGTGTTGGTGGCTGCATGCCTGTGGTTCTAACACAACTCCCTACTGACGCAAAACTGATTTACCACACTTGTAGACTTAAATGGTCTTGACGCAGGAATCTTTTTGATGCCTGATCAGCAAACAAACCGTCTTAATTAAGCAGTGGTGTTCATTTAGAGAGTCTGTAGGTTTATAGAATGGTCAGACTGTAGTGAAATGTAAATGTGTGTTGACTCAAACTGTCTACCTCCAAAGGGCTAATGATAAAAAAACTCAATCGAGTCAATCAGTGAATTGATTTGTTTTTAACAACAATAAAATTGCTTTATTTAGGGAGTATCATTAATTGTAAGAAATGTAAGTTTCTGAAATAAAGGAGCTGATGGGAAAAATACTTTATCTATCTAAATACCAGAATCAAGCTTCCAAATCAGTTTTTTAGTTGAGCGGGTGACAGCTGTTGTTTTTGCACCACAGCAGCACCACAGCCACGTCAAGAGACATAAATCCTCTCAACACAGAACACCATCACTCTACAAGTATGTGCAGGCATGTAACAGCACATAATCAGGATGCAAAAAAAAGGTAACTGTATTCGGTTAAAATGACATGCAATAAGTAATCAGATTACCGTTACGTTTAAATTACTAGCAGCATTTTGATATAAAGATCGATATATTATAGGTAGATACATTTTCTTTATGGATTATATTAAGGCTACTTTAATTCTTCTTTATTTTTGATAAATGTATTTTGTTATTGTTTATTTCAATTAATTGATTAATGTATTAAGCTTTAACAGCATTTGTGAACTATTACTGATTCTAAAAAATGTTAAATGAAATATCTTGGTTTCTTCTTTTCTAAGGTTTCATCATTACATGTAAACAAAAAAGTAAATAACATCTTATTGTTATTTATTTTCATTGCATTTTATACTTGACCAAAAGTAACGGCAAGTAATCAGCTTACATTACTTTTATATTTTGATACTCAGATTAGGTTGCTGATTAAATGTTTTGACTTGTACCTAGTGATGTAACAGATTACATTTCCAAGTGTCCCTCCCAGCCCTGAGTATGTGGCTGCTCTCTGTACTTCACACATAGCATTGACAGCCTCAAACAAACAACCTGGGAATCCACTACAACAACTCAGCTCTTGTTTATTTCTTCTAATGTTCATGCAGATGTGCTAATGCTGCCAGCGTCCCCCAGCCTCCTGCTACCGTCTGCCCTGACCCTGTCTCTTCGGCATTCCTGTCTGGACCATCATCTCCAGGGGCCACAGTCTCCTCTTTATCTAGCCAGAGGCCCAGCACGCTGTCCATGGAGCAGACACAGCTCCCAGTCACAGGCACCAGGAAGGCCAAGGTCCTGTATGACTACGACGCCCATGATTCCAGCGAGCTTTCACTTCTTGCTGATGAGGTACAGTGGAATTCTGAGTGTGACTCACCTCACACATTAACATCTCTGCACACGGAACAATGTCTGGCCAACTCATAAACAGGAAGCAGATATTGATATTTGAGTTAGTAAGCTATGTGACTGGTACATGAACAGTGCCGATAACACATGCCGATATGCACATTGCAAGAATGATTGATATCTGTAGTAATTCACTTGGAATGAGTATCTAAAGTGATCTCTTAAGGCAACTTCAATGTAAACGATGCAGGAGCAAATCCACAGTATGTATACTGAGAAAAAGGCTTATTGTTTTCAAGTTTAGTTTATATCATCTTCAGTAGGCTGAGTAAGTGAAATCAAGCTAAAATATTGCAAAGTAAGAAAATAGTTCCCACTCTAGTCTGTATGCTGGAGGTCAGGATTAGTGCACACATGTGGAAATGAATGTCAAATCATTTCTAGATCTTGAAAAGTAGTTTTGATCATAAAGTAAAATACAATATTGTTCAGTTCCAGATGCCGGGGACTCAATGTGTTATGCCTTTGTGGGTTCACTGTGATCTGTCGTAATGCAATGTGTAAATGATAAACTGAGGAACAAAAGTGTCAGAATTGCACACACTTCTTACACTAAGAAATTGCGGGTTGTTCATAATGTTTTGTAAAAAGAGAGTTCATTAAATGTGAAGATGTTCAGAATATTTGCACCAAAACAAAGGGAACAATTTGGACCTGGTTTTATTCCTAGGTTATTATGCTATTATTGTACTGGTCCAGCCCACAACTCAAATGTGGCTGAATGTGGCCCCAAACAACAATGAGTTTGACACCCCTGGTCTAGACGGTAACGTTGAATCACTGTCTCCTAAGGATGCATGAAAAACATTTATATAATCTTTTGGAAGTGTTGGCAGACAGTACAGCCATGGCAAGCCAGACATGTTCTTGTGAGCCACGTTTGATTCCCTTAGTGTCTCCAGAGGGAGGTGTGTGAAGTAAACTCACCGAGGCAGCGTTGGTTTGAGCAGAAGACTACATGTTTAAAGGGAAACATTTCTGGACCTGTGGAAAGTAGTTATGAGGCCAGACGCTCCTCTTTTCTTCACGCTGCATAGAGTGGTGCAGGAATGGACCCTATAACCCTGAAATTAGTAAGCATTTTGGTTAGAGGCCTGGGATAAGGGCTGTGGGTTAGGGTCAATTAGTACAATCCCTAATCGATGGAGTACTCTTTTAAGGTGTACAGGTGAGAGACAATCCCCTTCAAAATCCTCACTCTCACCTACAGAGCTTTGCACGGTCAGACTCCTGCTTATGTGGCCGACTTAATACATCCTTATCAGCCCGCATGCAAAATGTACTGTCTGTCCCACGTACCCACCTTAAGACCCGCGGTGATCGAGCATTCGCAGCTGTGGTTCCTAAACTATGGAATGCTCTGCCTGCTCATCTACGGTCTGCGGACTCTGTTTGGGTAACCGGTGTGCTTGATTTTATTCCATTTTATACTATGTTTTAATTTTGTTTGTTTGTAAGAATTGTTTTATTGTGTCTTAATTAAGTTCTGGTGTTTTTATGACTTCTTAACATGTGGCTTGTGTGTTCATTGATCATTGTACGCCTCCTATGTTGATGTCTTATTGTTTTGTCAAGCACTTTGTCTGTGAAAAGCGCTTTAAAAATAAACTTGACTTACTTACTTAATTACTAAGAATGGGTTTCCATTGTTCTTTTTATAAATAGCTTACTGGTTACTGAGTCACAGAGGAAGTTACCCTACTATCTGTGGCTATTCCACATTGAAAAGTGTTTCCGTCTGTAATGTTTTTCCTCTTGCAGTCTTGTTATCTCATCTTCAAAGCATACCATGCCTTTATTTTTAATTCGAATCATTGTATTTCATAACTTTTATTGTGAAAGATTTACGTGTAAAGTGATCCTGCCTTGTTTGCCTCTGGCATGTTTCAAGTGACCTCCAATTCTTATGAACATTGATTGTTTATATAATTTTTTGTTGAAGAACCTGTAAGATAATATCAAAGGCAGCGTGTCAGGGAAGTTGAATGGTTGGCCTCGAGTAGCAGACAACAAATGGAGTTGATAACAATGAAGTGTTGCTTGTGATCCGACCATACTATTTCCTGGGGTGGAGATGAGAATCAATCGGTGTGAAATGAATAGAAGGCAAAACGCATACCTTTTGCTTTGTCTCCTCGTGGTGCAGGAAACCAAATGTCAAAGACTTGAATCCTCCACATACCTTGGTCCTTGTGAAGCAAACTCATGAAATCAATCAATGCAGAGGTCTGCGTGAATCCGATTTCTCTTTGAAAATGACTTGCTCGTGATTAGTTAAATGTTAAACATCTTTTTCCAAATGTGTCTTGACCTATCCTCCTCTGTCTCTCCAGCTCATCACCGTGTACACTGTACCAGGAATGGACCCTGATTGGTTGATTGGAGAACGAGGGAACCAAAAGGGCAAAGTCCCTGTCACCTACCTTGAACTGCTGAGCTAATGGACCAGACAACAGGAAACACAAACACACACTTACTTGTCTTTTTGTACACTAGTGGTATGTTGATCTGTGGATATTTAAAACACGTATGCAATATGTCTGAAAAGGTTTCCATCTAGCAGATGACTGTTTTCATCAAAGGCTTGTAACTGAGCAACAGCTTTGTTTGTTGAGGCCAGGCGGGTCATTACACAGTTCCTCTTATAGAGTGGTGCAGTGACGCGTCCTAAAACCCGGAATTAAGCTGCGCATGGGTTCCCTCGACAAAAAAGCAATGTAATGTTGAATCATTTTCGAATCATAAATCTATCTATCATAAATCTATCGATTAGATCGCTTTTTTGTCGAGGGAACCCCATGCGCAGCTCACTCCCGGGTTTTAGGATGCGTCACTGCACCACTCTATTCCAGTAATAAGTGTGCAATGAAGCCACAAGTTTGGTTTGATTTTGTGTGTAAACAGAAACATTATGTTTTTACAACAAATAATTTGTGAGGGATTCAAACAAAGACATTACGTAATCCATAAAAAGATCATTCCAATTTATATTGATTTGGATCTGTGGTTGATTTTGGTGTGTGGTAACTTTGGTAACATTCTTAGCATCTGACAGCCTCATGACATATTATTGTGGGAAAGGATCAGAACTGTTATGTCCTGTCTGGATATCTTAATTATTTCTGACAATGATCCTCTCAATGCCTAAAGCAAGTCAGGAAGACTGGCTAATGAAGTTAGGAAACCATCTCCACACTAAAAAAACATGTAATTTACGGAACATCCTTCCAAAATGTGGGGTAAGAAAGTTTCACATAATTTAACGGAGTAGGATATAATGATGATGTTCATGAGAACAAGTCCAATTCTTCAAAGTAAAAAAATGACTTAATGAGATAATGGAGGATTGCATAAATATGTGTAACTAGGATGATCGAGTCATGTGACTGGTTCCCTCAGTGCAGTGTGTGTCATAGCTCTATGTAATGTTGTTAGGCTTTAAAATAAATCACAACATGCCACTAATAGAAGCCAGTGTGTACAGTGGTGTAGTGGATCAGAGATCACTGGTTCCCAGAAGATGATGCAGAATGTTTTTGTGAACCCTTGACCTTTCCTCTACAGATCATCATCAGTCCAAAAATATCCATCTTTAATTTGATGTGAATAATGCCCTTGTATTTTGACTACTCTCTTAGGCCCCAGCCACACGAGGACGATAACGGTCATATCCGCTACAGTTCTCTATCAGATAGACGGTTCGGCCACACGAGGCCGACACGGAAACGCAGGAAGAAAACGATAACGATAACAGGTCCCTTGGTGGGTAGATCTGCAAACGAAGCGCTCTGGGGGGGTTTACGCCTATACGATCATTTCCTGATAACGTTGAAGCAATAGCCCCGCCTCTCCCCACCTCTCCTGCTCAGAGATCAGCTGCTGGGCTGTCAGAAGAGGGGAGGAAAAGAGAGGCTCCGTTTTGTATTCTTATATTATTATATAGAGTCGTTATCAATAAATAACAAGAAGACCTTTGACCGGCACTTTTATAATTTTGTCCGGAAGATTTAAACTAACGGACGTTTTTGACCGGCGAAACAAAATCGAACGGTTCCCTCGTCCCTTGGAAGAGGTGGAGAAATGGGTTGTTTTTTCATCTGCTGGTGGACTACCGGCATATGTACTACCAGCGTCTCCAGCGCTTTCGAGCGGTCTCGTGTGAACGGACACATTTCTGGTGCCTATTGCGTGTGGACGGAAGACTTTTTTTGATATCAATTTCGGTCCGTTTGCGTTATCGTCCTTGTGTGACTCCAGCCTTAAGCACCACCCTCAGGAAAACATTTATATTGTTTTAGGTTGCTGTATTTGTTTTGAGTGGAATGAACATTGCTGCAATGCTTTAGACATTTGGTCTGGTAAATAACTTATTGGATGTTTAAGCGTTTGTTTTTTTGACCTTGGATATAGTTACCTCAAAGCCTTACATCAGTATTTTTTCATAAACTGATGGAGTTTCCAAACATTGATGACAATGAGCAGCCTCCTCCCACTAGATGTCCATGTGAAGCTTTAGAACTCAAGAGTTCAAGTTATTGTACTGTTGAACATTCTCCACAAAACAGACTACCGGACAGGGGCTGGAGAACACGCCATGCAAATTGATAATATATAACACCTGATTTACTGTGTGTGTGTGTGTGTGTGTGTGTGTGTGTGTGTGGTGTGTGTGTGTGTGTGTGTGTGTGTGTGTGTGTGTGTGTGTGTGTGTGTGTGTGTGTGTGTGTGTGTGTTCATTTGGGGTTTCGAGCTGATATTTCAGTTGTTTTCTATGGGCTGTCTTTCCTGTAGCTCTCATGTTTTCCATTTAGTGTAGTGTGTCATTATTTGCCTGGGGGGGGGGGGGGGGGGAGGGGGAGAGGTTTGGCTCTGAGATGTTCTGTCATCACCTTCTTGCTTGTTTGATGTGCAATAAACATGCATGTGTGTTAGTTATATGGTTGTCTTGTTTTTAATATCGTCAAAATATTTTCTTCCATTATGTACAGAAGAGATGATTCCAAGTTCCCCCTCTTCACCTCATAACACACAAACGGAGATGAAAAAGCACTCAGATTATTGACTAAGTAACAGTAGCAATATAACAGTGTAAAAATACACAGTTACAAGTAAAAGTACTGCATTTAAAATTGTACTTAATTAAAAGTATGAGCAGATCAAAAGATACTTGAAATACCTAAAGTGAAATATCTCATTATGCAGCATGGCCCAGTTTAAGGCTGCAGCCACACGAGAACGGTAACGGTCATATCCGCTACAGTTCTCTATCATATTGATTGATTGATTGATTGAAAAGTTTATTAACAGCTTGTATATTGGGTACAGTACAGTACAGCTCAAAACATACAATTGTTAAGGGGATGCAGACCAGAGAAAGACTTTCGTCTTGTTTACATCAGGGTCCCCCCATTTCCAATTCATCATATCATTTAAGACATGTAAGACATATTTGACAAACAGATGGGTTATTTACAATTTACATACAGGTGGTTTTTTACATACAGATTTCTTATTTACAATTTTCATTTTAGATTTCGTTCTAATACATCCTAACCGGACATTTGAGACCAACCAAGTCTACAGATATACAGTTAGTAACAGAGTCTAAAATGCGAGTATATACATAGATGCGGGGGAGGAAGCTGTCCATTGTACGACAGGTTGATATAGGTTTGGCCCACACAAGGCCGACAGGTGTTAGAAATTAAAATCAATGTTTTGATAGCATAAACATACCGTCAGTTTAAATGCTGTTTTATACTGAAAACCAGAAGTTCCAGTGCACAACCAATTGTTAAGCTTTTATTCTGAAAATCCTTCATCTCCGGTTAGCATTTAGCATGAGGCTAATATACCATTACTATAGAGGTGAATTAGCAGCGATATGATGTTGCACACCGAAACCTACTGATTTTCAAACACTACAACTACAGACGTTGAGATATTATTATTGTTGAATATTAAATGAAGGTACAGTTATTTGAGTACGTTATTGTTTACAGATGTGGTTAGCATGTGACAACATCAGGAACGACCGGAAACCAAACTGCCGGAAGTATTTCCTGTATTTTTTGGAGAGTATTGATTACAGCGTTTAGAATGTGTTTAAATGAAAGTCATGAAAGAGTTAAGGAAGAGAAAAGGCGTGTTTAGATATATATTGAATGTACAATGTCTGTATCCTCTGATATGCGTAACAACGGGCATTAAAACGTTGGAGAGCCGGCCCGCAGGGAGGAGCCAGCAGAGGATATATAAACAGCGACATGGTTGTACATGTGTAAATTGCGCCAGGATGCCTTCTGCACCGGAGAATGTGTGCTGCATGGAGATACCACAGGTAACATTTTTGATAGCTTCACTAAGTTGTCTGTTTAGAGAATACATTTTTACATGTCATTCAATATATGTTTATCACACTAGGTGTCAAGACGGATGCAGGAACATGAGGACTCTGTAACCTGTATGGTGGACCATCCTGGATTGGAGCCATGTGTGCCTGAATGTGTTCTCCCTGCAGAATGCATTGAATATTTACAGAGCTGAACATGGTGGACTACAGTTGAGGCAATAGAGCAGTGAGTGGTGTGTTTGTTTGTTTGACTGAAATTGTAAAACGAATGCTAATATTGTTCATGGAAATAAATAATGGTGTATATGGCTTTATCCAATCTTTCATTCTGTCATTGTACATGTACTATTATATACTACACAGCAATGGCATAACACACCTATGTGTACGACAAACAAAGTCCACACACACATACCTTATGCTTTTGAAATCAGAATATCTTTACCCATCCAAACATGAATTAATCACGACACCACTTGATATCAACTCGGAACTTTATTGTCAAAATCAACGGTTCTTTGAACCCATAAAAAAAACTAAGTGTACTTGTATTTTGTATAAATGGCACTAAATATTTTTTTTTATGATTTCAGGCGTCACAGGTATCTAGCCTAAAGAAGCTTTGTGAGCTGGTGCTGGGGCTTCCTTGGACGCAGGATCAGAGTGGTGATTCCGGCCTGCGTTGTCCTCAGGATTCGCAAAGAGTTTCCTGATCCGCGAAATGTCTATGTTGGGTTCAGACAGCAGCCAAATTGAACCGTGTAGCATACCCGGCGATGACCTCCCTCCCTGTCAGGTCGCTCATATTGGGAACACAGGTCCTTTGGGATGGGTATCTTCAGAAGCTCCTGTGTGAATGGTGGCCGGGTCCACAAGACTTGGTCGAAGATGAGGTCCCTCAAGTTGGCCACGTTAGCCTGTGCAATGTTAACAAAAGCACAACAAAAATGTGGTTTAGATTAGTATATGCATGTAAAAAACTGAAATTATAAACACTTACGGAATGTGGGGTCAGTCTTACTGGTTTTGCCTCTGCATTCTCCCTTCAGGTACAGTCTTTCATTTCCGCCATGAGAAAAAAAAAATGTAAATAATGGCAAAGGATGTACAAATTGTCACTAACTAGTAAGTAACTATGGTTTATTTTTACCTGCACAACATTCCCAGAAATGGAAACACAACATTCTTTGGAGCAAAGTGCAGGATGACGGCATGGAATGACTCCAAAGATGAAGTCTGGTGGGTGGGGGCTGAGTTTGGCCACAGCTTTCAAATCCTCTTGGTTGAGAGAATTGTCTCCAGCTTGTGAAAGGCCGGCGTTCCTAAGAATTTGAAAATCAAAGTCATATTTGAATTGTCATGCTTTATAGATTGTGTCTGACAACATCCTGTATCAATAGTTGTCCCTTACAAATATTTATAGAGGAGTAATGTAATATGGTTTATGAACAACACTACCTGCAGCCATCCATTAGTATTGCGCAATGCGCAGTGGATGAAGGCACTTAGGGAACAGGGGGGTCATCATGAGAGTGGATATCCTGCACTGTGGTCAGGATGGAAGTCCATTTGGCCACTCTACTCAGGCCCGGTGGTGGAGGTTGCTGCAGTCCAGTATATGTGGTTTCTTATACTCTTCACCCACCCTCGAAGTTTTTCGCCCAGTCCTTCTTTTTTTGCAGCCTTCTCAGTTGCTTAGAAATCCCTAATAAATACATTTAACATGTAGTTAATATACCTACAAGTTTACTCAAAATATTAGTATACTGATGTGATTGGAGGAAGCCGGGTTTGTGTCTAATAAAATAATGATTGTATTTACAATCGATTTATTTACATAGAAATTAATATAAAGAAAAATACCTTTTTCTATGTGCCAAACATCAAAGAATTGGTGTGATGCCTGCTTTCCCTTAGGAATTTCTGAATTTGCAGATGTCTGTCCGTGACAATACAGTCCAGAGTCACACCACGTTCCTTTTAACAACTCCAGACTTCTTTTCAGGCCCTCTAACTCCATGTGGTAGCTTCCACCAACCTCATTGCTCTGTTAGACACATACAAATAACATTGATACACACATTTTAAATATAACGTGCAAACAGTGTTAAAGAAAAAAACATTGATATTTCATTTCACCCCACTTACCTGAACCAACTGGAGGTCAACGACATTGTTTTCTTCAGGTCCATCATAGTGTAGCTTCCGAACTTTGCAGAGTGGCCTGTGAAAATATGTTTTACAGTAATTACTTTTCTCTGCGGATGGTGAATTAGTATTTTTGCTTGTAGTGTTTAGCATATGTTTTTCAGGAACCATGAATTTAACAATTCACACATAGTGAAACCCCTTTCTGAAATGTAAAATTTGAATTATATAAAAAATACATACCTGGAGAGTCAGCCCTCATATCACCACCAACTATCACTTTCTCCTCTGCATGGAGCTTCTGTAGCATGCCTTCCTGTGATTTTTGCCAGTAAGAAACAATCGCTGGCTCAATGAACATCCTGGCATGCCTTCGGAAGGTGTTGTATTTGCACAGCTGCATATTCATTGCTTTGAAGACCTAATGGTTGAAAGAAAACAGCAAGAATACATTTTAATCTCAAAGATCTGTAGATTTGTTGACGAGTCGTTGAGGAGAACCTGGAAAGTGCAAATGAGCTGCCCTTTTTTTAAACAAAACAGCTGAACATGTCATTAGGGGTGCTTACTCTACAGTGCCCCTTTCACATCTCTTCTCTTTCTCCCACCCTCCCAAAAGAGCTTTACATATTAGCATGGGTCGTTACATAACAGTGCCCTATTCCCCCCACTCTTGTTACCTTGTCCTATCTTATTCAACAACAACATTTGCATTTTCAAACATTGGCAAAACAATCTTCTGCAGTTAATTTACCTTTGAAAGTTTGTAGAAAGATGCTCCGTTGACATATGTTGCAACTGATAGCTGCAGGTTTCCAACTGGAGTACTCCCAAGAACAGGCTGGCTATTCCAGTTTCTTGTAAACTGACAATGGGGCACAGCTGCTGCACTGATATGAATGTACCGATCCTTCTGGTTTGTACACACACACACGCTTGCACACAGGACATGATTCAAAAAGCTCCATGAGGCAGGTCTCATACACGATGTATGTGTTGATCGTCTGGGGGGGGTTTTGTTCTTGACCACTAAAACAAAAAAATAGAAGTTACGATCCATCACACAGATTGTTGCTTTAGAGATCTTTTGTGTTTCCCTATTATCAATGTTTGAATTATATACAGCAAAAAATACAATACATAGACAAACTCACACATAGTGATATTTCAGTAACTTACGACATGGCTGTTGTTTCTGTAGCATTTGTTATGTATTCTGCTGGATCATAAGTTGCATCCTGGCCTTCGGAAATCACCAAAGAAGAGCTTCCCTCAAATGGATCTTCGTATTCCTCTTCAAGGTCTACACGGGTGGTGGTCTCTTTATGGGGTGGATGTTGAAAAGGGCACTGGCACTTCCAACGGAAGTGTTTCCACACCAACGCTTCTGCAGGGAATTTTAGCCTGGACAGCTGTAACATAATTGTATTTGACATTAAAAACAAAAAAAAAGATAAAACAAAAATATTTTTACAACAATTAGAAGCACACAAATTAAAGGCTACAACATCAGAATGTCAAGATGTATCCAAAGAACATTTGAAAAACGTGATTCTAACCTGTACTTCGATGTGAACCAAGAGTCCTCGAGGATAGCTGTGTACGAACAGTCCGGTACTTGGGTGGGTCAGTCTGACATGCAGAATCTATCATCACAGGTAATCTGCTGGTAGCATGTGAGGTGCTGGCCTGTAAAGAAGAAAACATAGTTAGAACAAAATCATCTCAACTTAGTATTCAGGATGAGAAAATACTATTTGGATAAATATAGTCTGAAATCCCAAAAGATGGGGCTTAAAACTTATTTAGCAAAGCTCTTTGCTTAGCCTTTTCCAATCTGAGTTAGTTTTGAACCGTAACGTGCATGCTGTTTCTGACTCAATACAGATGATGTGTTGGAGAGGGCTGAGCTCAGTAGACTCATTTCATTTAATTTCAAACCTTTATTTAGACAGATAGGTCCCTTGAGATCATGGATCTCTTTTACAAGGGAGACCTGCATCAATTAGTTCCACATAAAACATAAAAACAAACAATAGAGGACATCATATTTACATATTCACCAACACTTACAAACACCCATAGTGTCATAAAGCATTTCGTGCAGACGTGCCTTAAAAACATTCAGAGAAACAAAAAGACTGACTGTAATGAGTGCTAGCCACTAATTAGCCTGTTGCTAGAGGTAAGGCCTCGTCAACAACAACAGACCAACAGGGCTTTAGCTCCGTTTTACTCGTGGTGTGTGTGTCCCCTCGCATACATGGGGGTTTGTATCCTAACACACCCCCATTTATATTCATGTGCGCAAACAAGTAAACATACAAAAGCTTTTACATATAACGCTGCAAAAAACGGCATGTCTCATTAGCGTAGCGTAGCTTAGCGTAGCTTACCTTACAGATCGATGAAATCTGATCGTTCTTACAGACTACAATCACAAAAGCTTTTACACATAACGCTGGAAAAAACGGCACTTGCCTACAGAAGATTACGTTTGTAATAACTTACTCAATATGATTTTAGAGGATACAAAATACTAATAAATAGGAGAATAAATACTTGTATTATCGGCTAGGGCGTGGCTTTACAGCCTTCACACAGATCGCCATTGCGGCAGTCTGAACATGTTCGCAAATGCCTGATAATTAAAATAAAAGACAAAGCAAAGACTGCGGAGCGTACAAAATACAATTTACAAAACATATAAACACCTAACCGATTACTATTTGGGTTTGAGGCGACATTGATACGGCGAACCTACATGCTACATGCTACATGCTACATACTACAAGCTAGAGATAGCTTTATCAGGAAAAACACAGCTAAATAAAAACTTACAGCTTCAAAATTGGATGTGTCCTCACTGGCCTGGTCCCGGATGGTTGGTATTGATCCCGGGTTTAGCATTAGTTTGGAGGCATATCCGTGTTGGACTTGAGACAAGTTCATAAACATGTCAGTCGTAAAATGTTTGGAACACACAAACAGAAATCTGCCGTGGTCTTGCATACACATTGCCCTCAATTTCAATTCCCTTGAAAATGAAGTCTAGCCACAGATTCTTTTCTTTTTCCACTGATGGCATTGCATGCAGTCCCCTGTCTCGAGTCTTGCAGCCAACAACAGCACAACATTTAACTGGCTTAGACATCCTGGCAAGAGCAGGCAAAAACACAGATGTGACTGGGGTTGATTAGCATGCCGATAGCTTATATGCGAATGAGAGGTTTGGCAATGCACGTGGCCGTGGCTCATTCCCCTGATAGGTGGAGAGTTGACCATTAAGTGGAGCACATCTTGTGACGTAGAAAAGTGTTGAAATCTGGATCCGTTTTTTTCAGATCCGTTGCAGCCCCTTTTTTAGAGATTTGGCTAAGGAGGAAAAGAGAGAGGGTTGTGTTTTCTGACACTTGGTGAGTTCCCTGGAACACCGGGGACACATATTCATGTATAAAAGACGTACAAAGGTGCATTTTGCATGATAGGTCCCCTTTAAATAGAAATGTTATTTTAAACTGCAGTGTTGTTTGTGTTGAATTTTTAGACTAAAAGATCACCCAGCCATTATTTCAACTCCGCTGTGAGAGCCACGAGGTGTTTTCAAATCCCTTTGTTCTTCAGGTCAAAGGTTGGAAAATCAGTTTCCATCTTGTCTTGCCCTCATGTTTACAATGAACCACACGGCAGTCGCCATTTCGTGAAATGCTAATTGAACATGAGGCTAGGCACTCCTTCTTGAGAAGGACAAATCATATTTCTTTGCAGAGTTGGAACTATAAAATAGACAGGTTATTTTACCGTGGGAAGTTTGGTATTTGTAGGGATCTGATTTTGGAAGTTTCTTTTCTGCTTGCAAGTGTGAATTGACGTTTTCTTTTAAATATTCCAGTTTGCAAATGTGTTTTGGCGGTTATGTGCTGTGTCGTTTTACCATGGTGTAATGTTCTTCCCTAGTGTAATTCTCTTTCCATTTTTAAGAAGAAAAATAAGCTTTTCTTGTTAAATAGAGGTTAGTTTTGCAACAGTAATCCCTAGTGGATTAAACTGGAATTACAATAGCGCACTCTGCTGGTAGTACAGAATTATTATATAGAGGAAACACTCAATAGCATTTTGAAGTTTAATTTTAAGTGTTGTAAATAAACACATGCTTCATCGCCGAGATAGAATTGCAAGTGGTTTCTAATTATAAGATAAGAAACTTTACATAATACTCTTTCAAAAAAGCAAACAAATGTATTGAAGCTAACACAAGTTATGACATTTACATAATTCCAAACACTTCGGAAAGTGGAACACAGTAGATTTTCACCAGATTTCTAATTTTCATATTTCAAAGTCAAAACTATACACTGTACAATTTTTATTTTGTAACAATTCTGATTTTAAAAATGTGCATAATTATAAAAATAATTATAATTATATATTTTTTTCCTCTCTGAAGAACCAGCACCTTACCGTGGTAGAGAGGTTTGTGTGCCCTGATGAACCTGGGGGCTGTGTTGTCTGGAACCTTGTGTTCCTGGTAGGGTCTCCCATGGCAAATTGGTCTCAGGCAAGGGGCCAGACTAAGATTGGTTCAAAAAGACCTCATGAAAGACGACACAAGGAGTGAGGATACCCGGCCCGGAGGAAGCCCGGGGTCCCTTTCTGGAGCCAGGCCCAGAAGGAGGACTCGTCGGCGAGCGTCTGGTGGCCGGGCTTGCCACGGAGCCCGGCCGGGCCCAGCCCGAAAAGGCAACGTGGGCAACACCTCCGCTTCTCCATCCCGCGGGCCCACCACCTACGGGAAACAACGATGGGGTCGGGTGCGCTGCCAGAAGGGTGGCAGTGAAAGCGGAGGGTCTCGACGGACCAGACCCGGGCGACAGAAGCTGGCTTTGGGGATGTGGAACGTCACCTCTCTGGGGGGGAAGGAGTCGGAGCTTGTGCGGGAGGTGGAGCGGTACCAGTTGGATCTGGTTGGGCTCACCTCTACGCACAGCGTCGGCTCTGGAACCTTACTTCTGGATAGGGGTTGGACTCTATTCTTCTCCGGAGTTGCTCAAGGTGTGAGGCGCCGGGCGGGTGTGGGGATACTCACAAGTCCCCGGTTGGGTGCTTCGTTGTTGGAGTCTACCCCAGTGGACGAGAGGGTTGCCTCCCTACGCCTGCGGGTTATGGGGGGGAAAACTCTGACTGTTGTGTGTGCTTATGCACCCAACAGCAGTTCAGAGTATACGGCCTTCTTGGAGACCCTGGAAAGAGTCCTGTATGGGGCTCCTGAAGGGGACTCTTTAATCTTGCTGGGAGACTTCAACGCACATGTGGGCAATGATGGAGACACTTGGAGGGGAGTGATTGGGAGGAACGGCCCCCCTGATCTGAACCGGAGTGGTGGTTTGTTACTGGACTTCTGTGCTAGTCATGGATTGGCCATAACAAACACCATGTTCGAACATAGGGATGCTCATAAGTGTACGTGGTACCAGAGCACCCTAGGCAGAAGGTCCATGATCGATTTCGTTATCGTATCATCGGACCTGAGGCCGTATGTTTTGGAAACGGGTAAAGAGAGGGGCGGAGTTGTCAACTGATCACCATCTGGTGGTGAGTTGGGTCGAGTGGCAGGGGAAGCCTCTGGATAGACCTGGTAAGCCCAAACGTGTAGTTCGGGTGAACTGGGAACGTCTGGCGGAGGCCCAGGTTCAGGAGGCCTTCAACTCACACCTCCGGCAGAGCTTTTCGGGCATTCCTGTGGAGGTTGGGGACATTGAACCAGAGTGGTCGGTGTTCAAAGCCTCTATTGCCGAAGCCGCGGGGGGAGCTGTGGTCTCAAGGTCCTAGGTGCCTCAAGGGGCGGTAACCCTCGAACCTCCTGGTGGACACCGGTGGTCAGGGAAGCCGTCCGACTGAAGAAGGAGGCCTTCAGGGATTTGTTATCCCGGGGGACTCCCGAGGCAGTTGCAAGGTACCGACAGGCCCGAAGGGCAGCAGCCTCAGCCGTGGCCGAGGCAAAGCAGCGGGTGTGGGAGAAGTTCGGAGAGGACATGGAAAAGGACTTTCGGGCGGCACCAAAGTTGTTCTGGAAAACTGTCCGACACCTCAGGAGGGGGAAGCAGGGAACCATCCAAGCTGTGTACAGTAAGGATGGGACGTTGTTGACCTCAACTGATGGAGTGTTAGGGCGTTGGAAGGAGCACTTTGAGGAACTCCTGAACCCGACAACTCCGTCCTCTATGTTAGAGGCAGAGCTGGAGTATGACAGGGGATTGACACCAATCTCCCGGGGGGAGGTCACTGAGGTTGTTAAACAACTCCACAGTGGCAAAGCCCCGGGGGTGGATGAGATCCGCCCAGAAATGCTGAAGGCTCTGGGTGTTGAGGGACTGTCTTGGTTGACACGTCTCATCAACATTGCGTGGAAGTCGGAAACGGTACCGAAGGAGTGGCAGACCGGGGTGGTGGTTCCCCTTTTTAAAAAGGGGGACCAGAGGGTGTGTGCCAATTACAGAGGCATCACACTACTCAGCCTCCCCGGGAAAGTTTACTCTAAGGTACTCGAAAGGAGGGTCAGGCCGATTGTCGAACCTCAGATTGAGGAGGAACAATGCGGATTCCGTCCTGGTCGTGGAACGACGGATCAGCTTTTTACTCTCGCAAGGATCCTGGAGGGGGCTTGGGAGTACGCTTATCCGGTCTACATGTGTTTTGTGGACTTGGAGAAGGCGTATGACCGGGTTCCCAGGGAGTTACTGTGGGAGGTGCTGCGGGAGTATGGGGTGAGGGGGTCTCTACTCAGGGCCATCCAATCTCTGTACTCCCAAAGCGAGAGCTGTGTCCGGCTCCTCGGCAGTAAGTCGGACCCATTTCCGGTGAGGGTTGGCCTCCGCCAGGGCTGCGCTTTGTCACCAATCCTGTTTGTAATATACATGGATCGGATTTCGAGGCGTAGTCATGGGGGGGGGGGTCTGCAGTTCGGTGGGCTAAGGATTGCACCACTGCTTTTTGCAGATGATGTGGTTCTGATGGCTTCATCGGTCTGCGACCTTCAGCACTCACTGGATCGGTTCGCAACCGAGTGTGAAGCGGCTGGGATGAGGATCAGCACCTCCAAATCTGAGGCCATGGTTCTCAGCAGGAAACCGATGGATTGTCCACTCCAAGTAGGGAATGAGTCCTTACCCCAAGTGAAGGAGTTCAAGTATCTCGGGGTTTTGTTCTCGAGTGAGGGAACAATGGAGCGTGAGATGGGCCGGAGAATCGGAGCAGCGGGAGCGGTACTGCAGTCGCTTTACCGCACCGTTGTGACGAAAAGGGAGCTGAGCCAGAAGGCAAAGCTCTCTGTCTACCGGGCCATTTTCGTTCCTACCCTCACCTATGGTCATGAAGGATGGGTCATGACCGAAAGAACGAGATCGCGGATGGATACAAGCGGCCGAGATGGGTTTTCTCCGCAGGGTGGCTGGTGTCTCCCTTAGGGATAAGGTGAGAAGTTCGGTCATCCGGGAGGGACTCGGAGTTGAGCCGCTCCTCCTTCGCGTCGAAAGGAGCCAGTTGAGGTGGTTGAGATGGATGGATTATTTGAGTTGAGATGGATGGATGATTTGTTTTTTTTATAAAGTCAATCTATAAAATATAATTATCCATCCATCCATCCATCTTCTTCCGCTTATCCGTGGTCGGGTCGCGGGGGTAGCAGTTCCAGCAGAGAGCCCCAAACTTCCTTTTCCCTGGCGACATCAACCAGCTCTGACTGGGGGATCCCAAGGCGCTCCCAGGCCAGCGAAGAGATATAATCCCTCCACCTGGTCCTAGGTCTACCCCTTGGTCTCTTCCCAGCTGGACGTGCCTGGAACACCTCCCTAGGGAGGCGCCCAGGTGGCATCCTAACTAGGTGCCCGAACCACCTCAACTGGCTCCTTTCGACGCGAAGGAGGAGGGGCTCAACTCCGAGTCCCTCCCGGATGACCGAACTTCTCACCTTATCCCTAAGGGAGACACCAGCCACCCTGCGGAGAAAACCCATCTCGGCCGCTTGTATCCGCGATCTCGTTCTTTCGGTCATGACCCATCCTTCATGACCATAGGTGAGGGTAGGAACGAAAATGGCCCGGTAGACAGAGAGCTTTGCCTTCTGGCTCAGCTCCCTTTTCGTCACAACGGTGCGGTAAAGCGACTGCAGTACCGCTCCCGCTGCTCCGATTCTCCGGCCCATCTCACGCTCCATTGTTCCCTCACTCGAGAACAAAACCCCGAGATACTTGAACTCCTTCACTTGGGGTAAGGACTCATTCCCTACTTGGAGTGGACAATCCATCGGTTTCCTGCTGAGAACCATGGCCTCAGATTTGGAGGTGCTGATCCTCATCCCAGCCGCTTCACACTCGGTTGCGAACCGATCCAGTGAGTGCTGAAGGTCGCAGACCGATGAAGCCATCAGAACCACATCATCTGCATAAAGCAGTGGTGCAATCCTTAGCCCACCGAACCGCAGACCCCCCCCCCATGACTACGCCTCGAAATCCGATCCATGTATATTACAAACAGGATTGGTGACAAAGCGCAGCCCTGGCGGAGGCCAACCCTCACCGGAAATGGGTCCGACTTACTGCCGAGGAGCCGGACACAGCTCTCGCTTTGGGAGTACAGAGATTGGATGGCCCTGAGTAGAGACCCCCTCACCCCATACTCCCGCAGCACCTCCCACAGTAACTCCCTGGGAACCCGGTCATACGCCTTCTCCAAGTCCACAAAACACATGTAGACCGGATAAGCGTACTCCCAAGCCCCCTCCAGGATCCTTGCGAGAGTAAAAAGCTGATCCGTCGTTCCACGACCAGGACGGAATCCGCATTGTTCCTCCTCAATCTGAGGTACGACAATCGGCCTGACCCTCCTTTCGAGTACCTTAGAGTAAACTTTCCCGGGGAGCCTGAGTAGTGTGATGCCTCTGTAATTGGCACACACCCTCTGGTCCCCCTTTTTAAAAAGGGGAACCACCACCCCGGTCTGCCACTCCTCGGTACCGTTTCCGACTTCCACGCAATGTTGATGAGACGTGTCAACCAAGACAGTCCCTCAACACCCAGAGCCTTCAGCATTTCTGGGCGGATCTCATCCACCCCCGGGGCTTTGCCACTGTGGAGTTGTTTAACAACCTCAGTGACCTCCCCCCGGGAGATTGGTGTCGATCCCCCGTCATACTCCAGCTCTGCCTCTAACATGAGGAGGACGGAGTTGTTGGGTTCAGGAGTTCCTCAAAGTGCTCCTTCCAACGCCCTAACACTCCATCAGTTGAGGTCAACAACGTCCCATCCTTACTGTACACAGCTTGGATGGTTCCCTGCTTCCCCCTCCTGAGGTGTCGGACAGTTTTCCAGAACAACTTTGGTGCCTCCCGAAAGTCCTTCTCCATGTCTTCTCCGAACTTCTCCCACACCCGCTGCTTTGCCTCGGCCACGGCTGAGGCTGCTGCCCTTCGGGCCTGTCGGTACCTTGCAACTGCCTCGGGAGTCCCCCGGGATAACAAATCCCTGAAGGCCTCCTTCTTCAGTCGGACGGCTTCCCTGACCACCGGTGTCCACCAGGAGGTTCGAGGGTTACCGCCCCTTGAGGCACCTAGGACCTTGAGACCACAGCTCCCCGCCGCGGCTTCGGCAATAGAGGCTTTGAACACCGACCACTCTGGTTCAATGTCCCCAACCTCCACAGGAATGCCCGAAAAGCTCTGCCGGAGGTGTGAGTTGAAGGCCTCCTGAACCTGGGCCTCCTCCAGACGTTCCCAGTTCACCCGAACTACACGTTTGGGCTTACCAGGTCTATCCAGAGGCTTCCCCTGCCACTCGACCCAACTCACCACCAGATGGTGATCAGTTGACAACTCCGCCCCTCTCTTTACCCGAGTGTCCAAAACATACGGCCTCAGGTCCGATGATACGATAACGAAATCGATCATGGACCTTCTGCCTAGGGTGCTCTGGTACCACGTACACTTATGAGCATCCCTATGTTCGAACATGGTGTTTGTTATGGCCAATCCATGACTAGCACAGAAGTCCAGTAACAAACCACCACTCCGGTTCAGATCAGGGGGGCCGTTCCTCCCAATCACTCCCCTCCAAGTGTCTCCATCATTGCCCACATGTCGTTGAAGTCTCCCAGCAAGATTAAAGAGTCCCTTCAGGAGCCCCATACAGGACTCTTTCCAGGGTCTCCAAGAAGGCCGTATACTCTGAACTGCTGTTGGGTGCATAAGCACACACAACAGTCAGAGTTTTCCCCCCCATAACCCGCAGGCGTAGGGAGGCAACCCTCTCGTCCACTGGGGTAGACTCCAACAACGAAGCACCCAACCGGGGACTTGTGAGTATCCCCACACCCGCCCGGCGCCTCACACCTTGAGCAACTCCGGAGAAGAATAGAGTCCAACCCCTATCCAGAAGTAAGGTTCCAGAGCCGACGCTGTGCGTAGAGGTGAGCCCAACCAGATCCAACTGGTACCGCTCCACCTCCCGCACAAGCTCCGACTCCTTCCCCCCCAGAGAGGTGACGTTCCACGTCCCCAAAGCCAGCTTCTGTCGCCCGGGTCCGGTCCGTCGAGACCCTCCGCTTTCACTGCCACCCTTCTGGCAGCGCACCCGACCCCATCGTTGTTTCCCGTAGGTGGTGGGCCCGCGGGATGGAGAAGCGGAGGTGTTGCCCACGTTGCCTTTTCGGGCTGGGCCCGGCCGGGCTCCGTGGCAAGCCCGGCCACCAGACGCTCGCCGACGAGTCCTCCTTCTGGGCCTGGCTCCAGAAAGGGACCCCGGGCTTCCTCCGGGCCGGGTATCCTCACTCCTTGTGTCGTCTTTCATGAGGTCTTTTTGAACCAATCTTAGTCTGGCCCCTTGCCTGAGACCAATTTGCCATGGGAGACCCTACCAGGAACACAAGGTTCCAGACAACACAGCCCCCAGGTTCATCAGGGCACACAAACCTCTCTACCACGGTAAGGTGCTGGTTCTTCAGAGAGGATCAAATCATTTATATTTTATAGATTGACCTTATTAAAAAAACAAAACAAAAACAGATTTAAAGTTCGCACGAACAGCAACTAAGGTGCTAGTCAGAGGATTAGTGCTTCATCTTTGATAACTTCATAAATAGTTAGAGAACATGTCACCAAAACAAACTAAACTGGGACTAGACGCAGAGCCAGGCTCAACTGCAGATATCAAGGGAAGGATAAAAATCAGATCAGATGCTATAACAGCTCCAAATCTTAGAAGAAAGACATGGAGCCAAATGGAGAAACTGTTGGAACAATGGCAAACGAGAGGACTGTATCCAGCTGATGATCAACCAGCACCAACGAAAGCCCATAGAAAAGCTGTAATTGACCATGAAAATGGAGAATATCTACGAGAGCAACAAGCATGGATCAAAGCCGGACAACCCTCTTGGTATGGACCTGCAAAAAAATTGCTATGAACAAAGCGGAGATAAGGAAAACACGAGTTACAAGTCTGATACTCCATCTGGAATATGCCAGCCTATTGGCAGACAGCATACATGTGGTCCAAGTAGCAGACCTGGCAGTGAGGGAAGACATAGCAGAAAAACCAAAGAGGCTCCAGTTATCCAAACTCCGAAGCTGTATCTAAGCCTGGCCGAAGTCCCTCCTCCCTCCCCGAATGTTGGTTCTATAGGAGAAGTTTGCAGTTGGATGGCGTCTCCACGGACAAACATCTCAAAGAATTGGAGTAGAAGTAGACTGCTAACCAGTAAATCAAAACACCTGATAGAAGAGAACATACGATTAGAAGAAATACAGAAGAAAGACAAACACAAAAGACAGAAATGGAAGCACTACAACTGAGACTCTTGAAGATGCAAATAGCTGAGAAAGATACCGAAGCTAATAAAAACAAGAAAGCGGCAAGGCAAATGGCAGCTAGCTACATCAGGGATGGCCATAGAACCAGAGAAGGCAGGTCAGACACCTCCAACAATTCAAGCTCAGGAAGTGCCAGAGATTCAGGTGCAGAATCAACAAAGAGGGGAGGAGGTTTCCGAGGAAGACAAAGTGGCAGAGGAGGAGGGCGTTTCCAAGGAGGTAATCGATCAACAGGACAAGGTTTCCAAGGTGAGGGATGCTCCATATGTGGTCAGTTCTCACATTGGGCCAGATATTGTCCGCAACACAGGATGCTGCAAGTACCAGAATATCTTCCCACACAATTTCGGCAACAGCAAACACCTGCATATCCTCCTACCCAAGTACAGCCGCAAGCACAGGCATACACTCCCATACAGCATCAACAAAAGGGACAATGGAGAGGAGAGCCACGATCAAGACGAAGAACAGATGAAGGCTGCTACAAATGTGGCCAGCTGACATCTAGAGATTGTCCACAACAACAATGTACCCAGAACATGCACCAAACAACGGCCCTCCATGCAGTACCCCGGGGAGGTTTCCATGATGAAACGGAGGCAGGGGGTCCCAGAGATGTCAAAGACGAACAGGGGTGCCAAACATGACCCAAATGCCACTGACACCCTGGTATCAATCACAGCAATGAGGAAGCTCAGAGGGCCAGACCACCAGGTGATGCATCTTCAGCACAAGGGTATTTTGAAAACCAGCTACATTGAGCCATGTCTGTCACCACAGGAGGGAGAGGTTGAATGTTATTTAAAATAGAGTGAGTAGCATATTGCATTTACAAATAAAGCATCCACAGAGTAGTAGAAGATTAAAACATAGTAAACATTTAGCAGACTATTTTTGTGATTATGAGAAGGATAGAGATTACGAGTGATGTTGTTCCCCCACACAGAAAACTATTGTGTCCACACAGCTAGTGAGGTCAAGACGAAACCCAAAAATATGAAGACGGAAACCTAGTACTCGCCCAAGAAGGAGAATCCTTACCAAGTCCTCCTGTTTACACCGACTGCAGTTCAAGGGGCGGCGCGATACACCTGACGTGGAGCTGTTGAGACCTGAAAACAGAAACTCGATTCTGCTGTGGTGAAGTCTGGCTACAAAGGGAGGTGTCCGATAGGGTCGCTTGTCTCAAACCAGTGAAGAAGTCAACAAGAACCCAGCAGAACTAGAGAGTGACTGTTAGTGGGAGAACAGTGACGGAGCGACAGAGACTGGCACAACATTTTCCAGCCAGTACATAGATAGACCCCGTCAGAAGACCGGGGCGGTGTTTAAAGGGGAACTTCATTTATTGTTAGTGGAAGTGTAGTTTTTTAGTCAAACAATTATGTGATTTATGGAGTCAGATTACAGTTTTTCTCATAAAAAAATTATAATCGGTCTGAAGTATCTGTTTTAAGGCAATGAGCTGCAGATTAATAACATAACACTGATTGAGAGCTTGGATGAAGAAGTTGTAGGGTTTTTACAACAGTTTCAATAATCAGTTTTTATTTATTTATTCTTGAGTAACTTTACTGATTTATAATGTTGTGTGTAAGACAATATCTCATTTTGAGTGAGGGGCACCAGCCCTTCATGCATGTCACCCTCTGTGAGAATAGCATTGTTGATTGTGCTCATTACACTTGACATCTTTCTGGTTGGATGGGGAGTACAATATCAAGTAAGACATGGATCCAGTAGTTCACTCATAGAGAATGCCCACATCACTAACAAAACTCCAGCTGTGTTTCAGAGACTTTCACTTATCCCCAGAGCCAAAAGATCAGCTGAGCAACAAGAGGAGGATTTAGAAATACTCGTTCCCAAAGGTGAGGCGTTTATAATCAAGATGATTCACCCCCCATATATGCAGTTCTTGTATCAAATGATGAGATGGGTTTAAGTGATCGGGATAATCAGTGGTGGGGATTTACAGATTAGGGGAATCTCAAAATACACTGGATCCATGTTTTAGTCTGTACCAGAAACACCCCCTGTTAAGTTTATGGACAACCGACCGGTGACCTGAGCACAATTATTGACAATGATTACAGTAGAAACAGGCTACTAACCCACAAGTACAGCTTTGTACGTACAAACTCTATGAACATAATTCCCCAGCAGATTGTGGCGACATAGCAGATATGTCCTCTCACAAAAGTTAGTTACTTAAATAACAGTGAGATTTAAAAGATGGAGAAAATATGGGGACGTTCTTGTATAGTGTGTGAAATATGTGGTGCTTGAAACATGTAGCTATTTCAATTTATGGAAGAAGATGGTTTCCTGAAAGAGTTATTTGGAGTAGTCATGTTACAGTGGGTGAAAGCAAGGTTTAGGGATATGGCACAACCATAGTAGACATTAATTACATTTAACATCTAAAACAGATAGTAAGATTAGGAAAATAGAGTGGAAAGGATTGGATTTATTTTACCTCAGTGTGTTAGAATTAACTATAGGTAATGCGTCCCAAGATCTCTCTCTCTCTCTCTCTCTCTGCCTGTCAGAATGCTACGACCCCATCTTCAGACAAATGACCTCACCACAGGAGACTCCTCCTCCATCGAAAAGACAGAGAACCCGAGCTGAACCAACAACGACCTGACGCATCCAGAACCATCTCCACCTGAGGCATCCAGAACCAAACCAGCATGCTGACAAAGAGGCAAACTCTCATCGGCCCCTCAGACAGGACATGAAGTTCCAGCCTGAGCCACGAGATTTGGCACAAGAGCAGAGTGTGGGACATGAGAGCGGAATACGCCCTCCATGCAACAGCGTAGAGACTGAAAAGGAGGAGATGAAATGCAAAGCAGTTGGGCCACTGAAAAGAGTTACAGCGGGAGGATCCAAGAGCGGATGGACTGAGAGGACAGAACCAGAGGAGTTGGCATGGGCCAGCAGAACGTGAGGGGGTCGTGGCTTGACAACCAGAGGGGGAGAGAAGGGACACGGGAGTGAGTGAGTTTACACATAAACACACTTATTAGAAAATAATCCTAAAAACACACTGAGGGTAGAACATTATTCAATCTTTTCATCATATAAACAAATTATTCTTTTAGAGATTCTTATTCATGTGAAAATTTGGGGAAGATTTAATTTGTTACAATATAGATAGCAGGCAAATCTTTATTTGAATGGAAAATGTTAAAGGTAGAGCTAGAACCAAGCCAAAGAAAGTATTCCAATCTAGAGTATTGGTTCTCCTTTGTAGCATGGTTATTACCTCAGGAGAACTGTTAAGGTGGAAACAACATTTGTTTGTCGTCCAAGATGTAGAGTTAAAAAAAAAAACACTAGGCAGAGAGCGATTGAAAATTTAAATTCTGAAAAACTAGTATAATTGGGAGTAATACATGCGGGGCCTTGGATCACTCATTTTAATGGTGCATATTTTTGACAACAAATATCTTTCAGGGAGAAGGGGTCGTTCAACCCACCCTGCAGATGTTTTAAATCTTACTTGCAGCTTCAGAGGGAGCGCACAGCACCAGAGTATGAGTTTTTAAAGACAAGTGCCACCACCGCCTAATGCTCATCCATTTAATCAGTGATGACCTGACATTTAGAGATGTTATTTAAAAGGAGAAACCATGAGTGAAAATTCCTGAATTGAACTACAAACCATTGATGAAATGACTTCTGTTTTTAAAGTCCTTGTTAAAGTCCATTTCAGGGACTTTATCACTGCATTAGAACAGACCACCCAAAGCCAGTAGAGCTCAGAGACCAGTCCCAGGGGGAGTGTAGGCTCCAGGGTACAACAATAGCATAGGGGTCGCCCAGGGGAGGCCTAGATGTTGCATTAATTCCATGTCCTAAAATACCGATTGATCACGACGGCCTCTTCCAGAGAACATATTACTTTCATACCTTAAATGGTATGAAAGGAGGGAGGGTACATTTCTCATGGTGGGACAGTTTCCAATAGGCGCATTCACACTGCGGTACTTTTCCCACAAAGGTTCATGCGAACTTAGTTCATGAGAACTCTTTTATCGCGTTCACACCAAAAAGAGCCGGTACTAAAATTAGTTAATGAGAACCTTTTTACCCCCTCGAAAGTCCCTGCTCTCTAGCAGGGACTTTCGAGCGGCTCTTTTGTGAGAAAAGAGCTATATTTCTGATTGGCTGGGCGGATTGCAAACCACGCCCCGTAAAACTCCCAAAAGGTGTTGTGAAGCCACCATTTTATTATCCTCGCATTAGCATTATTAGCATTAGCATTAGCCCAGCGCAGAAACGCAGAGAGACTAACGTATGGCAACACAAAATAAAACATGGGAGCGGTGGAGATGAGGAGGTGTCGGCGTTCTGGCGATTTACTCGGAAGGCTTCAGTAGAAGCTGCTGGGAGTCCCAGCAGCTTCTACTGAAGCCAGTCCCCAACTCCGGGGACTTCCGGCCGGGGACTGTGGCCGGCAGTATATGCCGTGAAGTTGTTTGTAGCCTGCCAGTAAACCCAAAGCAGAAGAAGAAGAAGTGACGTCAGCGGCTTCATTTGCCTAATCCACCCCCAGGGACTTTTTCCGGTGTGAACACGATCTGTACTTAGTTCATGCAAACTAAAGAGTTCGCATGAACTAAGTTCACATGAACCTTTGTGGGAAAAGTACTGCGGTGTGAATGCGCCTAATGCTAGTAGAACAGGACGATCAATCCCCATATACAGATGAGGAGGAAAATTATGAGTTAGTTTGAACATCGACATCATTTAAAAATCATTCAGAGATGAGATTGTTCAATGAATGTCCAGCCAATGTGATTCTTTAAATGATATCATGTGATGAAGTGAGCAAACTAAAATGCTAAAATGGAGTGAATCCATTTCAATTTATAATATACTATTCCAAGATACTATATTTTTATTTACCAATTTACTTTACACTATCCAGTGTAAGGGAAAGGTCTGCCTTATGGACAGAGTTAACATGGGATTTGTCCTTGAAATGTACAAATGTCCGCCCAATGGAAATGTACGTCCACTTATAATGCAAAGTCCCTGCCACCGGCAGGACAAATTTTAAGCACTCGTCTCGGACTAAAATCCTCAATGCATAACAGTTTTAATGTAATTCAGGTTACCAGGGGCACGAACTTCTGACCGGTGTTCCCTCTTGGTGTAGTCCGTGGGGGAGTGCTTAAGTGTGGGTACACAGGTTCGCCTGGTGCACAAGGTTATGGAGGTGGGGGTCTTGCTGGTGCTCAAGTGTCCATATACTTCACCCCATATTCACGTAACTTTTACCCGGCTTAAGAGACACTATTTCGGGGTACAATTTATCCATTTTCACACATTTTAATCAGCCTGGAACAGTGCAGGAACACTTTACCCAGCTTTCACACCCTCATTCCGGGGTAATAAAGCCATGTGCATGACCCTGGAGCTCTGCTTAGAGCAAGCACTCTGCTGCCCTTGTGTTCCTGTCCATTTCATGTACATTTGATGGGGAGTTTATGTCCATGTAATGGACAGATTCACATAACTTTTACCCGGCTTAAGAGACACTATTTCGGGGGTACAATTTATCCATTTTCACACATTTTAATCAGCCTGGAACAGTGGGACCCTATGCAGGAACACTTTACCCAGTTTTCACACCTTTCCAAATCATTTTCACACCTTTCCAAATCATTTTCATTTTCACCCATCAAATGTACATGAAATGGACAGATTCCTGTCCATTTCATGTACATTTGATGGGGAGTTTTCACATAACTTTTACCCGGCTTAAGAGACACTATTTCGGGGTACAATTTATCCATTTTCACACATTTTAATCAGCCTGGAACAGTGGGACCCAATGCAGGAACACTTTACCCAGCTTTCACACCTTTCCAAATCATTTTCATTTTCACCCATCAAATGTACATGAAATGGACAGATTCCTGTCCATTTCATGTACATTTGATGGGGAGTCAAATGTGGATGAGTCAAAAACAGCTTTTCTGCACTGGAAATGATTTCTAACCATTATTACCGTTATGGAGCTGCTGCATGAACACTTTACCCAGCTTTCAGACTCTTCTTCCTGGGTAAGAAAGCCATGTGCATGACCCTGGAGCTCTGCCTGGGACAGTGGGAGCCTGCTTAGAGCAGAGACAGCATGCACTCTGCTGCCCTTATGTTCTTGTACATTTCACCCATCAAATGTACATGAAATGGACAGATTCCTGTCCATTTCATGTACATTTGATGGGGAGTTTCACATAACTTTTACCCGGCTTAAGAGACACTATTTCGGGGTACAATTTATCCATTTTCACACATTTTAATCAGCCTGGAACAGTGGGACCCTATGCAGGAACACTTTACCCAGCTTTCACACCCTCATTCCGGGGTAATAAAGCCGTGTGCATCACCCTGGAGCTCTGCCTGGGAGAGTGGATTTCGACCCATCAAATGTACATGAAATGGACAGATTCCTGTCCATTTCATGTACATTTGATGGGGAGTTTTCACATAACTTTTACCCGGCTTAAGAGACACTATTTCGGGGTACAATTTATCCATTTTCACACATTTTAATCAGCCTGGAACAGTGGGACCCTATGCAGGAACACTTTACCCAGCTTTCACACCTTTCCAAATCATTTTCATTTTCACCCATCAAATGTACATGAAATGGACAGATTCCTGTCCATTTCATGTACATTTGATGGGGAGTTTTCACATAACTTTTACCCGGCTTAAGAGACACTATTTCGGGGTACAATTTATCCATTTTCACACATTTTAATCAGCCTGGAACAGTGGGACCCTATGCAGGAACACTTTACCCAGCTTTCACACCCTCATTCCGGGGTAATAAAGCCGTGTGCATCACCCTAGAGCTCTGCCTGGGAGAGTGGATTTCGACCCATCAAATGTACATGAAATGGACAGATTCCTGTCCATTTCATGTACATTTGATGGGGAGTTTTCACATAACTTTTACCCGGCTTAAGAGACACTATTTCGGGGTACAATTTATCCATTTTCACACATTTTAATCAGCCTGGAACAGTGGGACCCTATGCAGGAACACTTTACCCAGCTTTCACACCTTTCCAAATCATTTTCATTTTCACCCATCAAATGTACATGAAATGGACAGATTCCTGTCCATTTCATGTACATTTGATGGGGAGTTTTCACATAACTTTTACCCGGCTTAAGAGACACTATTTCGGGGTACAATTTATCCATTTTCACACATTTTAATCAGCCTGGAACAGTGGGACCCTATGCAGGAACACTTTACCCAGCTTTCACACTTTCCAAATCATTTTCATTTTCACCCATCAAATGTACATGAAATGGACAGATTCCTGTCCATTTCATGTACATTTGATGGGGAGTTTTCACATAACTTTTACCCGGCTTAAGAGACACTATTTCGGGGTACAATTTATCCATTTTCACACATTTTAATCAGCCTGGAACAGTGGGACCCTATGCAGGAACACTTTACCCAGCTTTCACACCTCATTCCGGGGTAATAAAGCCGTGTGCATCACCCTGGAGCTCTGCCTGGGAGAGTGGATTTCGACCCATCAAATGTACATGAAATGGACAGATTCCTGTCCATTTCATGTACATTTGATGGGGAGTTTATGTCCATGTAATGGACAGATTCCTGTACATTTACCCGGCTTAAGAGACACTATTTTGGGGTACAATTTATCCATTTTTATTCACTAAAATTCTCGAAAAAACGACTGAGTGCCAACGGAGGAGGGGCTCAAAACTGCTCAAGTCTTCGGCGCTTCCGGCGGAAGCCCCGGACACATTTTCACTGCCCCGTCGCAATTTACACCGGAGAAGGGATTCGAGACCTCCCTTCCCCCGTCAAATAAATCTATTCATGTTTTCCAAGCTACCATCTGCACGAAATCGGAAACCCGGTTTTTGAGAGCACTTAGAAAAAAACCGGCTGTTTCACATCATGGAGGAATGTGTCCGTTACATGAGTGCTTT